>MU225632.1:1351415-1379937 GCA_018584345.1 Thuja plicata | reverse complement strand
TAGAGAAGACAAATGTCTGAAGAGCTGATCAATCAAACCAGGAAGCAATAGAACCAATAGGTGAACCCCCCCCATAATGCTGAACTGGGAGAGGTGACAGGAACACTGAAATGCAGTACCAGAAACAGTTGCAGAAGAAGAACCAGGTACACCAACAGTGCAATAGAAGCACACACACAGGATAAAGGGCAGTGTCACAGACATACAACATGGGCTAATGTCATGGAAGGTATGCTCACTTGACAAAAGTGGACGCGCCTAAAGCGGCAAATGCATCATAATCCCCCCATGGCACTTTATAACAGAGTGCGAGTACTAAAACTGAACAAGGTGTACAAGATCTAAGAATGCAGAAGAAGGCACTTTATCTCAGTGCGTTTACAGAAAAAATGCATCAGAAAGAGCATGCAAGCTCAGAAGTCAAAAAGAAGAGTGAGCTATGAACTCAGAAGAAGAGATCCCCGGACCTATAGAACCAAGCACACCACCAGAGGGCATAAACTGCCAAACGCAGAGGAGTGAAAACCTAGAGAAGAATCTGGAAAAATAACCTTTGCCACTGAATAGCACACTAAACTAGCTTTCCGATGATATCTTGTTTGCCAAAAAAGGAGTCCGGATGAGCCAGATATGACTCCCGGAAGGAAAAAAGAGACATCAAACTTCAATAGAAAAAATCACTGTCGAAACGGTGGAACCAAAAATCCTAACCTCCACCATCGGAAAGTTCTCGGAAAGAGCTTTTCGACGATATATGGAAGTCAAAAAAATACCCCCGTATACTCCCTATAGAGTGAAAAAAGCCCAGGTACCCCCAAAAAGGCAAGAAAAGAGCCCTAGGGGCTAAAAAAATAGGCCCCCGGGTGCATGGCGCGCTCCGGGGGCTGGGCCGCAGCCCCTGGTCGGTCATATGACCGCGCGCTATTAATATAAGCCCCCCGGGGGCTACAAAAGGCACCACCACTGGGGGAGCGGTGGCAGAGCGGCCAGAGCGGAGGAGCGGCGCCTTCGAAACAGAAGTCGGTGGCGTGTCCGGAGGGTGCAGGGCGTAGCGGAGCACGGCAGCGGCGGGAACAGGCTGCGGTGACCGGAGGCCGGTTGAGCAGCGGCGGGGGCCGCTAAGAGCAGCGCGGGCCACAGGAGCAAGGGGAGGCACGCCGGCCAGGGCCGGGCCCTGGTGGAGCAGTGGCGGCCCGGCGGTGGTGCCATCCTATAACTACTGCGCGCGGTTTTGAACGCCGAGAAAACCTTAAAAAAACATTTTATTTTTTATTTTTTTTCTCAATTTCCGTGCCCGTATGGCCCTGGGAGGCCGAAAAAATTCTCCAGATGCTCCTGTAACCAAAATGGTCAAAAATTATATGTATTTTGACTCTCCCAGGCCTTCTGGACGCAATGGCGGAGTCCGTTTTGGCTCAAACAGCTCCGAAAAATAAAGACCCCCCAGAATCACTGAAAAATGCTAGAAAAACCTCTAAAGACTTCAAACCCTCTGTGCTTCAACAGAGAATGAACAGCCAGCAGCAAGATGGCTCTGATACCATGTAAGATTTGATAACCATCAAATCTTCCCAAGATCACCTGCATGCAAAGCTATTACATAAACAGAAGCAAAAGACAGAAGATAGAAGGATCTATGGTGGCCAAAAGGCCAGAGAGTTGAAAACCATGTTGACAGAAATAAAGCTTCTATATTCAACAATGAAATGATTTATAATCTCCTTATGAAAGACAAGGCAGTGAATCCTTATAAAGGATACCGAAACCCTAAAAGGGAAACTTCTAGGAAATAGAAACTGCCTAAGTGAAACTTAAGTACAAAAGAGTAATTACTAAAGATTACTCTAACAAAATATAGACTTAACTGGTCGTTATGAATTTTCTGTACTCCTTAAGATTTACAGGATATTAATGCTCAAACTTGGCCACTTTCAAGATCCTCTGCACATACAAGCTCAAAACACAAGAAACTATATTTCAAATTGATCTAGTAAAAAAAAAGAAAATGAGCTCTTGGGATCCTAAAAATTTGTACATAAGCACTTTGAGATATAGGTAGTACAAGAAAACAATTATCTTCTCATGGAGATTAATGGGTCGCAATTTATAACCTTCTGAAAATGACCATCTGGTATATGTATATTGAATATGCAGAAAATCTAAATAAGTTGCCTTCGGATTTGGCTTGGAAAACAGGTCAAATGTATTCACTAGGGTCTCAAAATGTATGCAGGGATTCACTCTCTTGATTTCAATGTAGGGGGGTTACTTTTTAATCATTAAAATCAACTGGGCATGAAATTCAAGCCTCCAAAGTAGGCCATTTGATATTTTTTGAACATGTGCAGAATGTAGTTCTGTGTTGACCCCTAAAAACATTTGCTTCAAATATAAGTCAAATCTAACTATAGGGGGCTACAAATGGGTAAATACACTTAATTATAGACATCCAAGATGATTCCAAGGGCATTACTCATAAAATACATAAGGTATAAAACTTATTGGTTCTTAAACTAGCCCCTTTCATGTATACTTTCAGGGGTGCATTTTATACCGCAAAATTTCAACACATGGCTACTCAAAATATTTCCAAATTTTGAGATTACCAACACTACCTTCCCTAAATAATGTTTAGTAATAAGGGTTTTCAAATGATGTGCTTGAATAACTCCTCTTGTGTGGTGAATTATTTTGTGTGTTTTCTTATTCATAATGTGCTTCCCCAATGATGTGTTGCTTGTTATATATTATTATTTTAGATTTATTTAGACGACCCTTGTTGATCTATTGGTGCAAGGTTATAAAGAGATCAAACCTATTGTAATATTACTCTATTTGTATCTCAATTCTTCTACATGTTGTATATATGTTATGTCGTGCATGTGTTATTTTTTTAAATGTGCATTGTGTTGTATACTCAAAGATGATGCAAAGCACTGAAAATCGTATCTCTTTTTGGTCTCAACATTGTTAACCCAAAACTCTTGTTTGTTCATTTTACGTTCTATTGTGGTCATATTTCTACTACATTTAGGGGTTGAGGTCAATTTATTATGATTATTCTTGATATATATGAGTTATCACATATGCATATTGACCCTAGAGTTAGTAGATCATTTGTTCTTTTTTTTTCATATGCTTTATTTATCTTAATTTGTCCTTGTTTGGGGGCATATCATAGCGAAAACATGCTTGTCTTTTGGATGCATGTATGCTACCTCAAATTCATTTCTCTCGATAAGGCATACAAAATCAATTTAACATGGGGGTATACACTCTACTCTTTGTGCACATCATGCACACACCAAAAATCAAATTTTGTAGTCATTCTTTTCCAAGTTACTTAGGAAACTCTACATTTTGCTTAGTAGTCTCCTTGTGATGAATTTACTTGGATAGAATGCTTTCCTTGGTTATCATTTTTTGGCATTGTTCTTTTGATGTAATTCCTTTGATACAATTATTTCCTTGGTTATCCTTTTGCACCTTTCTCTTAATAGATTCCTTTAGATATAATTCTTTCCCTAAGGCGATCCTTTTGCACTATTTTTAGAAAATTTCCTTAGATGCAATATTTCCTTGGGTAATCCTTTTGGTAGTATTTCCTTGCATACAATTCTTTTATTGGTTATCCTTAGGATGGTTTGACTAGCATAATACAACTTGTTAGACCATCAAATCCATCTTTTGCATCTCTTTCTCTCTCTCTACACAACCCATAGTAAGTTTAACCTTATTGGGCTAGTTTGGTCATGCCTTTTCTTTACTCTCTCTCTCTCTCTCTCTCTCTCTCTCTCTCTCTCTCTCTCTCTTCACGTGAATATTTCTTTTTTATTTTTCTTAGATTTATGAGGACCTAATTCACCTAGAGGCATTGTGTTTTCCTTGTCTCTTTTATCTTGATAAGACTTTCTTTCTTATACTTTGATCTACTTTACCAAGAGTATGAAATGGGTTCATACTCCCGCTAAAGTGGGGGATAAATTGATGACGTGTAACTGATTGAATGTTTGAAGATGTTAAGTTGATCGGCAAAATTCAAAAAGATAATGCAAGACATTAAATCAATTAATGGATTGTATTGTCATTGATGTCAACTTGATATAATCTAATCGGTTATAATCAAAGTGTCAAAGACTTTAGAGAATCAAAGAGATAAAGATTATGCTTTTAGTAATGCATAAAAGACAAGCATTCACTAAGTGACTTCAAACACCGATGACTAGTGGAACCCAACGGACAGAGATAATTGAAAGTTAAGTCACAGTGATGCCCGAGCAAAGAAACTGATGAGCATTATCGAAGAGCAGAATCACAAGAATTATCATTTCTTATACTTTGATCTACTTTACCAAGAGTATGAAATGGGTTCATACTCCCGCTAAAGTGGGGGATAAATTAATGACATGTAACTGATTGAATGTTTGAAGATGTTAAGTTCATCATAGAAATGCAGAAAGATAATGCAAGACATTAAATCAATTAATGGATTGTATTGTCATTGGTGTCAACTTGATATAATCTAATCGGTTATAATCAAAGTGTCAAAGACTTCAAAGAATCAGAGAGATAAAGATTATGTTTTTAGTAATGCATAAAAGAAAAGCATTCACTAAGTGACTTCAAACATCAATGACTAGTGGAACCCAACAAACAGAGATAATCAAAAGTTAAGTCACAGTGATGCCCAAGAAAAGAAACCGACGAGTATTATCGAAGAGTAGAATCACAAGCATTATCGATGGCCAGAATTACAGTGTTAACTAATGAGCAGAACTTTGTAGTAAAGCCCGAAGGACAGACAACCCTGATGGAGAAGCTCGAGGAGAACTAGAGTGTTGATCAAAGCTTAAAACAGTGAAGTTAACTAGAGTTCATAAACAAAAAAATATCTAGCTAGAAGAGCTAAGAATAGACTTAACTAATTGTTATCATTGTTTTCATCGACAAGATAAAGCCAGAGATAAGTAAAGGATTTAAAGTTATTTTGTCCAGTTGACAAGAAGATTTCTATGAGATAAAGCATGAGTTATGATTTAAATCAAGATTCTCTAAGATTTCAGATCAGGCCAAGAACAAGAAAATTAAGAAGAGAGAAACAGTGATATCATGTCTATAAAGAGACAACTTAATTCATTATGAATTAAGGGGAGTGAATGAAAAATAGGATGCTGAAGAGAAACTAATGAAAAAAAACTTCATACAGTCCTGATCAATCAAGCTGAGGAAAGAGCTAAAGATTTATGCGGACACCGAGCAACAGAGTACAGCATCACTAAGCAAAAACAAAAGTAGAGCAAAGGTATTAAAAAGATATATTGATCACAATGGTTGAATGAGCTTACAATAGATCTGAAAACCTACAAGTATAAGTTGTATATGTGAACAAATCATTTATTGTTTCATTTTAACCATTGATTCAGAAAGTCTCTTAACCAAGCAAGATTTAATGATCCTTTCTATATTGAGATACATCCCAAGGAGTATCAAAAAGTTTGATCATGAAGATAGCATGAGATGTCAGATATCATTTGACAAACTAGGGTTTGGTCATAGAAGGTAGCATAGAGATGCTCGATATCAAGTGACAAACTAATCTTTTAAATCCTCTAACAAGATCACACCTAACAGTGTGTTTGTAACCTTTAACAGGGTTGGCTCTTCACTGACCTCACTTCAGAAGAGTGAAAATTTTGGGTTACCGGTCCCAAGTGGTTTTTCCCTTAACATGGTTTCCACATTAAAAATCTGTGTCAATGTGTTTATAAGTCATTACTTTAGTGTTTTGCATTACACATAACTAATCTGGATTAATCAATATACACTAAGCTATTTACTGTTATTTGGTAAATGAAAGATTGTTATTGGGTAAACATAAAGAATAAGGTTTAAAAGATAACTTCGAGTAGTATTTATTTGATAAGTATATTTGAAGGCATACATCTTGTAGGACTGAAGATAAATAGAGGCTTAATATTGTGGTACTAAGTTTTTGGGTTGATTAATTGGAATAGTTTTGAGGCCACTAATTCCCCCCCCCCCCCCCCCCCCCTTCTCATTTATTTCTAACAATTGGTATCAGAGCTTGTGTGCTTAGAAAGGGATTTTAACAGCTCAAGAAAAAAATCACAAGATGCTCAAATGAGACGTGCCCAAGTTGAATAAAGACAACTTTGCATCATGGAAAAGAAGAATAAGAATCGACCTATCAGGTATTGGTAATGATTTTACTTAACACCTTGATACTAAATATGTGTTGCCTACAGGACCTCACACTCTTGAGCAATTAAGAGAAAAGCATGAGCATAATTGCATGATAATGGAACTTGCCTCATTGCTCTCTAATGTTGAGTTTGAAGATGTCAAAACCTGCATCTTTGTGAATCAAATGTGGGATAAGTTGAACTTGGTACATGGAGGAGATGCTAATGTACTAATAGCCAAGGCAGAAAACCTAAGAGGGAGGTTTGATGACCTAAGGATGAAAGGAGAAAATATCACTCAGTATAGTTGTAGAATCAAAGAGGTAGTCAATGCTATCTGAGGAGTTGGAGGTGTACTTCAAGAGGAAACAGTGGTAAGTAAAATCTTAAGAACCTTACTACTTGTATATGCTATTAGAATTTCTTCTATTCAATAAATGAGAGCAGTTGCAAACAATACAGTTACTCTAGATAGTCTGATTGGTAGACTGATTTCATTTGAGATGAATAACTTTGACAATAGTGTCTTAACATCTATAGAATCTGCATTCAAATCTTCTTTGAAAATAAGTAAGTCAATTCATAGACACACTATGAGGAATGATAGTGAAATTGATAAGGAGGATCAAGGACTTGATAAGATTGAAGCACTAATGGCAAGAATACTGCAGAGAGGAAAAGGTAGATACAAAGGTAAATTACCACTTGTATGTTTTAATTGTAAAGAGGTTGGACACTTTGCTACAAGATGTCCTAACAGAAGAAAAGATGACAAAAGTAATGACAAATCATATGAGAAGAAGTTTGACCAAGGTGATAATAGAGATTACCAAAGCAATTGACAATCTAAAAGAAGAGATACCCGAGACTAAAAGGACAAAGGAAAGAAATCTTGTTACCTAGCTAAGAACATAGCTGATGATACTAACACCAAATCTGAAGAAGACATTGAGATGGTATTTTTAGTCATGAAGGATGATTTAGATGAAGAAGAAGAAAGGTATGTAGAAGTTGCACTCATATCTAAGGTTAGTAAGAATTATGTCTGGATCATAGATAGTGGTTGCACTCACCACATGACCAGTGATAAGAAAAAGTTTGAAACTTTTGAATACTATAAGGGTGGTTCAGTAAGAATGGGTAATAACACACCTTGCCCAGTTGAACATAAAGGAACCATAATGTTGAATAACCTGATCAAATGTGAAAATGCTTACTGGGTAAAAAGACTTAATTATAATATGTTAAGTGTTTCGCAACTGAATAATATAGGTCACCAAGTAGCATTTGAAAATAAGAAGGCAAAGATCTTCAATGAATCAGGAAGGTTGATCAGAACTAGTGAGAAAACAAAAGGTAACCTTTTCTATCTTGATGAAATTAACAACACTTTTTTAATGGCTAGAAATGAAGACATGTGGTTGTGGCACAAAAGATTGTGTCATGTGAATTTTGACAACATGATAAAGAAAAGAAATAAAAGGAGTGTCAAAGGCTTACCAAGCATGTCAAAGCAAGAGCATATCATGTGCAAGAATTGTCAAAAAGGTAAGATGACAAAGTGTAGTTTCAAGAGTAAAGCCCATACATCTAATGAAATTCTAGAATTAGTCCATACTAATCTATGTGGACCCATGAGGACAAAAAGTTACTATGGAGATAGGTATTTCATTCTCTTTGTTGATGATTATTCTAGAATGCTGATAGTTATGTTCTTAAAAGATAAATCAGAAGCATTAAAGATGTTTAAATGGTATAAGGCTATGGTAAGAAAAAAAAGTGATAAGAAATTAAAATGCTTAAGGTCATATAGAGGAGGGGAATTTATTTCAGATGAATTCACTAATTTTTTTAATGAGCATGGAATTAAAAGAGAGGTTTTTGCACCGAGAACACCATGGAAAAATAGAATTGTTGAGAGGAGAAATAGATCAGTTGTTGACTGTGCAAGAACATTTATGATTGAGAAAATCATCACTCAAACTTTTTGGAGGGAAGTTGTCAGTACTATTGTCTACACATTAAACAGAGTACAAATGAAGGACACAAAGGACACCCTATGAGCTTTGGTATGGTTACACACCCAATGTAAGTTACTTCAAAATCTTTGGTAGTCAATATTATATTTTGAAGGATCGTAGAAATGGAAAGCTTGACTCCAAAAGTGATGAAGGTATCTTTCTAGGGTACTCCACCAAAAGCAAGGCTTATAAATGTCTTAACAAGATCATTGAAAGTGCAAATGTAAAGATAGATGAATTTGCAAAAAATAATGATAAGGAAAGTAGAAGAGAACTAGAGGACTACAACAAGTTTGTTTATACTGAAGAACCTAACACTCTACCTGAGAAACAATGTATCGCTCCTGAGCAACAGAACATTCCACCTGAGCATCAGGCTGCAATTACAAAAAATTAGGATAATACTCAAGATGATGTACCAGGCGATGGAGATCAAAATGAAGGTCAAGAAGATGATTAGAATGATGGACAAAGAGCTGAACCAAAACTTTCCAAGTATGTCAGAAGACATCATCCATAGAGTCAAATCATAGGAGATGAGAAGGCTGGAATGAGAACAAGAATTAAGTCACTAAACACTAGATGTTTACTTTGTGATTTTGAGCCTAAATCTGTTAATACTGCACTTGAAAATAAAGAATGGATCAGTGCTATGAATGAAGAAATAGAATAGATTGAGAAGAATGGTACATGGACACTAGTACCAATACCTGATGACAAGAATTTCATCAGTACCAAATGGATATTCAGAAACAAGCTGAATGAGAATGGAGAAGTGACAAGAAACAAAGCAAGATTAGTATGTAAGGGGTATGCACAAGAGGAAGGTATTGATTATGGAGAAACCTTTGCACCTATTGATATACTAGAAGGAGTTAGAATCTTACTTTCTTATGCTACATTCAAAGGATTCAAGTTATACCAGATGGATGTCAAATCTACATTCCTAAATGGAATACTAGAAGAAGAGGTATACATTGAACAACCAGAAGGGTTTGTTGATCCAGACAAGAGGAACATGGTACATAGACTACATAAAGCCTTGTATGGATTGAAATAAGCACCTAGAGCCTAGTATGAAAGACTTCACTCCTATCTCATTAGCATTGAATTTGTAAGAACAAGTGAAAATATCAATTTGTACTTAAAAGAAGATACCGATGGTAATATTCTGATTGCTGAAATATTTGTTGATGATATCAATTTTTGGGTAAATGAAATGTTATGCAAATCCTTTGAAAAAGAAATGAGTAAAGAATTTGAAATGTCTATGTTTGGGGAGATCAAATTCCTTATTGGTCTACAGATTCTTCAATAAGATGCAGGAATATATATCACTCAGTCCAAATACATCAAGGAAGTGTTGAAAATATTCAAGATGGAAGATTCCAAGCTAGTTGGAACACCTATGGCTACCGGATGTAAGATGACAAAAGAAGACAAATCAAATGAGGTAAATCAAACCTTGTATAGATTAATGATTGGAAAAGAATTGTATGTTAATCATACCAGACCAGATATAGTACATGCAGTTGGAATAGTTGCAAGATTCTCTGCTAATCCTAAGGAATCACATATGACTATTGTCAAGAGAATTCTGAGATATCTGAAGAACACCGAGGACTATGTCTTATGGTATAAAAGAGAAGGAAAATTTGAGCTACAATTCTATACAGATGTTGATTGGTTTGGAAACATTGATGACTGAAAGAGCACAACTGGAGGAGCATTCTTCATGGGTGACAAACTTATCACATGGATCAGCAAGAAGCAAGGATACATCTCTTAGTCTACTACAGAAGCAGAGTATGTGGTTGCTGCTACAAATTGCTCCAATATTGCATGGATCAAACAGTTGTTGGAAGGTATGAATATGAAGATTCTTGAACCATTGATTACATATTGTGATAATACCAGTGCAATTAACATTTCTAAGAATCTAATCATGTATGCTAAGACTAAGCATATTGCTATCAAGTATCACTATATAAGAGAAAAAGTGCAAGAAAAGGAGGTGATATTGGAATATGTTCAATAAAAGGAACAATTAGCTGATATATTCACAAAGCCATTACTGAAATATACATTTGAGTACTTGAGACGGAGACTAGGGGTAGAACCCTTGTCTATTGGTTAGTAAGCTGACTAGGAGGCTTCATCAGTCTACACATAATCAGAAGATCATTCATGTTGATGCAAGTACTTGTGATGAACAACAACACATACATTTGTACACAACAAGGTACAAATCTGTACCAAACACCAGAGACAATGTATTGCTGATGGGTAGGGAAATTCAAGGAATATATTATATAAAGGGATGGAAAAATGATATAGAAGAATTGTTTGGAATTGTTGTCAAAGGGAGAGAGATTATCATTATCATAAGGGAGAGAGATTCTTTATCATATAAGGGAGAGAGATTCTCATTATCATAAGGGAGAGATATTCTTTATCATAAGGGAGAGATGATCTCATTTTGAGGAAAATATTATATCATTATCCATGAAGAGAAATTCCTAAGAATGAAAAGGAAAAGTTAATCTTTATCCATAGGGAGAGATTACATATGAAATATCAATCTAAGGGAGAGAAGTAACAAAGGGAGAGAGTACATACAAAGTGAGAGATTGTTGTCAAAGGAAAAAGAAATTATCAAGAAGAGGAACAATCAAGGCAGAGAACATATCAAAATAGAGACAAAAGCTGCTACATCTATCTAGTGAAGGGATTGAAGATTGAAGAACTCACTGTACAAGAAACAAATCTAAGCTATTTGAGCTTACCGAGAGCCAAACATTTGTAAAATTTACAATAGGAAAGATTGATGAAACTGTTATATTTCATATTGTATTAGTAATAATATAGTATGATAATGTAGTGCATTGCCATCAATGCCAAAGGGAGAGATTGATGGCATGTAACTGATTGAATGTTTGAAGATGTTAAGTTGATCACCAAAATGCAGAAAGATAATGCAAGACATTAAATTAGTTAATGGATTGTATTATCATTGATGTCAACTTGATATAATCTAATTGGTTATAATCAAAGTGTCAAAGTCTTCAGAGAATCAGAGAGATAAAGATTATGCTTTAAGTAATGTATAAAAGACAAGCATTGACTAAGTGACTTCAAACATCGATAGCTAGTGGAACCCGATGGATAGAGATATCTGAAAGTTAAGTAACAGTGATGCTTGAGAAAAGAAATTGAGGAGCATTACCAAAGAGCAGAATCACAAGCATTACTGACAACCAGAATTACAGTGTTAACCAACAAGTAGAACTTTGCATTAAAGTTTGAAGGACAGACAACCCCGACGGAGAAGCCTGAGGAGAATTGGAGTATTAACCAAAGCTATAAAAGAGTTAAAACACCGAAGTTAACTGGAGTTCATAAATGAAAAAATATCTAGATGGCAGAGCTAAGAATAGACTTAACTGATTGTTATCATTGTTTTCATCAAAAAGATAAAGCCAAAGATAAGTAAAGGATTTAAATTTGTTTTGTCTAGTTGGCAAGAATATTTATACGAGATAAAATGGGAGATATGCTTTAAATCAATATTGGCTAAGATTGTGGATCATGACAAGAACAAGAAAATGAAGAAGACAAAAACGGTGATACCATGTCTATAAAGAGACAACTTAATTCGTTATGAATTAAGGGGAGTGAATGAAAAAGAGGATGTTGAAGAGAAACTAATGAAGAATAACTTCATACAGTCCTGACCAATCAAGCTGAAGAAAGAGCTAAAGATTTCTGCGCACACCGAGCAACAGAGCACAGCATCAGCGAGCGGAAACAAAAATGGAGCAAAGGTATTGAAAAGATATATTGATCAGAATGGTTTAATGAGCTTACAATAGATCTGAAAATCTGCAAGTATAAGTTGTATATGTGAACAGGTCATTTACTATTTACGTTTAAGAATTGACTCATAAAGTCTCCTAACCGAGCAGGATTTAAATATCCTTTCTATATTGAGATACATCCCAAGGAGTATCAAAACATTTGATCATGAAGATAGCATGAGATGCCAGAGACCATATGATAAACCAGGGTTTTCTCATAGAAGGTAGCATAGAGTTGCTTGATATCAAGTGACAAACTAATCTTTTAAATCCTCTAACAAGGTCACACCTAACAGTGTGTTTGTAACCTTTAACAGGGTTGGCTCTTCATTGAGCTCACCTCAGAAGAGTGAAAATTTTGGGTTACTGGTCCCAAGTGGTTTTTCCCTTAATAGGGTTTCTACGTTAAAAATGCATGTGTCAATGTGTTTATGAGTCATTACTTTAGTGTTTTACATTACACGTAACTAATCTGGATTGATCGGTATACAATAAGCTATTTACTATTATTCGATAAATGAAATATTTCTATTCGGTAAACATAAATAATAAGGTTTAAAAGATAACTTCGAGCAGTAGTTATTTGATAAGTATATTTGAAGGCATACATCTTGTAGGATTGAAGATAACTAGAGGCTTAATATTATGGTACTAATTTTTTGGGTTGATTAATTGGAATATTTTTTAGGCCACTAATTCACCCCCCTCCCCCCCCACCTCTGAATATTAATTTTATCTTTTTCTTAGATTTATGAGGACCTAATTCACCTAGGGGCTTTGTTTTTTCCTTGTCTCTTTTACCTTGATAAGAGTTTCTTTCTTATACTTTGATCTACTTTACCAAGAGTATGAAATGGGTTCATAATCCCGCTAAAGTGGGGGCTAAATATAGTGTCCTAAATTGTATCCCTATACAATTTTTCTCCTTAGTTAGTCCTCATCTTAGAGAACAAGGATTATATGCTCATTATGCTTGATCCAACCTTGATTTCGTACATATTTCCAACATCCCCATATCAAATTGGACCTCTGACCCAAATATGAGCCCATTTTTTGTGGTCTAGGGTGATTGGGTGGGTTAGGAGTGAGTTGGGTCACCCTTGACCTAAAATTCACCCTTGACCCCAAGAAATGGCCCCAAATTTGAATCATATATTAGTATTTTGATTTAGCGGGATCCCCAAATTCGTATCATCCTCCTTCAAGTTTTGCACCCCAAAATGGCTAGGTGAGGTTTATAAACAAGGCTACCTCCCTCATTTTGGTTAACACTAATAACATCTCCCATCTCTCTCAAGCATTCAAGGAGCAATCAAGGCAATTCAAGCAATCAAGAAAGCATCAAGTTCATTCAATCAAGTATCAAGCATGGAAAAAATGGAGTAATGTCTAGATCTAAGCATGTTTGAATACATTCATGTTCTTCCTATCATAGATCCAAAGTCAAGACAACATATAAGACAACTTCAAGTATCTTCATGATAAATTCAACATCACAAAGGTTTGTGAGGGCGTAAGCATCTTAGTTAAAATAACAAAGGTGTGTCACACTTTAGGCTAACTCAAAGGATTTGGCGAACAACTTGACCGAGTTGTTGGAAAGTTGACTTCCTGAGGTTACATGACTTATTTTGTGTTGTCATCATGGCAACAAAGTCATACTAAGTTTCTGTCAATGATAACTTAGAAGATAAAATGACTAAGTATGGAAATAGGGCAGACAGAGATATACAGCGATCGGCACATCAGCGCACATGCAAGAGATTAAATTAGAGTATGCACATTCAAATATATGTTCTATGAAATGTGTATGTGCTAAGTCCAGACACGCATGGTATGGCATGATAGTACGGAGAAGTTACAGATAGATCAGTACACCAGCAGTCCAGAAGACAGAGCATGAAAGCCGACTAAGTGTTTTGATAAGCATGAATTATTTTGTTATGTAATGGCCAAGTGCCTTTGATTATATGTTTTTAATGATATAATTAGTATTATTGTAAACACGCTTAAGACAACTTGCTCAGAAGTGTTGTGTATTATGTTTTAGGGCTGACCATAAGTCTTGTTTTGGGTCGCGTTTATTCGGGTATGTACATATAAGTATGTAATGTAAAGTTATGTTACAAGTGTCGAATAATATGTATAAGAAAGATATAGATAAGCAGTATGCTAAAGTCAGTATGAGATAAATCTCTTTAAGAGAGTAAGAGCATCAGCGCATACACAGAACTAATCAGACAGCAGTGTCATCACAGTTGTTCACTTTTGATATATTGTATATCAACTATCAGAAGGTTGTAGCCTTCATCCTACTGGGCAGTGAGCCTAGGCAATGAGCCATATACCTTTAACAGGGTTTTGTAAAAAACTCCTAACAAGGTCAGACCTTTAACTAGGTCATTGTACTTGGATTGTAAAGACGGCTTCTAACAGGGCAAAGAAACTTTAATAGGTTCATTAGACTAGTACAATATTTGTGGGTACTAATTCCCACCAGGGTTTTCCTCTGATCAAGGTTTCCCCATAATCATATCATGTGTTATGAGTTCTTATGTTAAGATTCATTAAATGTATATTTGATTTATGTTTAAGTTGCTGAAAAGTAATAAATAGACAAACATTGATTCACCTCTCCCTCCCCTCTTAGTGTTTCTAACAATTGGTATCAGAGCTATGGTCCTCTGAAAGAAATTTTAACCACTTGAGGAGATCATGGACTCAACAGAAGCAAAACATTTGAAAAAGAATCTTGAAGCAGCTCTTGAAGGTCTTGATAGATCTGAAAAAGAAAATGAAGAACTTAGACTGAAAGTTGATGGCTCACAAATGCTTATCAAGAAATTGAGAAAATATTTGAAAGATTGTTCTACAAGTGATTTAGGGAAAATGATCAAAAATCTCAATGAAGAGAATATGTCTCTAAAAGATAAAATTGAAAATTTGGATGAACAGCTAACAGACAGTCAAAATTCTATTGAAGAAAAGATCAAAGAAAGAAAACAATTAGAAGATGAACTCTTGAAAGGAAACATGAAAGTCTTGGAATTGGAGAACATAAAGAAGAAGATGGAATCCAAATTAACAGAAGCAAAGGATAAGATTGATAAACTCCACACAAGTTCTAATTCACTTCAATCTCAGCTCAATGCATAAAAGCTAAAAGGTGACACTACTAGTCTTGGATACAGTGTAGCACAATTTGAAGTCAATTCATTAGAAGAAAGAAAGAAATCACATGAAGCATATTCAGAAGAAAATAAATTTGAAAATATTGCAGAGATTAAAACAGATCCACCTAAAGGAGAAATCAAGCAAGTTAACAGAACTTGTTATGCATGTAACAAACATGGTCATTTGGAAAGAGATTGCAAAGAGGTAAAACCTTTCAATGGTTATTGTTTCTCTTGTAATAAGTTTTTTCATAGGGATATACATTGTAGAACAAATCAAAGAAATCAGTCATAGCAGAATCAGAGAAGAATGAATCAAAACAATCAGAGAAATCAACCTCAAAGAAATTTGTAGAACATTACATGTCAGATATGTAACTACAATGGACACACAGCAAAGCAGTGCAGCATGATGAACAAGGACATCATACCTCCTATCATTTGTCACACATGTGGAAAGGCTAGACACATCTCAAGGTTCTGTAGATCCAGAACTCAAAATCAAGAGGATCCTAATAAATCACTATTTGAAGAAGATGGTGAAGTCAAGTTTGTTCAAGAAAAAGAATATTCAAGCAAAATTTGGGTTGAAGTAAAGGACAATTATGTTGACAAAGTAGTTGGTGCATCCACAGTGGATGCATCCTCTATTTCTAGTTGAATAGACCTTCTTGGTCTTAGGGGGAGTTATTCTAGCTCAGAACCCCTACACAGCTGGTATACTCACCTCCAAGTATGCGCCTATGGATTCATGTTTATGATCACATGATATAGCACTATGCATACATGCACTGTCTATAATGCATTCAGAATGAAGTTTGATATTCTCTATGAAAACCATGTACGGTTGCAAACATTAAATGCAGTAACTTTTATAAAAAGATGTAAGTGTTCAATCATTTTCACATTTGCATTTGAGATCACAGAATTCGGAGAGCACTGGAGCACTGAGCATCAAATCATATAAGCATAGTAGATTCGGTGGTTAAGAAGCATAGTTGAGAAGTTGAAATGGAACCCTAGCAGTCACGCCATTTTAGATTTTCACGAAACCCTATTTAATCAAGTTCCAAGTAAGTATGGCGACTCCAATTGTATTTGACATTGCAGAGAGGAAGAGATTTGTATTTAAGAGGCATCCATTTAAATCCATACTAGATGATGTGGAAGGAGCTTTCTCCAAAACTCTATTAGGTGTCATTCACGTAGAAGACATCCATGTGTACATTTATTATAAAAAGGAAAAAATTGGAGATAATAGTATAGCCACTCTCATGGCTTCGATGATGAAACCAGACTATTCATTCAAGGATGAATACGCGCACCTCATAGACAACCCTATCTTTGAGTATTCGAATGCACATGAATTCTATGAACCAGAATGGGTTAAAATATTATTGAGCGGGATTCATCATGATCTCTTCTGGATTGGTGAAGTCCCCATCCATATTACTGCAGACCTAATCCATAACATGACTGGACTACCCAATACTAGACCAGTTCTACCTACTGGCAAGGATGTCAAGAAATAGGTTGAGAAAGCATGCCTATCCAGAAGTGACAGGCGTAGTATGACAGTCGATCCTATCAAGGAAAATGACATAAAGCTTCTAACTATAATCCTTGGTTACAAGTTCCAGCACGCAAGTAGATTAAATAGTGTGTCAGTAGCCACAGTTCTAGCATCTATAAGGATGGTGAAGGATAACACTCAGTTCAATCTATGTGAGATATTGCATTGTCAATTGATGGACAAAATTTGAGTTATCAAGCATGACAAGAACAAAACATTCAGGTTTGGGTCTCTGATCATCTATCTATACTTCCATATTGTTGGTAAGGTTTCTAATCTTTACCTAGATAGAAGCAAACCTACAATGTCTCAATTTTCACTAAAAACTACATTAGAGAGTAGTGCAAAGGATGCTATGGACATGGACATCAAAGCTTTCAGGATCAAGATGCAGAAGAGGTTCAGGATACCTGAGAAGATTGTTGAAAAGTATAAGGAAACCATATGCTTCATGGTAGAGACTGACTGCACTTGCCTGGAGGCAGTTGAGCCCAGAACTAAATGGATTCATCCACTTGGATATGAAGTGGAGGAACATGTATTGGAAGGATATGCATAGGTCCTTTTGTCGGTGCCCAAAGATCCCAATGAGCCCAGATGGGGCACTTATAGAGAGAATACTAATGTAGTTGATTATGTATTATACAGTGCTGATAACAAAAGAAAAGCATCTAAGATTACATCAAGCATTCTAAAAGTTCATGGAGTCACTCAAGAAGATCTTGATAAAGCTAGAGAAGCCAAGATAGCCAAAGAACTTGAGAAGACTGATGAAATCCAAAAGAATAAGAAAGTAGAGAGCACCTCTGCGCCCTCTACCACCATTGACCTAGACTCATCTCCACCTTCTATACCAAGCAAGAAGTCTAGAGGAAGGAAGCAAGAGCCCACAAATCACCCATCATCAAGGAACACACGAAGAAAAGCAAGGAATACTCAAGCTCCTCTTGAGGTAGGATTTAGACCTAGTATAAATGTCTTAAAGAAAAGGATTGTTAATGAAGGTAGAATAGACACTATTTCCAAGGTCTATGACAAGTATCAAGAGATTGATAAAACTGAGATACACTCTATGATCATATCTCATATGATTAAGTTTAAGAAGTTAGTTCTTGAACTCAAAACAGTGATACCTGACAAGCTATGGAACATACTGGAAATAATGAAGAGACATGCAATTGAGGAAGACATGAGGATAAGAGAAGAAACATTGGATAATCTTCTCCCTGTATGCTCACATGATGAGAAGGCAATTCTATTACATCTGGTCAAGCCTCATCTCAGAACCAAGACAAGGACTCTTCAGATTATGAACAAAGAGTATGAGCAGATAGGAAAAGAAACTAAAAAGGCATTTGCGCAAGTGTTTATGGATAGACACGTGTATCCATCAACGGTGCCTACAACAAAGGTAACTCCAGCTCCTCCCAAATAGGTTACAAAACCAGTGATTCAGAGAGCACATATGACAGGTCCACAGGTTTCAGCGCCCTTAGTGACAATAATTCTGATATAGCAAAACACTCAGAAGATACTATAATGGTTGATAATATCAAGATATCCATGACAACATCTAACAAAGACATGGACAAAGTTGATAAAGCATTTGTAAGCACTGAAGAGATGTGCATTGATGATACATCTGTACAACAAGATGAAGTTCCCTCCAATGATCCAATTGACTTGAATGAAGAAAAAGATACTCAAGATAATGAGACACCAATCAAGGAGAAAATAGTAAAGAGTGAATGCATGGATACCAATCAAAATACTATATTCACTTCATCCACTTTACCATCTACTTCATTGTTGTCAAGGTTCACTCCTGATTCAGCAAGTCTAGATGCGTGGGGAGAAGAGGACTTAATGAAGATCAGCGTGCTAGCTATGGAAAAGGCAAAAGAAAAATAGATTATGAGGAACCCTCTTTTCTTGGAGTCAATTAACATTATGAATGATTTAGTACATGTAGATAAGAAAGTAGCCAAGATTCAATCAGTTGAAGATGTTGACAGTATTCTAACAAGATTCAAAGCACACTTTACAGATCTAGTAGACTCTGCTACTAGAATTGCAGAAGATGAATATAAAAAGGAGAGATTGAATGAATTGCTAAAGACTTTTACTTTAGACTTAAAATCTTTAAAGATTGGGTAATCCATATTGAAAGAATTGGCAGGTAAGGGAAAGAAGGTTATAGCAAACTACATGGATGGAGTAAAGTTCACCTCTAAACATATCAAAAAGATAGAAGAGGCAAAAATCATGGTGGACACTATCAGAAAATTAGTTGAGACATCTACCCAGGACATGAACATTTGTAACAATGTCTATCAAGGTCAGTTGGACAAGATTGAAAAAGCTAAGTTAGAGATCAGCAAGATAAGAGTCAGACAAACTCAATTGAGAAATGAACTTGTGCCCTCTCTAGCAGTTCTAAATGAGAACATCAAACAAATTGATACCACCATTGTGACATATGATCAAGGTCCCTGCATGGATTTGATAAAGATGGAGAAGCTGACATATGCCTTATGCACGCATCTTCAGATAGTTAATGCAATGAAGGTATTCTGGCAGAAAGAGATCCAATCTCTTCAGATTGTGTACCTAGATGTCTACATGGAGTAAGTATCTAGAGACTTACAGTTTTGTACACCTTTTCCATTAATATCAAAGGGGGAGTAATGTATATAGAGAATGTGTATATATATGGGGAGCAATATATATATTAAGAGATGCAATGATATACAGTTATTTTTTGTGTTAAGTCATTTTGAGTAACTTGGCCACATTCCTTTGTTGTCATTAATGACAAAGGGGGAGATTGTCGGCAAGTTGACTTCCTGAGGATGCATGACTTATTTTGTGTTTTAATCATGGCAACAAAGTCATACTAAGTTTCTATCAATGATAAATTAGAAGATAAAAAGACTAAGTATGGAAATAGGGCAGACAGAGATATACAACGATCAGCACATCAGCACACATGCAAGAGATTGAATCAGAGTATGTGTGTTCAGATATATGTTCTATGACATGTGTACGTACTAAGTCTAGACATGCATGGTATGGCATGATAGTACAGAGAAGTTACAGATAGATCAATACACCATCAGTCCAGAAGACAGAGCATGAAATCCAACTAAGTGTTTTGATCAGCGTGAATTATTTTTTTATGTAATGTCCAAGCGCCTTTGATTATATGTTTGTAATGATGTAATTAGTATTGTTGTAAACATGCTTAAGCTGACTTGCTCAGAAGTGTTGTGTATCATTTTTTAGAGCCAACCATAAGTCTTGTTTTGGGTCGTGTCTATTCAAGTATGTACATATAAGTATGTAATGTAAAGTTATATTAAAAGTGTCGAATAATATGTATAAGAAAGATATAGATAAGTAGTATGATGAAGTCAGTATGAGATAAAGCTCTTTAAGAGAGTAAGAGCATCAGCGCATACACGAAACTGATCAGACAGCAGTGTCATCATAGTAGTTCACTTTTGATATAGTGTATATCAACTATCAGAAGGTTGTAGCCTTCATCCTATTGGGCAGTGAGCCTAGGAAGTGAGCCATATACCTTTAATAGGGTTTTGTAAAAGACTCCTAATAGGGTTAGACCTTTAACCAGGTCATTGTACTTGGATTGTAAATACTGCTTCTAACAGGGCAAAGGAACTTTAACAAGTTCATTAGACTAGTACAATATTTGTGGGTACTAATTCCCACTAGGTTTTTCCTCTGATCAAGGTTTCCCCATAATCATATCATGTGTTATGAGTTCTTATGTTAAGCTTCATTAAATGTATGTTTGATTTATGTTTAAGTTGCTGAAAATTAATAAATAGACAAACACTGATTCACCCCCCCTCTCAGTGTTTCTAACACGAGTAATACTCGGTCGAGTAGCACTCAACCAAATCCATGTATGTGCCCCGTAGTGCCTAATGTTGCCTACATGGCTAGAGGTACTTGGCCGAGTGGGACTCGACCAAATACAACTCGGTTGATTCCCACTCGCATAATAAAACCCCCGGAAGGAAGTTTAAGCCCATCATTTGTACAGTGAGGGACTAGCAGAGCAGAGAAGGCTGCTTGAGGACATCTGATCAAGTGCGAGGTAGGAGCCCCACTTTTTTTGCATTTTTTTGGTTTTTTGTTTTTTTAAGTGTTTTTTGTAATTATATGGTTAAAAATGATATCTTAATGTCATATTAGTAGCAAATGTTTAATTTTTAATTTTTTTTCATACTTATATGTATAAAATGGCTAGTTTTAATATTTTATTCTAAAAACTAAAACCTTAAACCTTAAAACTTAAAACTCAAACCTTCAACCTTAAACCTTAAAACTTAAAAATCAAACCTTAAACATTCCATCAATGTTCACCATGTACACTATAGATGATATCAATACTACATCAGAGAACTAGCAAATAATTTAAACATAAAAACATAAATAATTTAAACTCAATTGCAAATACTTATATAGCCTTAGTGTATTGTAATAATATTACTAGATGCAAGAATGAAGTTTGTCATTTTCTCATGCAACGTGAACCTTGATATGTCTATCATTTTTCATTTATCAAATTTTACAATTTCATACAACCTATCATGCAAGATGAAACATGAAAATATGTTTACAATATCTCATGTGTTTTAATTTCATGCTTGTGAAATGCTAGTTCTTTTCTAAATAAACCAATATAAATTTAAAATCGTGCTCCTTTCCTGAAATGATATGTTTTTAAAAAAATTGGTCATTCAAAGAACCTTTAAACATCAACATTAATCACAACTATTCATTAAACCATTAAAAGACTAAATGTCACTATACATATCTAATATGTAATAATTCAATACATCTTAAGGAGACGTACTATGTAATTATTTGAATGCCTTAGGGAAACAAAATTGTTTTTAATTTACAAGGTTTTTAATCTTTTTTGTTCAGTGTATGTGTTGCAAAATTTAAGTGTACATTTGATGATTTGAATGTCTTTTAAGGGTATTTGTAATATGTTTAATGATTTGAATGTCTTAATTGGACGTTTAAATAAGTAATGATTTTAATGTCTTAGGGTTCAATGAAATCATTTTTTATTTACTTCAGGTTTGTAATGTTTATATGGTTAATGTTTAATTTTAGATCTGATTCAAATGTATAGTTTGTACATACAACACATATATGTATATACATGAACTATTTTGTTAATTCTATTTAATGTACATGTGCACACTTACATTTTTTATTTAGATTCATGTAGCATCTATCATATTTATACATCATGGCATCCAGTGGTTCAGAGCCTAGTGTACATCATGATAGTAACCATGCATCATGGGCACCGTCTCATGGTACTCCCCAGAAAAGGGAGAATCAAAGACATGGGACTATTTCTAGATTGCGCGCCACTCTAGCTCAGCTAGAGAAAATGCTATAAAATATTGGTGTCCTCCCTAATAGGAAGAGGTTGACATTCATTCACACTGAGCTTATGATTATGATTCAAAGGGTTGAATCATATAACCCCTATGATGACGCCTCCATTGACACATTTTATCAAATCTTAGCTAGTGTAGTATCAGGGATAGTTACATGGAGGACTTTTGACATGGATGTTTTTGTGGCCAATGTTAAGGCCATGTTTGGACCTGAATACCTAGAGAAAAAATTTGTGAGAGCTTACTGAACAGTCCCACATTAGGTAATAATAATCATGCCAAAGCTTCTCCTAGGAATAGTGTATTCAAACTAAGGATTATTTTCCCTATCATGAAGTACATTTGAATTGTCAACCCAGGGACGTACAATTGAAATGGGACAACAAAATTTGTGCACTAAGTATCTCATAGAGTCATGTCGCTTAAGCCGCAGGAAAGTAAACACAGACAACTACTTAATGAAATTGATGCTGACAACTATAAGTTCAACTTTAACCTATTATATCAACCTAAAACATTCACTATAATTATCCTTGCATGTGCTGCAGGAACATACACAAGTTATAATGTTGCATGAGGAAATAGTAAATTCTACTTAAAATGTTGTAAATGCTTAAATCAAATTAATCTAATCTACTCTAATCCACCTTCCAAGTGGGCCCCCTTGGTCGGATTCTGCTAACTACTAACATAGAATTTAACTCAAAATCACTCCTTCATTGTATTTCTAGAAAAACTGATTACATCATAGTAAAACAATACACGAAACTAAAAGAGTAACTTTGCTTTTCAATTGCAACGATGGTACAACCATCCAACTAACTAAAATCTAACAATCATATCCCTTTATATAGAGGATTGATATTTATTTAAATCATAAAGATAAGGTCTGACTGATTCACACCATAAAGAAAGGAGAATGCAACAATCCACGACAGAATATGATAAAGACTGGATAACTGCATCAACAGAGTATTGACCACAGAGAAAATGTAGCATAATTATGTTCCTATATTCCCTAAAATGGTAGTTCCTTCAATTCATCGGGCATGTTATGTGGTTTTATAATTTTTCTCCTCATTGTTGTTGGGACTTCATTGCTTCCTCATCAATGTCGTTGATCCACTCTCAAGTCGCTCCTCTTTCCTGGCAAGTTAGTAGCACATGTATATATATTCAAGTTAACTATTCAAATTAATCCAAATGTTAGGACATACATTCAAACAACTATATGAAATATTGTGGCATATATATAATATTTTAGTAAATTATGTCACTACTATCTACCCATAGGATTTTGTGGATCTGACTGTACTTATAGCATGTTCATAAGTTCAAGTACTTAAAAGTTTCACAAGTGTTTTGGAAATTTCTTAAAACATAGCATAAAATTAGTATAAAATAGAGACAAATTATTGCCCCATCATCTTCCCCCTACAAGCATAATGCTTTTCCTCAAGCATTACACTTTTTTTCAACTCCCATGAATTCTCCAACTTCAGTCTTTCCTCTCCTTCTGCTTTTGAAGGTGTAATAGAATCCTCTTGTTTTCTCCTAGAAGTCCATCATGTAATCTTCCTATAGTTGGTCCAATTTTGTAGCATTAATGTCATATGGCCATAAAAGCATTGGTGGTTGGATTGTCAAGGGATACTAGAGCTCACGCCTAATTTTTCTTCCTAACTGGATATATTTAGGTGCCCGGTGAATTGTTGCTTCTAGGTTGAGAGGACTATGTGGTTCAACATTCTTAAAAACCTTTGGCAACCTTCTCCATCTATTTCTGACACTAGCTATGGCTCTTTGAAATGTGAGTTAAGACACCCCTTGATACTCGATGTAGACTTCTTCTCTAATAGCAAAAATTTTGTTCCTGGTTTCTTCTTTTGTGCTCCCATAAGTGAGACTAAACCAGTCCCTTAGTAGAACATCAGGCTTACTACTTTTAGCCCTCAAGGGTAGTTGTTCTGATTTTTCTTGGTCTCTATAATTATCTAATTGCCTGTCATAATTAGCTTCATTGTGAACGCATGACATTAAGGCTTTTAGATGTATGTCTCTAATGTAAAGTAAGGGATTCCAATCAATCTCTTCAGGAATAATGAAGTTTTGGAGATACAATTCACAAAGCAGGTTTTGTTTCCAAATAAGAAGGGTTTGGTACAAACCATAGAATTCTTGAGTTGTCTTGTACTCAAAATCTTTATCTTTAATATTCATCATTAATTGGGACAAGAGAAATTTCTCTTTCAAGAAAATGGCATATACTCTAGGAGGAGGCCTGCAAGCTATAATTTGGTCAACCAATTTTAAGGAATGGTCCATCTTCTATTTCTATCTCTTCATTTTCTCTTTTAGGTCTTCTATTTCCTCCTTTTGATCATTAATCACTTTTTGTATCTTCTTCCTCTCTTCCTTCCACATAGTTGTATTAAGAATAAACTAATTATACAAACTGAAAATAATGGATTGCAGAGTATTCGGACCAAACTCTTCTAGCTGAGTATTTTGTCTCCTCTTTTCTCTATAGGCCTAATCTAAATAGTTAGTGAGCCAAGTTCTCCTAAAAGGTACTAGAGTATTCTGAAAGCAAGGGTGAGCTGATGTTTGAGGCAATTGAAGTTCTTCCTGATTACCTTCTTGAACACTTTGATGACTTTCTTCAGGTTCACTACGATGTGTGGGAGGCTCATTATCACACAAATCATTTAAATTAAAGATCTGGAATTTATGCTTGAACTAGGGAATTATCTGAAACATACTCAACATGGGATTCCACGGCAGGTTTTTCTAAAGGAACAGATTGACTATCTGGGGAAAATTGTGAAATTTTCCCTCTCATCCAAGAACTTATCCACAAAGGAGTCTCTGTAACCTCCACAGCTTTCTTTTTAACAGTTTTCTTTGGTCTCTCTACTGCAAGAGTCGACTTTCTTTTCTTACTTCTTGAAACTATAGGGTTTTGGGGTTCATTCTCGAGAACTGAAGTTCCTTCACCAATCTTTAATTTTCCTCTCTTTTGAGAAGAGGTAGGTACATTTCCCTCAGGAGTAGGAGAAGGTCTATTTTCACAAGATTGTCAGGTTCTCCTTCTTGGGTAGTTGTTTCATCAGTTGGCTTGGAGGGTGTTGCACTCTCATTAATAGGTTTTTCAACAAGTTCGTCCCACTAGTAAATTTTGGTCATATTTTCCACGTGAGTTGGTTGATTTTTTTATGCCGATTGGTTGGCCAAATGACCACTCTTATCGTCAGAGTTTTTTTGTCGATTAAGTGACCCAAAAAACATTGTGTCAAATTATCGACAGTAATAGTGGTCAAATGATCGACTGTATAATGTGTTGAGACTGTGAACATTATGTTTGATAAAGTCCATTGATCATTTTCATCATCGTTGAACTATCAACTTTAGTAGGCAATAAGACTGTGGCATTCTGGTCAAAATAGTTCATTGATCATTGTCATCATCATCAAACTATCGACTTCAGAATGCGTTGAGACTGTGGCATTCTGGTCGAAATAGTTCGTTGATCATTCTCATTATCATCGAAATAGAGACATCAGAATGCGTTAATATTGTTGCATTCTGATCAAATTTGTTCATTGATCTAGTTTCAGGTTGTCGAAATAGAGATGTAAAAAAGTGTTGAGGCTGTAGCATTCCAGTCGAACCATTTCGTTGATATATGGATGGTCGTCGAAATAGCGATGATATATATATATATATATATATATATCCTTTTACTAATATTTTCATTGAAATTATATTAGTTGAATTAGAATACGCTCCAAAATGCTTACAAATCTAATGCACTATTATGCCCTCTTATGCGAATTATATCTACACGTGTCAATATAATGAGTATTTTGTAACACATGTCAGCACAAGTAAGGAAATTCTATATTTTTTAAATTTGATGTATATATATCGTATTTTGCAATGCCATGAATATGTTAATGTTGGAAATGAGATAAGTAACTGAGAGGGGAGGAGTGAATTAATTACTCCAAAACAAATCCTTTGTCCCTTAGATGTCTTAAATACTTTAACATTGTTACTCGGTTAAGATATTCTTCTGTAACTCGGGTGTCAAAGCAATATTTATAATATTCAATGCAATTATACTTTAGAGATTAAGTGCAGAAACATAAAGCATAAAATATATATATATATATACACAGGTGACACCAAGATTTAAAGTGGAAACCCAATATGGGAAAAACCACCAATGTAACTAGTTACTATTTTTCACTCTTCTGAAGTGAGCCCTGATAGGAGCCAACCCTGTTAAAGGTTACAATAACACATTGTTAGGTGTGACCTTGTTAAAGGATTTAATCATCCTGTGAGGAGTGGCCTTGTTAGAGGTCTTCAACACTTCAACATAGAAATGCTACCTTGTGAGAGGATTTACAAAGATATTGTTAATTCTACTCTGTTAAGAGATTTTAGATCATTGCTACAATTGTTAGAGAGTAAAAATGAATTGAACTGTATGTGTAAGCAACTGTCTTTGCTGATTCAGATCTCTATTCTGATTATGATTGGATCCTTGTTGATCAGATGTTCTATTGCAGCTCTGAGTGATCTGTACTAAATCATAATCCTATCTGATTTTGCCTTCACTCTTCATATCACAGAATTCCACACGTCTGCTTTCACACTCTTTCTCATCCACACATTCAATCCAAACTTGACCTTTCATATATATGGTAAGCCCTGTCAAGTCGGCTTGAATATGCTTCTAAATAATAAATCACAATTAAGTCAGCCTCATATAACCAATTAATTATAGAATATAAATCACTATTAGTCGATTGCCACTAAATGCCCGACCATGACTGAAATGCCCGAGTGACTTGATCAACACTGAACTTCTTCAATGCCTGACTGAACTCAGTCAATACTAAAATAATTCATTCTATTCACCAAATGTGCTTGGTCTGAATGTAGACATTTGTGTAATATCACTACATAATTGTAAATACATGTGTAACATCAATGACAATACACAATTGAATAATTGTCTTCAACAATCTCCCTCTTTGGCATTGATGGAAACACATGTCATAATACAAAGAATTATAGAGCAACATAAAAATTTCATTAATGTCTTTAGCTTCATTTTGATTCTCATCCAAAAACTCCCTCTGACATCGAAATCTCCCTCTTACTCTATTATCTTTTGTATTATAACAAACTCTCCCTCTTTTATCTTATTCTTGTGTATTATAGAAAACTCTCCCTCTTTGATAACAGATGCCAAAGATGCCATCTCCACAAATACAAATAGTCAGTACTATTTCACTTTGTAATTGTAATGTACCTAAATGTACTAATTCATCTGCAATGTGCTCTGATATACCTGCATCAACTGATAGATCTTCACTGTCGCTCAGGTTGATGCATCACTAAACTATATTTTATTGAGATTCGGTTAGGGGAAGCACCCCTATATTTCCTCTAAGATACAAGAATGCATCCTTAGGTAAAGGTTTTGTGAATATGTCTGCAACTGATTCTTTGGTATTCATATATTCCAACCTTACTTCTTTGTTCTGTACCAATTCCCTCAAAAAATGATACTTTATTGTTATATGCTTGGTTTTGGTGTGCATCACAGGATTCTTTGAAATGTTAATGGCACTGGTGTTGTCATAGTAGATAATAACTGATTCTTTTACTTCTTCTTTCATTCCTGACAACAACTATTTGATCCATATGATGTTTGAACAGTTCACTACTGCAACAACATATTCTACCTCTACTGTAGACTGAGAGATACAATTTTGTTTCTTGCTAGTCCAAGACACTAACCTCTTTCCAAGAAAGAAAGCTCCACCACTAGTGTCTTTCGTGTCATCAACACTTCCACCCCAATCAGCATCAGTGAATGCCTTTAAATCAAAGTTTCCACCTTTCTTATACCATAAACCATAGTCTTCAGTACCCTTCAGATATCTCAAAATTATTTTGATTGCCATTAGGTGATTATCTCTGGGATTAGCTAAAAATATTGCAACAATACCAACTGCCAATGCAATATCAGGTCTGGTGTGAATAATATATTGCAATTTTCCAATCATGGATCTGTAGTTGGTCTGATCTACCTCTTTCAAATCATCATCTTTAGACAATTTATGTCCAGTACACATGGGTGTTCCAACAGGTTTGGAATCTTCCATACCAAATTTCTTAAGTATCTCCTTGATATATTTTGATTGAGTAATGTAGATACCATCCTT
>MU225632.1:1331224-1343148 GCA_018584345.1 Thuja plicata | reverse complement strand
GCAAACCATTGCAAACACTGTAAAAAATATAATGTGCCTACTTCTAAAAAATAAAGGTTTCACAGTGCATGATATAATAACTACAAATCTTTTGGAAAGTAACAATGTAGAAGATTTCAATTTATATCTGTACAAAATATCTACAAATGTATAAAAAATCTTCTAAACATTTTTTTAATTCATCACCTGGACAACTCAGCTCGTCAACCAAATTTCCTAGTTTTGGAACATCCAAAAAGAAATGTGGGAGTTTCACCAATGGTATTTAAAAGATGAATACATCGGGTTATATTCAATGTTCTTTCCACCTGCTCTCTTCAAACCAAATTTTCTTGAAGTCATGAATGCAAAGCATATATGAAAATATGGTGGGCCTAGCTAGAAGAATTATCATAAGTATCAATATATCAATGACATGATGAATAGTGAGCCTTTAACAGTCCTCTAAACATGAAAACCATAAAAAGGAAGTCTAAAATGCATGAAGAATAGCCACAAGGGTACCATGTTTTCATCCTACAACATTGAAGAGGGCATTTTTGGTTTACCAAGCAGTCAAAAGATGCCCAATTATAGAAGATTGTCATGATCTAGAAGAACCAAAGAGAATTGAGAAGGTCATTTAGACCCTTCACTCAACATGGTTGTCAAGGGTGGTGAAATATGAAGTCTTTCAATGGAACATGACAACAAAGAAGAAAGAAAAATTACTCTTGAGAAAAACATTAAAGAGTTTAAAGAGCACAAATATCAAATATGGTGAAAAAAAAATTCCTCATTTCTTCCTCCTCCATGGTAGTCTGATCAGGTGCAAAGCCTTTGAAAAAGAGGGTGAAAGAGACCCCGGGACAGAACCTACAAGAATCAAAACTGAGAAAATATTGATTGGAACTTTTGGATAGATTCATACAGAATATGTGAGGAACTTTATAACATTAATGAAAAGGATTGTGTCATAAATTATACCCTAATTAAGAAAGATGCATTAATATAGAGATATAAGTGTATGTATGGGTTGCACGTTATTTTAGAACATTTTTGTTGTTTGCTTGTAAATTTTTCCTACAATTTTGAAGTCAATATTAAAAAAGCAGTTTATGGCGAGAGAAAACTGTACCACTACCACGATGTAAATTGTTATCTACCAAATCATTATGCTGACAAAATTATAACATGTCTTTTCTATTTTTATTCTTCAGAATTTGTTATTATTCTGAATGTGGATTATACATAATAATAACAAATTTTGAAGAATAAAAATAGAAAAGACATGTTATAATTTTGTCAGCCAAATGATTTGGAAAATAATGATTTACATCGTGGTAGTGGTACAGTTTGCTCCCGCCATAAAATGCTTTTTTAATATTGACTTCAAAATTGTA
This sequence comes from Thuja plicata, assembly GCA_018584345.1. NCBI lineage: Eukaryota > Viridiplantae > Streptophyta > Pinopsida > Cupressales > Cupressaceae > Thuja > Thuja plicata. The sequence continues at coordinate 1,341,766 of MU225632.1, read as the reverse complement.
GGAAAATTTTACAAGCAAACAGCAGTAATGTTCTAAAATAATGTGCAACCCATACATACACTTATATCTCTTATATAGTCAAAAAATGGAAGCACTTCCATTATATACTGGTTTAGCCTTCTGAGTAAGTGGTTTGGGGTCATGTCAAGCGCCTTGAATGGGTCTCTGACTTGGATCTGGCTTTTTCCCCATATTCTGCCCCATTTCCCACTTTTTCTAGCCTATTTCTGGCATCCTAAACTGCAAACTAGGATTTTGGCCTTAGGGTCAAGGTCGACCTTTTGGGTCAAGGTCAACCTTTTTGGGTCAAGGTTAACCTTTTTGGGTCAAATTCCATATTTCCAGGATTTTCAGATCTCGGGCTTCAGAAAAGTTTAATTCCCGCTTTCGGGTCGGCTGTTTTGGTCTTCGGAACAACAAATCTTAAATTATATTTAATATAGGTCCACTTCAAGGGTATAGGTATAATGGTAATTTAATTCTCCTATGTAGGCCTCTCTAGAAGATTGTGCCCTAGATTTCTATTAAAGGAAGCCTTCTCCTCTCATTTTCTCTAACTAGGAGATCATAAGGTACTTGAAGAAAGCAATAATCCATTGAATCAAGTAACTACTCTCAAGCATTCAAGAATTCAAGCATCCAAATCATCAAGGAGATCCATTGGTAGCCATTGAAAGATTAAAAGCTCTTTGGAGCCCTCTTGTTAAAGATTTCTTCATCTACATTCCTCCAAGCCTCTTCCTCTTCCAAGATCCATTCAAGATTGGTGTTTAATATTTACAAGCAATTGATTTGAGATATTCTACATTCTACATCCATTTGATGCATACATAATTGTGGATCCACGGATTCGAATCCACCACAAGGACTTCTATACAAGCAAGGTGAATTAGTTTATTTACTTTGTTTACTTATGCAATTTCAATTCGATTATAAGGTTAATTCCAAAACTAGGGTTTGACCAAGGCAAACCCCTTCCCCCAAAACAAACAAACCATTTTTATTGCAAATACAGGTTTAGAATAGAAGATCAGGATGGAGATTCAGATACCCTTTTTGGCAAACCTCTGGGATCTGAAAATAAAATTTTAGTCTAAGACTTTTTAGGTCGATTATGCCCTAGGGTACAATTGGAAATTCTGGTCAATGTCGACATTCTCAACTAGGTCAAAATCTACCTTTCTTAGAATGGAAAATGATTTCTGGGTTTTGTAGATCTCGCAGTTTCAGTTCAGGATAGTGAAAAACAATAGTTTTTGAGACTGTTTGATGGGGTTTTCAGCTGGTTCTTTTTTAGAGGTATGTATTTTATTCCATTTTCCTTTACAAACATTTCCATATTTACACCCCTTATCAATTACAATTAAATGTAAATAGATGAATATGGCATAGGGTAACTTTTATGAGCAAACCAACGTTGTTCTAAACCCTATCCATATTTTCTACCTTACATTTTGGTGAACCCGCGATACACAGTGCTTTATTTTTGGTGTTAGATTTGCATCTTGTGTTAGATCTTACATGCATTTAAAAGTATATTTCTTTTATGCTCTTGCATTTATATATCAAAAATTAAAAATCAAAAATTTCTTTAAAAATACAAAAACATTTACATTTTTCATGCTTATAGATTTCATTTGAATGCATTTGGATATATTTAAATCTATTTTCTATGCATTTCTTTATTCATTATCATGTTGCACAAGTTGTTTCAAGTGTTTTCCAAACATCTTTCTATAACTTTTGGGATTAAACAACATCCTCCTCTTACCTTACCATTGCATGATGTTACACCTAGAAATACTTTATTTAGTGTGTGTGATGTTGCTTTGACCTCTAGTGTATTACCTTGTAAGGATATATTAGAGAAAGAAGATGACTTTAATATTTCTCTCCATCATATTTCTCTTTATGGGGATGAGTTGAGGATTGATGTTAATTCTTCTCCTAATATATGTCTTTTCCATGAGCCTAATTTAGAATATAATTTACCTTCTTTCCCCTTTAGGGATCAAGCTTTAGTGATTTATGGCACTCCTATAACGTGCTTTATTGATAGGGATGATAATCCTCCTATTTTGGATGAACCTTTAGATTTGGATGTTGATTACTCTCTTCCTCATGAATCCATTGTGGATGATCCTACTATTTGGGATGAACCCTTGGATAAAGACATTGATTTATCCCCTCCTTGTGAAGATGCTTTGATACAAGAGGGTGATTTATTAATGGATTACATATTCATACATGATGCTGACTCTTTTTCTAAAACACACTCCCCTTGTGAAGACATTTTAGAGAAAGAAGAAGATATTATAGATACTTTACCTCCATTTGGGACTCCTTCCAATGATGAGGTGTTAGCAGAGAATAATATGAATTCCCTTAATGCTCCCCCTCTTAGTGATGATATTATGGAGAATCAAGATCCTACCTCATCTCCTCCTAGGATGTCTTCTTTTCTTCCTTCTTGTGAATCTATTTGTAGTGTCGAGACACCTAACATGGTTTATCCAAAACCCTTGTTGACTATCAAAGGTTGTGCTCACATTACTATCAAAGGTAAACCTATGGAATCTTTAGAGTCTTTCAATGATCAAGATTCTATAGCCCACACCTATCATACAAGGAATAACCCTCAACCTAATATGGTGGTTCCTACTTCTTTACCACCTTCTCAACCCATTCTTCCTCCTCCACCCCTTATTCCTAGCATGGAGTATGATATGATAGACCAATTGTGCAATACCCCTGCCAAGATTTCTTTATGGGAGCTTCTTCAAACTTCACCTACCTACCATGAAGCCTTGCAAAAAGATCTAGAAACTCTTCCCACTCCACCTCCTAATCAAGAGAACATCAATGCCTTCTTATAGTGCATGCATGCTACCTCGGGTCCTCCTGACATTGTATTTACTCAAAAGGATTTACCTTCTAAAGAAATACATAATCAATATGATGCCCTTATGGTTGTTGTTACTATCAATAAGAGTATCATTCATAGTACCTTGATTGATAATGGATATGGGCTTAATATTTGTAGCATGGACATGCTCAAAGTGATTAAAGCCGATCTTTCAACTATTTAACCAGATAATATCCCTATTCGTGGTTTTGATAATATCGCAAAGAAAAATTTGGGCATCCTTACCTTACCTATCAAAGTAGGTCCGGTCATCCTAAATACTCATTTTCATGTTATGCCTGGACCTCTTAATTATAACCTCCTTTTGGGTAGACCTTGGTTGCATGAGATGCATGTTGTTCCTTCCACCCTTCACCGTAAATTCAAGTTTATTTACAATAACATGATATATACACTTCATGCGGATGATGCACCAAATCTTTGTTTGAATATTCAAACCCACAATACTCCTATTCCTAATAGTAATCCTTCTTCCTCTAATGCTCTTCTTCGAGATTATTGGGGAACCTTGGATTTTAATCCTACCTTTATTAGATAATATAAGGTTTCTGATCTTGATTTTATGAAGCAACAAAGAGAGTTTGAACAATGAGTTTTTGCTTCTACTTCTAATACCCTTCGTAATAACTTTGTAGTTGCTTCTACCCACTATGAATGTGTCAAACTTAATAATGATGACATAGTGACTATTGAAGTTCCATTGACTCCTTTTGATATGGCTTCTTGTTATGGTCTTGGTTATCATTTAGTAGTTAAACAAGGATTCCATGGTCAAGGATGTGGTAAGCATAAACTAGGAATTCAAATTCCCTTACAGAATGGGGGGCATGAGCATTCTTATGGATTGGGATTTAATCCTCAACAACACACCAATAACAAAATCTCAAATAACACTTCAAAACATGATGACCCTATGAAGGAATTTGACCAAGAAGTTCTTTTGCCTAAACTCCTTCATGCTAAGATTATTACTAGACCTAAACGAAAAAAGAAACGTAGTCCACACTTGAAGACTCTTCATTTTTTTTTGTATCATATATTTCATGATCACTCTACCAATGAATGTCAAGCTTTACATTATAAGATTAGGCAGCTCATTTTTTTTTGGGTCGGTAATAGTTTTGTTTTATTAATATTTAAAGAGAAAATTTTATAATATATATGCTATTACAATATTTTAATAGCCTCCCATTACAAGATATAAAATTTATCCCCCCTTCGCCCAAAAAAGGAAAACATTCCTTTTGCAACATTACACATGACATCATCATTACAAAATTTTCAAAATAAAGCTGCCTAGTTTTTTCGACAGACTTCATCCACATCGAAACCCCAAAAAATGAGCCTCCAAAACCAGTGTTGTTGGCATTCTTTATGTTCTTCATCAATATCACAGGAGCCAGGTGAGCCCTCCTGTCCCATAAAAATGCAGTAGAGTTATCGTTTATCTTCGCAAACGCTTTCAAAATCACCCTAGACGCCATATTCAAAAAAGGCACTACCTTCGCAGTTCAAAATTTTTTGTTATGTGAGCCATCTTTGTTAAAACTGAACATAACAAAAAAATTCCCTCTTACTATCATTCGGTGTCTTAGGGAAAAGCTCCTTGCATCATCCGTCAGTTTCAGGTTCGCTGAGTTCTCCCTCTTCTTGGGAAGATAATTGGAACAATCAGTCGTGGGTTTAGGGCATTGTGGTTCTGGATGCCAATCTTTAAATTGTTCCAAGTCTGTTGCCTATCCCTCAAATAGTTTCTCTTCTCTTCTCCCTTTAGCCATTGTAATAATGGTTGAATGCCTTTATTTATGTCCTCCTCATCATTCTCATAACATTCACTGAAATTGAATGCCCAACCCGAATGTGCCCACTCTAACAGGTGGTCTAAATTTGGAGTGAGGTCATCCGTGAAAAGGGAATTCATCACCCACTTAACAGTCCTTTCAAGTTCACCCAACTCAAGCCCCCATGCCATAATCATAGCTATTGTGTCCACCTATAACTTCCATCTATCTAAATTTTTATGAAAATATGGCCCGAGGGTCTATTGAAATGCTTCCACAATCTCTGGTGTTGGACACTTTATCAGGAGCTTAACTCTATGGTCCTCCTATGGGCCAAAAATGCCCTTCTATTGTTGTTTTGTGGTGAAATTAAAGTGGGGTTCCATCGTGCAAACTTTCTATTTCACTGTAAGCTCGAGCTTTTATCTTCGAGTCGTTCTGTTGAAAGCATTTTGAGCGGGGCACCACCTTATATTTCGCCAATCCTCATTGATTTGCATTCAATGTGCAAAGTCCATAATGAGATTGGCATGTGGGATGATAGATTACACACACTTCATCACCCACGATAAGACATTCTCTACTGTCATGTAATCATTATCTTACACTCCTTTAATAAAAGGAACCAACTTGCCATTCGTGTATTTCCAAGTAAATCTCCTTCATGATTCTCCTCGCCTCAGCATTTTATTAATGAGTGAAACATTTGAGAAACGACTGCAAGCAGGAATAATGGTTATTATTTTTTAAACATTAACTTTATGTTGGGGGCTTCTCCTCTATCCATAACTCATTAATCATTGAGATGTCAAGATCTTGTTTGGAAATCATGTCAACTTCCATATTACCTTCTCTCCTAATGTGAGGGACCTTGAAATCCTCAAAGGTTTTGAGGATGTTATAATTGGGTCAATATATTTTTAAAGGTTCCAGGCTCTTATAGATAACTTGGAGATTGCCTACACTAGTAATAGTGAATCTCCTTCTAAGTGCAATTTTTTAACTCCCTTGATTTGTGCCATTTGAACTGCTAGTAGAGCTGCTTGGCCTTTAGCCATATTATTTGTTCCATCCGAACATCTTTTGGCCACCTTTAAAGAAGTCTTTCCCTGTGCATTTCTGAAACTAACCCCAATACCACTAGGTACTGGGTTGTGTCTTGCATCCCCATCAAAATTTTATTTTATCCATCCTTCCTCTGGGGGCTCCCATTGTATCTGTTCTGTCTTCTTTGGACTTCTATTTGTTACTAGAGCTCCAGCTGGTGAGCTAAATCTTACCCCTGGCCAGTTCATTTGAATCAGTCGGTCCTCCTTTGTGTAGGGGACTTTTAAAAACTATCTTCTTGTGATCGAGGTGCTTACAACCTCTTCAATTGAAAGTTATAATCTACTTAGAAATCTATCCACATATTCCTTCTCCCCTCGAAAGAGCCTTCTATTTCTCTCTTTCCATATCTCCCATACTACCATAGATGGAACAATCCTCCATATGTTTGACAAGGTGGATTTCTTATTTTCCCTGGGCCAACCTGCAAAAAGCTCAAAGACAGTATTAGCTCATGGACTTAACCACCTAAGTTTATTCTAGACAAAGTTCCAGCAATTAGCTGCAAAGTCACAATTTAGCATCATGTGGTCCAAGGATTCTTCATTGTTTACACAAAGCTCACATTGGGTTGGTCCACTAAAACCCAATTTTTCCCTCCTTTCACCAGTCAAAATTCTCCCTTTACATACCAACCACACAAACACACCTGCCTTAGGTAGAATATCTTTACTCCAACAAAGATCCTTTGAAGGGAACTGTGGTTCTGTCACATTTTCCAGTAGCTTGAAACCTATTTTAACTAAATATTCTCTTGAGAGTGAACCACACCACCTGATATTGTATTGCTTTTTTTGTTAATGTAATCTCTCTGCTCTTGAGGAGTTCCATTAGTTTGCTTCTCTATTCTTCAGAACTATCCATCCCATCTAAACTCTTCCAACACCATTTCACTCCTTCCCTTGTTCTTTCTTCTTCCAAGTAATCTTTTACCTTATTACCCCAGATCATTTTTAGATAGGTTTTTAAATCTAGCAAATCTCAGTGCACCTCTAAAGCCTCATGTCCTTCCCAAGAGTCCTCCCAAAAGAGGGTTGAGTTACCATCTCTGAGTTTCCAAGTTATGTGATCAGTAATAATTGGATGACATGCTAGCGTGAAGTTCCAAATTGTTGAGCCCTGAGGGGGGTCCTTAATAGTGAAGATCCTTGCACAATCCTGTGAGTCTAAATATTTGGTTTGCAGTATTCTTTCCCAGTAGATATTGTTGTGCCTATATAGATTCCAGATAAGTTTTGCCCCTAGAGCCTTATTCATTATTTGCCAATTTTGGATCCCTGCTCCACCATGGTCCTTTGGTTTGCATATTTTCTCCCATGCAACTAGTGGGATTTTATCCTCCTCCTTGGATCCACACCAAAAAACCTATGCATTTTTGCACTTAAAATCTTTACCACCTTTTTAGGCACCTCCATACACATCATTAAATACACAAGCGTGGCAGATATTACTGTTCGGAGCATCATAATTTTGCCTGCAAATGATAGCCATCAACCCTTCCACTCATCCATTTTCTTTAAACATTTCTCTGTCAGATCTTTCCAGATTTCTGCTTTGTTTCTTCCTTTAAAGAGGGGGATACCAAAATATTTTTTTGGTAACAGCCCAGCTTTCATTCCCAGAATGTTGCTAATCTTAACTTGTAAGTGTAAAGGGACATTGAAGAAAAAGATCTATGATTTTCTCCAATTAATCATCTGTCTAGAAGCTTTTCCATACATGTCAAGGGTTTCATTCATGATTTTTGCCTCCTGTTCCGTGGCTTCACCCCCAAAGAAGGTGTCATCCACAAACTGGATATGGGAAAGGGCTTCCACTCCTTCTGCTATCTGAATGCCCTTCCATAATCCATTAACCCTTTTCCTTGTAATCAGTCTTCCCAAAGCCTCTGCCATAATTATGAAGAGAAAGGGGGAGAGGGGATCCCCCTATCTTATGCCTTTATCTTGTGCAAAGAAACCTTGTGGACTGTAATTTATCAATACTGATAACCTCGGTGTTTCAACGCAGCACTTCACCCATTTAATCTATTCCTTACCAAATCCAAATTTATCAAGAACATCGACTAAGAAGTCCCTATCAACTTCATCATAAGCTCTTTTGATATCAAGTTTCACCATCATACTTTGATTTTTTGAGGACCTAATTGAATGGATAGCTTCATGTGCAATCACCACCCCTTCAAAAATGGACCTGCCTGGTGAGAAACCGCTATGTTCCTCTAAAATCACTGAGTTAAGAACTAGCTTCAGTCTATTTGCTATAGTTTTAGCAATAATCTTGTAGATAGTGTTGCACAAGGCAATGGGTCTAAAATCTTCAAAAATTTATTATGGTTCTCATTTTGGTATCAAAGCAATGAAAGTGGTGTTGAGGTCTTTCAACAAGAAATCACCTTCCCGAGATTCTTCCACAACCTCCCAAATTTCCTGTCCAAAGATGTGTCGCAACTTCTGAAAGAGTATTGCTAGAAAACCATTGGGTCCTAGTGCTTTGTCCCCTCCCAAACCCATCAATGCCTATTTCACCTCCGTAATAGATACTGTGGCTAAAAGTTTTATGTTTTGTTCCTTTCAGACAATTGAAGGGATCATCTCAAGAATTTCATTATACCTTGTTGTTTCTCTATTATTAACCAATTTCTTTTTTGAGAAGAAATCAACTGCAGCTTTATTTATGAGCTCCTTTTCCCTTACTTCCTCTCCATTTTTTATTTGGATGTTGAAGAGTTTATTGTAAGATCTTCTTTGTTTAAGAGAGTTATGAAAAAAAATTATATTTAGATCTCCCTCCTTCAGCCAGGTTTCTTTTGATATTTGCTTCCAAAAATCTCTTCTTTTTTCAGTAGCTCAACTAATTTTATTTGAAGTAGCTTCTCTTTAGCAAAGTCAGCCTCCTCCATTCCATTTTTAATAACTCTTAAACTCAGGGCTATTAGTTTAGCTTCTACATTATGTTTCTTAGCAAAGATGTTTTTGAAATGTGTTATATTCCATATCTTTAACTGTTCTTTAAGAAATTGCAGTTTCTTGAAAAAAATAAAAGCCTTGTTACCTGGTCTCCTTGGAGCATTCATCCACCATTCTTCAATCAGATCACTAAACCCTTTTGAAGTAAACCGCATTGCTTCAAAATTGAAGGGGCATCTGTTTGGGGTGTCTTCGTGTTGGATTCGTAGGCAGATTGGATAATGATTAGAACCTTGGAAGGGTAAGATCTTAGCATTGCAAGACCAATTTGTATCCACCCAATTCCCCCCTATGAGGAACCTATCCATCTTTTTTTCTATATTTAGGAATCCCGATCTTCTACTTGTCCATGTATAATCTCCTTTTTTGAAAGGTATATCCATCAGTCCACAATCAATTACAAAGGAACTAAAGTCTCTTTGATTCTCATTACTCCATCCTTTTCCACTATTTTTGTCCTCCAGAGTAAGGATAGCATTGAAATCCCCTCCTAGCACTACTACCTCATTTTCCATATTCTCCAAAATCCCTTTCAAAGTTTCCCATAACAACTTTTCTTGTCCCTTATTATTTGGCCCATAGATATTAAAGAAGGAGATATAGCAATGGAGATGCTTAATATGCACTCTTACCCACTGCCAATGAAGATCTTATTGAATTATTGCTACATCAATAGTGTTGTCATTCCATAGCACACCAATTCCTCCTGAAGTCCCTTGGGCTCCCATTAGAGCACACTTCCACCTTTTAAACTTCTACTTTAAAAAATCACTATCTTCCCTTTTTATTTCTGTTTCCTGTAACAATACTAAATCTGGTTTTTTTTTTATCAAGGAAACGCTTTATCAAACAAATCTTGTCAGGGGAATTGTAGCCTCTGACATTCCATGATAAGTGTAACACCCCAAAATTGGCATCTCGCAACCCTAACCAATTTTGTTGCGTTTATCACTATTTTGAATCATCTAAGTCCTATTGTACTCGACAATTCTGAATTTTGACTGACTCTACTCGACCTAAGTGTCAAATGTAGAAAATCCTAAATTTGCAATAATCATACATCATATTTAATTCTTAAATATCTATTGGCTAAACAAACCTTATGATCGAATTAATTTAATTATAAAGTCCTAGCACTTTAATTAAATTAAATTCACCCTCTTTAGCTAAGACACATGAAAAAGGGATTAAATAATATTCAATTATTAAATAAATATCCTCATTTCAATAATTGAATTTAATTATTCAGATAATTGAGAAAAAGCAATTATGAGGTCATATTTATTTAATTAATTGGATATTCTCTCAAAAATCTTTCTTTTATTCAGAAATAGAATCTTTGAATTAATTGTGCTTTAAAGAGAAAGAAAACAATTAAATTTAAATAAAACAGAATTAAATCAAGGAAAGAAAATAGTTAAAGCAGAGAGAAAACAATTTATTGTATTCTTTTAAATAAAGCTTTCTATTCTGAACTGGATTTTTTATCTGTTTTATTTCAAAGAGGAAAGTTTCTATTCTGATCATCTCTGAGTCTATAAAAGAACTCTCATTCTCTTATTCAAACCCCCACTTACTTTCATGCATTGTTAGAATACTGAATTATTGTCACATTTCTTGATAATCTCATACAGAATAATTTCATTTTGCAATAAGATAGTTTCAATTTCTAGAATAATTGCATTGAAATCATGTCTTAGATTAATCTCACATCTTTCAATTCTTAGAATAATCTTGCATTGTATTGCATTCATGGAGA
>MU225632.1:1317790-1330525 GCA_018584345.1 Thuja plicata | reverse complement strand
AGAACTACATGAATGTATCCTCTCCCCTCACCTTTATGGATCTTGGGTGTAAGAGAAATTCATGTGATTCTTCTAGAGTGGCTACCTCCTAAGAGCTTTAGCAGAGCCGGTGAGAGTGGATGCCCAACCGATAACAGGCTAAATCCAAGCCCTTCCAAACTGGTATACAAAAAATGCTATTGTGATTAGTGTCACAATAGATAGGTGTGAATTCATTGTGGAAACCAAAAACTCCTCTAGTACCCTAGTGGTGCATTAAAGTCCCGACATCGATAAGGTGAAAGCCTTGCTTTGAAAGGATTGGGAGATCCCCCTTAATTGAGAAAATGACTTGATCACAACCACCTAAATGGATGTCCTTACTACAAACTGTTGTTCTAGTTTCCAAAAACCCTTTATCTATTGGCACGGAAGGTCAGAGACCGACTAAGACGCCCCACATTTTTATGGCTTTTAGTAGAGATAACAGCCCTTTGGGAAGCAATTCCTTTGGGGTTCGAAGCTTGGTATGCCTAAGAAGTGAGTGCATATGTAAGGAGGAGCCCGTGCTTCCAAGCTTGTAAGTTGTCTACTAAGAGTAAGCGTAGTTGAACTTTGATTCAAGTGGGGATTCAATAGATATTGTCCTGGCTATCTGAGGATTGTGATGTTCTTGTTCTGGTACTACAAATATTCTATTTAATGTGTTTTGCGTGGGTGTATCACTTGAACAATCGAAACTATCATCAAAACACACAAACTGTCAATCTTGAACATGTTTAAAACAATCTGTAACTTGAACTATCTATTAAAAAATAGCATGATTTTATCTCGGGAAATGCAAACTGGTCTCAACAGTCTGATTCTGTAAATGTTCTTTTTTCAACATTTGCATATTTTCACGTGACATTTCCCAATCTTCACGTGCTTTACTGTGAATCTTCGCACAATATGAAATACATTATCGTGCAACATTTGGAAACAGTGCCATAATTCTATTATCCTTTTTATCTGTCAACTGGTGTCATTCTTCGTGCGAATACTGCAAAGTTTTGCACGGGTCGGTGAGAAACTTCGCGCGACAGAGCATTTCTTCGTGTGAAACTAGAGTCTTTTGTCCAAAACAACAAGCTAAAATATGTAAGTCATGTGTACTTCTATCAAATCTAGTCTCTGATATGGGTCTATTTTTCTGCCATCCATCTTCACACAGTCTAAAACTTGGTTTCTTGGGTTGATAATTACGTGATTCTTGCTTAAACCGGTCTTGTCTCATGTCTTTTTTATCTCTTTCATCTGTGTTGTCATGCCTTGTGTCACAATAGTCATCTCTTGGCTGTTCTAGCCTCATCTTTGATGATTTGCACCAAGGATACTTCACCTTTTGGCACGTTCTATGCAATTACTTTGAGACAGTTTCAAGTTTGGTCGTAGTTCACATTCCTTGTTCAAAACTTTGTCTATGACTGTCACAACTTGAAGTGGCAAAACATTTCCTTCAATCAATTAAGATGAATCTGTACTTTCCACACCATTACCGGCTACATCTAGTGAGGAATCATCTCAATCTCCTTCCCCGGTACGTTGACCTTACAATAAACGGTCATTTCCAGTGGATCTTAGTCGGGTTTGAAATCCTTTGTTCCAAGAAGACCCAAATTTAGAGAACACTCAATCTTTTCATACCGAGCCTTTACACCTTGAATCCTTGCATTTTTGCAAGATGGTAGATCATGACCAATCAGGTGGTGAGGTTAGCAGAATGCACCTCTTTAAAACTTGGGGTAAGTCCCATTCTCAAGACCCCCCTAACGATGTAGAAGTAGAAATCACTCGAGAAGAGATTGTACAAGCTCGTGCTAACAAAGATTTCTGTAGAATGATGGGAGTTCTCCTAGCTGAGGAGAAAGAAAAATACATTCTTGAACTAGCCAATCAAGGGGCTAAGTTACCTTCCAATTATGTTAAAGAAACAATTGTTGAGGAAGAGGAAGAAACTAAAAATTCCCGCTTGAAAAAAGAAATGCAAACTATGCAAGAGAAACTCTCTCAACTCTTGAAAGAGAAAGACAAACCTGTTACACAATTCACACTGGAAAGCATATGTTCTTTCCCATTTGATAAATATCTTCACATGCCTCCTTTTCCCAAAGGATTTGAGCTTCCTAAATACGATAAATACTTGGGTACATCTGATTCTCAAGACCATTTGAGAGAGTTTGGCGCTCTCTCCATGGAATTCATACATGATACAACCTATCTCATGCATCTTTTCCCACATATTTTGGGAGGGTCAGCTATGGAATGGTTCTCTAGACTACCAACTGGCATCAAAAATTTTGACGAAATTGTCAATCTATTTCTACAACACTATTCTCACAACATCCAACATCCAGTTCATATCCGAGATCTTTGCAATTTGAAACAAAATCATGGGGAATCCTTCTTGGCATTTCTCCAAAGATGGAGACAACTCTATATATGATATTCTCGCAAGATACCCAAATCTGAAAAGTTGGACATCTTTCTCAATAATCTTCTCCCCAAATTTGGGCATCATGTATAGCTATAAGGTCCTCTAACCTTTGATGACATGATTAAACAAGCTGTAAGAATTGAGACATTTATGATCAAGAAAGGAGAATTGACCTTACACAAGGAAAATAAACAAGGGTCTTCCTCCTCAAGCAAAGATAAATCCAAATTTCCCAACAAGAACCAAAATGTTCTGAATGATGGAGTTGTAGACAATGTGACTCCTAAGCCTTCCAAGGCCACCTTTAATCTCACTACCATGATGCAAGCAGCCAAAGCCACTGAACAGGCTGCGGCAGATTCCAAACCGAGTACTTCACAATTTTCTGGACCTAAACCTTGGGCTCCTAGGCCCAAGTGTGAATTCACTCCTTTAGGAGAACCTCTTGAGGTGGTTTACAAGACTATTGTAGACAACAATTTACTCACTCCATTGGATAATTCATGACCTTATGATCTGCAACCAAGACCCTTTTGGTGGAATGAATCCGCTTATTGTGATTTTCACCAAAACAAAGGTCATAAAATGGCTACTTGTCTTAAATTGCGGCATAAAATTCAGAATCTCATTGATAGTGAGGTTATTGTTGTGGGAGGTCACAACAAAAATTTTGATCACCAGGCATTCAAGGATCCATTTCCTCCTCATGGAAAAGGTGAATCATCTAAAGGCAAAAATATTGATGCTAAGGTCAACTATACATACACCAATAACGACAATGTCATTAATATGGTTGAATCTATTGATGTTGAATATTGTAATGTCATCATTCTCAAGGGAAAGGAAGATACTTCCAAGTCTAAAACACCTTTCACTTTGCAAGGGTCTACACCTTAGTCTTCTAAACAAGGACAATCTCAAGTCAGCGCTAATGTTGTTACTCAATCTCGCGCTAAAATTATCCTTAAAGGCCCTGAGCCTTCTATATCTACATCAACTCAACCTTCAGACAAAGCTAACATTGACTCTGCTAATAAGAATCCAAAATTGGGTTCCTCATCTAATGCTGCCAATTACAGCATTCTTGATCAATTACAATGTACTAATGCTCAGATAACTATTTTTGAACTCCTCAAAATCTCCCCTGCTCATAGGGAAATCTTGGACAAAGCCCTCACTGAGGCAAATATCCCAAAAGATCTTGATCTTGATTGGTTTCAATCCATGGTAGGTCACTTGACCTCCCCACATTACTTTTCTTTCTCTGAGGAAGATGACCATTCTTTGAGTCACCTGCATAATAACCCTCTGCACATTGAAGTCGTGATTGGTCCAAAGCGTATTCGTTGTGTTCTCATAGACAACGGCGCTCGCCTAAATATTTTCTCTGCTAGTTTCCTTATTGAGTTAGGCTATGATGAAGATTGCATTGATGCTTGTAAAAAGATTACTATTAAGGCCTATGATGAGGAAGAATGTAAATCCAAGGGGCTAGTTGTGTTGCCAATAAGAGTTGGTCCTGTTGAACGAGATGTTGTCTGTCAAGTGCTTGACATTCCTTTGGCATACAATATTTTGTTAGGAAGGACATGGATCCATGAAATATAGGCTGTCCCTTCCACATACCATCAGTGCATTAAGTTCCCATTCCAAGGATCTTAAGTGACTATGCTTGATAATAGAAGCTATGATTGCAATGCCCTCACAAAATCTGCTGACATCTTTGTGCCTACCAATAGAGAATCTATTAAACTCCTTGAGAATAAATTAAAAGAAATGGGAAAGAGTTTGAGACTCAAAGAAACTGATATGGGAGGATATCAGATTGAACCTGTGATATCTATTACATCTTTGTCTTTGTCTCCACGTTCTTTTGGGAGACCTTCTGATGGCACTAAACCTTCTATGGTTCCTCCTCCAACAAAGTATGGTGGTACCTTTGTACAATCCACAGTACCATTAGAAGAAGAAGTTGAAAACAGAGCTATTAAAGCTTGGATCTATAAAGGAGACAATAATTCTGAACAATCTCCTCCTTATGACATAAAACCTTAGCAATGTGGCAAAGGTCTATCCATTATGCAACGTTTTGGCTATAAAGGAAATGGTCCCATAGGTGCGAATCATAAAGACTTGATTGCACCACTTGAAGCTATTGGTCGATGAACACATGACTCTATAGGTATAGGCTTCTAGAAACTCACATTCCAACTGGGAATAAATAAGTTTGTACCTCAAGAAGATAAGAAACCAACACCTGAAGAATCACCTAAAACTAAAGAACCTGAAGATAGCTCTGATGAGGATACTTTTCCTTATCCTATTCCTCCAGACCTGGCAGCATTCTTTGCTGAGCCAGATAAATTTATACTGTGTGTTAGTATAGTTGACACTGACAGCGATTCTAATACCACCACCTCACTTGCTCCATTAACTTATGAGGAGTGGAAAACAATATATACTCTAAATCCTGGTCATCAAGGTGATTTATACATACCACCACACTTTCAAGAATAGTTTGACCAATAATTCCAGTCACTTCTCATTACACAAGAGGCAGCTGATGCTACAAACACTACTGAGGTACCTAGGTCAACAGGTGCTCATCTGACCATAGCAGAGGTTCTAGGTAGAACTCATCCCAACTGGGGACAAAGGATTGATTTCACCCATGTTCTTGACATGAAACCTAATGATGAAATGGACTCCCATGAATATGAGTTTGACAACTTGTCATATGCCACTTCTAAAAGAGATACAAATATAGCTAATGCATATGAAAACCTTCTTGAAGTAGGTGAACGGTCTAGTGGAGGGTCACAAGAGTCTGACTCCCTAGATGTTAACATGTCATCTACTATGGTCGCTAGGAATCAAAGGAATTCAACTATACCTCTGGATGAGATCACTTTAGGTCTTGACTTGCTTGTCCATGCCTTTGATTATTATACTGTGAATGCACTTGAACCCGTCACTCCTCTTTCACTTTTCCATCTTGAGCTTATAGACTGGAACTCTACCTCCCCATCTAATGAAGTCCTTACGTTCCAGAATGATTACGCTCTTGCCTGTTACCTACACACTGTCGATCTTGTGACATCCTCCATTGGCAAAGAAAGTGTCAATATGATCGAGGCTGACATCAAGTATCTTAGTCACAAAATAACAAGAAGAAAAAATAGGCGCTCTGATGGTGAAAACCATATTGTGGTAGTATCAGAGCCTAAAACAGTCAAAATAAAAGATGTATCCAAGGGTGAAAACCTCTCCGAGGAGCCCAAGGATGAGATACTTGATGCACTTCTAAGTCATTTTTAGGAGAGATCATCTATGCTTATTGAACCAACTCAACCTATCAACTTGGGTACAGAGGCAGAACCTCAGATTTTTCACTTGGCACAATCACTATTAGAGGCAGGAAGAGAAGAATTCACTACATTCTTCAAAAACAAAAAGATTAACTTTGCATGAAACTATTCAGACATGTTGGGATTAGACCCTAATCTAATCATGCACCATTTATCCATTGCACCAGGTGTTAATCCCGTCAAGCAGAAGCTTCACAAAATGCATCCACATGTAGCTCTACTCGTCAAAGCTGAATTGGAGAAACTTCTTAAGGTAGTGTTTATTAGAGTAATTGATTATGTGGATCTCTAATATTGTTCCAGTATCAAAACATGATAAATCTATAAGATTCTGCACAGACTTTAGAGACTTGAATTTTCCATGTCCTAAGGATGATTTTCCATTGCCTAATATTGATATGAGCATAGATATGATAGCAGGGTATGAAATGTACTCACTAATGGATGGTTTCTCTGGCTATAACCAGATAAAAATTGCGCCAGAGGACCAAGAGAAAATTGCCTTCACATGTGCCTAGGGCACCTTCTATTGGAATGTCATGCCCTTTGGACTCAAAAATGCAGGTGCTACATATCAGAGAGCTATCACCACCATATTTCGTGATATGATGCATAAAACAATGGAAGATTATGTGGATGACACTTTAGCTAAGAGCATGTACCGAAAGAAGCATCTTGATGATCTAGGTCCTATACTAGATCATATGGAAAAATTCAGTCTAAGGCTCAATCCTAAGAAATGCGCATTTGGCGTAACATCTAGAAAATTGCTTGGCTATATTATCTCTACCAAAGGCATTGAATTAGATCCTGCAAAAGTACAAGCTATCATGGAAATGCAGCCACCAAAAAATATTAGAAAAATGAGAGGGCTTCAAGGTCGACTGCAGTCTATCCAGCGTTTTATCTCTCAACTGGAAGACAAGTCCCAACCATTCACTAAGACTTTACACAAGGGTGTGGCTTATCAATGGAACAAATAATGTGATGAAGGGTTCACACAAATCAAATAGTATCTTGCGAACCCACCAATATTGATGCCTCCTATTCATGGGAAGCCACTTATACTTTACATATTTGCTATGGATACATCATTGGGTATGCTATTAGCTCAATCAGATTAGCACAACAAAGAAAGGGCTATCTATTACATTAGTCAAACTCTGGTCTCATATGAAACAAAATATTCCGCTATAGAGAAGGCTTGCCTTGCAGTGGTGTTTGCTTCACAAAAATTGTGGCACTATATGCTGGCTCATACTACATGTCTAATTGCTAAAATTGACCCTCTGGAATATTTTCTCAGTAAAGCTACCCTCACAGGTAGACTAGTTAAATGGGTCATGCTTCTCAGTGAATTTGATATTGAATATGTTGAAAGGAAAGCCATTAAAGGACAAGCAATAGCAGATCAATTGGTAGAAGCACCTCTAGTAGATCATCAACCATTGCACATTGAATTTCCAGATGAGTCCATATTACTTCTCACACATCGATCATGGACTATGTTTTTTGATGGTTCATTTACCCAACAGGGGTCAGGTGCTGGAATACTGTTCATTACACCTCAAAGGTACTCTTTACCAAAAGCATACAAGATGTTGTTTCCTTGTACAAACAACATTGCTGAGTACGAAGCCCTAATCAACGGTATGAAGATCGCCTTTGAGTGGCGAGTAGACGAACTCAATGTTCTTAGATATTCACAGTTAGTCATCAATCAAGTAAATGATATCTATCAGACAAGGGATGACAAGTTGGTGCCTTATAAACGGTTGGTTGATGACCTCAAAAATTATTTTAATCACATCACATTTCAAAAAGTT
The DNA here is from genome assembly GCA_018584345.1 of Thuja plicata. Lineage (NCBI taxonomy): Eukaryota > Viridiplantae > Streptophyta > Pinopsida > Cupressales > Cupressaceae > Thuja > Thuja plicata. The sequence continues at coordinate 1,322,876 of MU225632.1, read as the reverse complement.
CCAAGGGCAGATAATAAAGCAACAAATTCCATGGCTACTCTTGCCTCCATGCTACAGATGCCTAAAAATGATTTTCAACATGAATTCCTAGTGGAGATGTTACGCTACCCAGCCTATGACTCCCCTGATTCCTGGATGATCTGTTCTATCATAGGACATGAATCATCTCGCTACCATCATATCTTTTCCTACCTTCATGACCAGATTGTTCTGAACACTTACTCCTGGAATGATAAATGTCACTTAATCCGTAGTGTTTCACGGTTCGTCATCATCGCTAATGACTTGTATAGACATGGTCTAGACGGTACCCTCCTTAGGTATTTAGAACCCGATGAATCCAAATGAGCGTTAGTAGAGGTGCATGAAGGCATCTGTGGGTCACACTCTAATGGCCTGACATTGGCTCGTAAACTTATTAGAGCTGGTTACTATTGGCCAGATATGGAAAAAGATGCTACACAGTTTGCTAAGTCTTGCAAACAATGTCAACTACATGGTAATCTGATTCATGCTCCATCCAAGGAGCTCATTCCCTTCATTACTTTCTGGCCATTTCAACAATGGGACTTTGACTTGGTGGGTCAGATTTACCCCTCGTCCTCCAATGGACATAAGTTTATAATCATAGCTACAGACTATTTTACCAAGTGGGTGGAGGCAATCCCTCTCGCCGTTGCCAATGGCAAAATAGTAGCTATGTTCATTCTCAACTACATCATCTGCAAGCATGGTGTACCCTCAGCAATAATCACCGATAATGGGGGACAATTCAAAAACAAGGATTTGACAAAGCTATGCTCTAAGTTTAAAATTACTCAACATCGGTCTTCCATCTATTATCCTCAGGGTAATGGACAGGTGGAAGCATGCAACAAAACAATCCTTAAAATCCTACATCACACAGTACATAAATCCAGACAAGATTGGCATATCCAGATCAATCCAGCTCTTTAGGCATACAGGACAAGTATAAGAACACCAATAGAGGCTACTCCCTATGCTTTAGTTTATGGAGTAGATGTTGTGTTACCAATTAAGGTTGAGATTCCTTCTTTGCGAGTCTCTCTGAAAGGCCTCATTACTGATGAAGATAACAGAATATCTCGGCTACAAGAGCTAGAATTACTCGATGAACATCGCCTAGTGGCATTTGATCACCTTAGAGCATACCAGAAGAGGATGTCCAAGAGCTATAACAAGAAGGTTAGACCAAGGGATTTCCAAGCGGGCAACCTCGTTTTGAGGGAGAACCCTAAGAATCAGCAACATAGGATCCAGAAAGGGAAGTTTGAACCAAATTGGCTCAGTCCGTATGTTTTCATTGCAGTTTTTGGGTTTGGTACCCATCAACTTTCTACTACTGAAGGAGAACAACTCAAAGATCCCATCAACACTCTTCATCTGAAGTGGTTCTACAGCTGAGACATCTTCAGTGTGCTCCTGTATATACTAAAGTTCTGAAAAAAATCTAAAAATCTGAAAAAGTCCTAAAAAATGATCATCTTAGTGAAAACCTAGCGATAGGCGCTTTGATGTATCTCAAAAAATATATATATATATATTCCAAAAATACAAAAAAATTCAAAAATACAAAAATACAAAAAAAAAAAGAGAAAAAGAAAAAAAGGTGTCATTAATGAAAACTTGGCAAACAGGCATCATGGTAGCAAAAAAAGAAATTTCTGCCAAGAAGGTGAAAACCTAGTAAATAGGTGCCTCTTGTTCCATAATGCTATATCTATCGCAGCACCACTTGGCTTTATGCATTTTATTTTCTGCATTGATGCTTTCCTACTTTCTTGCTTACATTTGCTTTCAGTTCCCGTCAAGACACCAACTCACATGGATTGAAACTAGTCATACTCTCAGGGCCACCCTCCTAATCTAGGGGGCACTATCCTTTTATATTTTAAGGATCTTCTTCACATTAGTCACCAGTGGTTCTCACTGCGTTTGCCTACTGATGTCTAGCTTGTACTATGATCTCTTCCTTGAGCATCTCTCTCGCGTCAGTCACCAGTGGTTCTCACTACATCTATCTACTTTCGTCATACTATTGAGATTGCTCACATTCGTTACAGTTAGAGTTATCCTCAAATGCTCTATCTATCAACACTCAGTCTTGACAATTCTTTGCTTTAGCTTGTACATAGATTTTGGTCACTTTCGTGACACTTTGGTTTCTTTGCAAACCTTCTTGACTTGACATTGATTCAGTGCCATACGCTTGGGGGAAATCAAATATGGTTTTTCCTCACAACATATGTCAAGTCAGTCATCATTACTCTAGGGCATGGGCCCCCCATTTGATCACATATTTGGTTTACACTTGAGTCAGTAATCTTGTCACTTCTCAAGGACAACTCACTACTGACACAAACTAGTGTTTTTTAACACCACCATAAACAGTGTTTTTTAACACTATCTTTCGACACATCTGTGTTTCTCAAATGTAAACATCTATTAATAACAATCAAACATAATGCACTCACAAGCACAATGGTGTTTTTCAACACCTCTAAATATGAACACATTCGCAAAACTTTGAAACATGCTGAGCTATGCTTGAATATTTCTTTGTATGTTGTCTATTCTCATGGATTTCATTGATATTTTCTTTGTCTACTGATTGTTGGTGTAGTCCTGATGATCCGACAACATAAAATAAATAGGGTGTATGTGATAAGAGCTCCCGCACTAAGGTGGAACAGCCTCACATCACTCAATCTTGTTTATTTGTACACCATGGTGAGGTCGGTACTATCTCCTTGACTGTTATTGCTCTGACTGTCATTGCTTTTTTTGTTATTGCTCTACTTATTTACGCATGACCACACTCATGGTTATCTTGGATTTGAATGCCTTGATACTGGTGTACTCTTGCAACATTAACTGGAAACAATGTTCAATTCATCTTGGCTTTTGTGCCCTGGTGCTTACGTTCATTTCCTACATTTGATCCTATGACAAGTCATATTCATATCCTTATGGTTGCATTGTGGTGCCAGTAAGGGTTGTATCGACTTTCATGTTCCAAAAAAAAAATGCTCAATGATGATGATTATACAATGGGTCTCACAACCATGTCCTAGAATTGCACTCTCATATTGCATCTAGCATAGGATTGCATTTTCATTTTAGACTTGCATTGTGGAAATGATTTGGTGTTATCTTCATTACATTCTGCTGGGTTCATACATTGGGGAGTTCTTCTTCATTGTCCTGGTTTCATCATGACTGTACATGTGTTCGGTCCTCGCTCTCGATTCTTCACATATTCTTTTGGTTAGCATTTGTCGTCCTGCGTGAGATGTTAGTACCATATACATATTGCATATTCACAACTCATTTACCATCTACACATTACATTTGCATTTTCATTTACACATTATATTTACATGAACCATCTACATACACACATAACATGTGCATTTAATACATTTACATATATTCCAAACATGTTCATACATTTGCATACATCATTATCATCTAACCATCTAAGCATATAGTAAACATCTCATAAAGGCAATATACAATATGTGATGATACCAAAAGATGAGCTCATATATATATATAATGTGTCGATACAAATACAAAATGGTGCTACTCGAGCACGATCTATCTCAAAATGGTGATATCATACATGGATGCCAACGCATCAGATATATCCTATGATCTCATCTATCTATCTATCAAAAACCTAACTCTGGCCCTCTCCCTCATCACCTGGAGGAGGTGGAGGTGGGGCCCTATCTAGTGGAGGTGGCATCTGTGCTCCCTTTGATTCTCTAGCATAGGTCGAGAATCTCGCCACCTGAGATGCCTCATCAGGCACTGCCCCTATATACGACGCATAGTAATATGCTGCTCAAGCCGTCTGGTGGTGAATCTCCTCCTGAGGTGCTTGTAACCACTCTCGGAGATCCTATATCTCCCAATCTCTATCCAATAGTCATGCGTCTCGCACGGCCAGCTGTATGGTCAGGTCCCCAACCTGTCTCGTGAGCTGTCTAACTCTCTCCTGAGACCACCGATGTGGATCCTATGCTATGTCCTGCGCAGGCTGATCCTCCTACATAGGATCCTCCTGTGGGGGTACCTGGTGCTCCTTAGCTACCTGCTCTGCAGCTCGTCATCGGGACTGTCTCGTACTGCCACTGCCACTAGCCCCTACATCCATCCCCATCTGTCGTGCGGGGATGTCTACTTGTACGGTCTAAGGTTAGGGACCCTGCTGTAATCCTAGCTATGCCCTCTGCTGTGGTGGGCGCATCTGCATCTGCTATATCACATGTGGCTGAATGACCTATGGAGGTACCACATGTCCTCAGCCTGCTATACCGACCGGATCTGTAAATCTAGGAAAGGGGTGTGTAACGAAGTTCTCCCTGTACTCGGCGGTCACACCGCCATATACCACATCTCGTAGGAAGTCCCACTGTACTGGGACCAATGCGTGAATATATATCATCATGTGTCCCTGGTTCAACTTCATCAGCCAGCCCCTCTGAACCTTATCATTAAATCTGGCATAAGCAGTATACTCCTGTGATATATCTTGTGGGTGACCAAACTGCCGCCATACCCGCTTCTGTGAGAATCTCTCAATAACAGTGATAGTATGACCAATCATCGCACATGAGCAAAACATATGACTCAACTACTCTGTTGCATCATCCTAGGCCTCTGTAAGTCTCCATGGCCTCCAAACTACTGCCGCTAGGTCATCGAGCTGGGCTCGCCACTAATCTACCTTACCCAGTGTTGGCTGGGTAATCATGTCCCTGTATCGGTAAATATAAGGCTCTAATGGTTGCCTCATATCCTCGCATATAGGCCTGGTCATGGGAAGATGCTCCCAGGCCCATACCTATAGTACAAATTGTATGAGTTAATTTTGGCCTTCTAAATCAACCACACACTTCAACATAGTCCTTCTTCACGAGGTACAGCCAGGACTGAATATGAGTTATTCATCCTGACTGTCTGCGTGATTCGACCTGTTGCCTTCTATCTAGATGGGGTTTTGAAACTTGCTCTCAGGACGAGGGCCTCACAACTATGAACCATCTAAGAACGAAGG
>MU225632.1:1306210-1317690 GCA_018584345.1 Thuja plicata | reverse complement strand
TAAATTAATTCGATCATAGGATTAATTTAGCCAGATAGGTATTTAGGAATTAAATGTGATGTATGATTGATACAGATTAAGGATTTTCTGTATTTGACACTCAGGTCGAGTAGAGTCAGTGAAAACTTAGAATTTGCCTAGTATAATAGGTCTTTGATGATTTAGAAGAATAACAAATGCAACAAAATTGGTTAGGGTTGCAAGATGCCAATTTTGGGGTGTTACACAAATACCCCTGCGGCCATGCTCTTCGCCTCTCGGTAGGCAATCTCATGCATCTCATGATACTTGTGTGCTAACATACACTGACCCCATCTATAATGTTGAGGTCGTGCTAGCATCAGCTGTAACATCCTACCCCAGCCACACTCTAGACCATGTTTTCCATGATTAGGCATCAGATAGCACCCAAGGAAGCATGCTAGAACTACAGGAAACCTATGGTTCAGACCATACTCACTAATCAGATCCTCCCATGGGATGGCCCTACCCATCACGAGGTCATCCTGAAAGACCTCCCTCAATGTTGTTGTCCCCAACCTGGGCTGTGTCTCATACTCTACTCGGACACCATGGAATGGTATCCTCAAGATCTGGTATATGTCCTTGGGAGTAACAGTCATCTCCCCCTGTGGTAAATGGAAAGTGTTCATTTCTGAATGGAAACGCTCAACCAAGGCTCCTAGCAATCTATGATTTACCCAAATCTCAGGTACATCACAGTGTGAACTCAATCCCAAAGTACCTATATGCGCTATCTCAACATCATCCAACTGTGATACCAATCTACTGATGGCCGGGTGGTGTGATCTAAATGCAATGTCTGGAAAGTCAACCTGCAAGACATACAAACAACAGAGCATGATCAATAATCTAAGATAATCAAAGCGTAATGAGATAATAAAGCATTCAAGACATCCTACAGACAGTAACAACGCTGACACAAAAGCTATTGGACGTGACACAACCTGATTTCATGTTCTTATTGACCACTTTTTCCCATGCAAAGAAGTAGATTTTTGCGCGAAGAAGTTCTCTTTCACGCGAAGAAGTTTCTCGAGTCGTGTGACATTGACCTTTCGCGTGAACTTTAATGCCCAGTTGCACGAGAAAACACCCTCTAGAAGGGTTTCTCGTGCGAACATGGATACTCTCCCACGCTAGATTCCTCACTGAATGGCACAAAATGTAGTTTCATCATGCGAGATTTCCCTACGGGCCGCGCGAAGAAACTACTTCTTCGTGCGAAGACTTGCGACTCATTTTCTAAAAACACAAAAAAAAAAAAGAAAAAAAAATCGACAGAAATTTGACATGCAGAGAGGTTTGTCAACTACTTACTGCAGGTCCGTATGCTACAGGCCAGTTGTGTTTCCTCAATCTCTCAAATTGGTGAGTGGTGTAGGGGACCACCATTTTTTTCTTTTGCTCAGAGCTCAATTCTCACAAAGTCAAAGGTTGAAATGATTTGAAAATGACCCTTTTCGTCCTTATATAGGTTTTGACCTAATTTTTAAAAGTGCTATGTTTTGCATGAAAACTTCAACACTACCTAATTTGACCACTCTGAATCCATTTTCATGATCAAAATCAAAATCTGACAATTCTATATAGCTCAAAATTGCATTTTAAAGTTTTTGGGACTGACGAAATCAGACACTTGTGCAGTCGACTTTCTGATGTCGCTTTCTTGTTAGAATCATATCTTATCATCATTTTTTGAAATCTTTGACTTTTTCCTCAAAAGCCAACTATGGTCAACCCTAGTCAAACTTGGTCAACAGACCTCAAAATCGCTCGAAATTGGTCCTGAATCTTCTAAATTCTTCCATAATCTGTTCTGAGTTCTTCTTGATCTCCGATTCAACATCTATCTGTGATTTTTTCACTCTCCATCATCATTATGATGTGTAATCTTTCTATTTCACTCCCAATGGGGTAGGATGATTACATCATTGAATCTATTCCAATTAATCTGATCTGATTTTCAAAAGTCCTCATTGCTAGGGGCATCTCGTCACTTGGGGCATGTTCAGTTTTTTGTACTTCATAGTCAAAAATGGATACACCACAATCAATAAGGGCATCTTTGTTCCTTACATCTTGTCATCTATTAAGTATCCAAGCAATCTAACTCAGATTCTTGAGGATCAAGCTCTGTTCTGGAGGTGGTTCTCGAAAAATAATCTTTTGGGACAAGTATCGGGGCAATTTAACCCTGACTCCTAATAATCAAGCTCTATTCTGGACATGATTATGAACCTCTATTTACTATATTTTGAGACAGGTATCGGGGAAATCTAACCCTGACTCCTGAAGGTTAAGCCTCATTCTGGGGATAACCTTATGAAAGATGTCAATCTAACTAGTGTCTTGGCAATCTAACCTAGATATTGGGGGACTAAGCTTCATTCTAGAGATAGTCCTAAAATATCTATTGATTATCTTGTTGGATAGGTATTGGGGCAATCTAACCCTGACTCTTGAAGGTTGAGCCTCGTTCTAAGGATAGTCTTGTTAAAGATATCAAATCTATTTAGGTATCAGGGCATTCTAACCTGGATCCCTGAGGATCAAGCTTCGTTCTGAAGATGACCCTCGAAAACTCTATTTGACCGATGTCTCGGCAACCTAACCTAGACTTCAGAGAGTTAAGCTCTATCCTAGAGATGGCTCTAAAATCTTCACCAATTTTCAAATCTATTCTTCTGTGCTTCAGGCATCAAACTATTCTTTGAATCAATGCGCTGCTCGCACATCAATTCAAAGAGGGGCAAAATGTAACACCCCAAAATTGGCATCTCGCAACCCTAACCAATTTTGTTGCATTTATCACTATTCTAAATCATCTAAGTCCTATTATACTAGGCAATTCTAAATTTTGACTGACTCTACTCAACATGAGTGTCAAATGCAGAAAATCCTAAATCTACATTAATCATACATCATATTTAATTCCTAAATATCTATTGGCTAAACAAACCTTATGATCGAATTGATTTAATTATAAAGTCCTAGCACTTTAATTAAATTAAATTCACCCTCTTTAGCTAAGAAACATGAAAAAGGGATTGAATAATATTCAATTATTAAATAAATATCCTCATTTCAATAATTGAATTTAATTATTCAGATAATTGAGAAAAAGCAATTATGAGGTCATATTTATTTAATTAATTGGATATTCTCTCAAAAATCTTTCTTTTATTCAGAAATAGAATCTTTGAATTAATTGTGCTTTAAAGAGAAAGAAAACAATTAAATTCAAATAAAACAGAATTAAAACAAAGAAAGAAAACAGTTAAAGCATAGAAAAAACAATTTATTGTATTCTTTTAAATAAAGCTTTCTATTCTGAACTGGCTTTTCTATCTGTTTTATTTCAAAGAGGAAATTTTCTATTATGATCATCTCTGAGTCTATAAAAGAACTCTCATTCTCTTATTCAAACCCCCACTTACTTTCATGCATTGTTAGAATACTAAATTATTATCACATTTCTTGATAATCTCATATAGAATAATTTCATTTTGCAATAAGATAGTTTCAATTTCTAGAATAATTGCATTGAAATCATGTCTTAGATTAATCTCACATCTTTCAATTCTTAGAATAATCTTGCATTGTATTGCATTCATGGAGAAAAATCCTTCGTTCCTAGATTGGTCTTTGGTTGTGAGACTCTCATTCTGAGAGCTATTTCGAAAACCTCGTCTGGATAGAAGGCAACAGGTCGAATCATGCAGGCAGATAGGATGAATAATCTCATATTATGTCTTGTGTGTATCTGGTGAAGAAGGACTATGTTGAAGTGTATGGTGAGTTAACAAGGCCAAATTTACTACATACAATAAGGTTTTCATGGCTCTCAGGAAATGGCATTACCATAGCCATTTCCCGATCTCAATTTGGATTGGTTTGTAGCATTCCCTGCTATCTTTAACTTCTCCCTAGTGGATTTTGCCCCTTTTTTTCCCTTCAGACCTGTATTTGGTTTTTTATTTATTGACACTGTTTGTCCTATAGATCTCTTTTCTAGGACTCCAATGGATTCAAAGAGACCCATGTTATTCACATCACTATCCTCAAGTTGTTCTTCAAACTCTAATTCCCAGTCCTCAGAGGCTTCTACAATAATTTTTTCTTCTTCTAAGGATTTGTGCAAGTTTCTGATTGGTGTGATTTCTAAATCTTTATAATCTTCCTGCCTATTGTTATTATTCAGCCCTGGATCAAGGGCAGCGTGGTTGAGAGAAACCTTCCTTCCTTCCTCTATAGATTGTTGGCAGACAGTTACATCCTATAGCAGTGGGCATAACCTTTCTAAAGTGTCTTGAATGACAGAAAGGCTTTCATTCTCATCCTCTCTCCTTTATGGTTCTATTGTCAACCCTACCTTTTGTAGGTGGGGGAACAGAGTCTCAGGCGAAGGGGGCCTATGCTCCAGCACATATGTTTCGCTTAGTTGTGAGAGAGGTGTGCATGTCACTACTTGTGTGGAGGGACACACAGTAGCCTCACCCTTACTTTCCTGCATTTCTGTTGGCATCAGATCTTATCCCTTTTTCCTCTGGTCATTTGGGGATCCTTCATGGCTCTATTGCTTATGCATTAAGGAGTAGTAAGTTTCCAAAACCTGCTGGGTAGATAAATTGTTTGCCTCTTCCTGATAATGGCCATTTGTTCCTATTATTGCTTTCTCTCGAGCATTCTTATACTCCTTTCTTCCTGGAGGAGTATTGAACTGTCCTCTATCCAGGTTGATCATTTAGTCGGCTATCCTCTCTTTTGTCTCCCCCCTAGATATAAGGAGTTTGAGTTCCAGTTGATCTAAAAGCATATCTTCCTTCAAACCTTTCCCCTTCTTTTGCACCTTTGTCATGGGTTTTGTGGGTGAGACTAAGTTCTCTTCTCCCTCCCTTACCTCTATCCTTTGCTTCCAGTTCCCATGCTCCGTTCCCAGTAAAATGAAGTCTAGAATTGGGTCATTGCTTTGGAGATTAATAAGGATTCTAGGATGTATTGAGGAGTCATTTTTGTTGATTACCTCTTTTGTCGAAATAAAGGTGTCAATCTTGTTCCCGATTTGCTCCAAAGTGGTTTCATCTCAGTATTCCATTGGGAGATTATGTAGGTTCAACCAAACCAGATATTCCTTTAGCTTCTCATTCATCGGGTCAAAATTTTTCGTCCAGTCCTTCATATAGATTCCTTTTCCATTGATTATATAGGGGCCATTTTTTAGGATCTATTCCTTTTCCTCTTTCAGAGGGCATATACCCATATAAAAAACATTTGTGAGGGTTTTGAGTTTTACCTCCTTCCCCCACACTTGACTGCACCATCCTCGGATTAGAGCCATAGATGGCCATGGTCCTAGCCATTTAAATAAAAAGGCCTTATCTTTGAAAGAACCTACTGCATCTAGCCATAGAGGGTTTGAGATTTTCAGTGTAGATATTACCTCAAATTTAATATTGTCCTCTTCGGTGCTGGTCAGTGTTGGAGGAACTGACACATGATCATTATCTATAGACTGCTTTAGTTGATAGAACTTGTGCGCTATCTTGGTAAAATCAAAGTTTTTGCCAATCTGAGTATAGGCTGGAGCCTGCTCCTGATTCAAGTTCTAGTTCTCCCTTCTCCTTCCATTCCAAATAGGTCGACTAGTTGGGGGTCACTGGTGACTATCTCCCATTCCTCTATCCATAGGAAAATGATCTTTCTAAAATGTGGGGTTGTGTGTATTGAAAGGCCATCGGTAATATCCATGGCCACTATAGTTTTTCCCTGAGTGTTCTTTGAATCCTTCCCTTGCTCAAGCTTGTCCACCTTCTCCATCCTCCCTTGTTGCAGGCGACCATTGCCTCCAGCGGAGTTCCCACTTCTCCCTCATTTCAAATTTTGATTAATCAACGAGCAAATTAGGCAGCTCATTGATGGTAAAGTTATTTCTATATCATGTGGCAATGAGTTGTATTTCAATATTGTTTTCTCTAAATAACATTTATGTTCCTATTAGGAAACTCCACATTATGTAAACAATGTTAGCCTAATCCTTGGGGGATCGTTGTCTTGCATAGTGTTGTGAGTGATATAATAGGTCCACTTTCATCCTTTTTCCTACGCTTTGGGGGCAAGGATGCCATCTCCTTCTTTTATGTCTTTTCGGGATTCACTTTTCCCTTGGTTAAGTAATATCTATCTATTATGTGATATCCAACATACATCAAAATTTTGGTTTGCATTGAGGATCTATGTCCTTGATCACAACCTATTTCTTTGTTTTACATTGGGTTTCCATGGTAGATAAATCTCTCACCTTGGAAACGGAATAGCGTGCTATCCCTCACAAGGGTTACTTTTTCACTTCTTGCATGATATCTCTTTGCATTCATCCCTTCCATGGCCTCATAGGAGTTGTGACCTTCTTGGCTTGGACTGGGTGTTGTCTATGGATATTTTTTTAATGTTGAAGAAGGCTTTATCCTTGTTCTTTTCTGTCCTTAACATGTCAAAATAGTATATTTTTTGTCATCTTAAGGAGTGGGCATACATACGGCCTCCCTCATTCTATATTATTGCATTTTTGTTCTAACCTTTTGTTTTGCAGCATGCTAAATCCTTTGAAGGTAACACACATAAGTTGCTAAATCCTGAAGAGATGCGCATTCAATTACAATTCAATATGCTAAATCCTTGAAAGGTAATGCACATAAGTTGCTAAATCCTAAAGAGATATGCATTTTACAAATGTATTCCATGGTGATATAAGTATATGGATCCATAGGTACTTCATAAAACTTGTCAGAAGACACACTACATACATGCACAAAGTCGCCAGAAGGCACACAACTTTATGGATTGACTATCAAGTGCTTGCTTGGTGGGCCATCCTATCCTTTTTGTGATTCACAATGAGATACACACATCTTATTGCGCAAGCTAATCACACCCTCTCTTTTTTTCTCTTTGACCGGTGATGTCTCTCTTATCGTGATCTTAGGGTTGATAAAGACTTAAGTCCCTGGGGGCTTAAGGATTCCTTCGTCCCTTTTGATTTCAATAATATTATATGTTCTTCATGATCTCCTTTACCAAGAGTTTGTATTGAGTCCATACTCTTTCTAAAGTGGGGGATAAATGTATAGTTAGAAAATGGAAGCACTTCCATTATAGAGTGGTCTAGCCTTTCGAGTAAGTGGTTTGGGTCATGTCAAGTGCCTTGAACGAGTCTCTGACTTGGATCTAGATTTTTCCCCTATTCTGCCCCATTTCCCACTTTTTCTAGCCTATTTTTGGCATCCTAAGCTGCAAACTAAAATTTTGGCCTCAGGGTCAAGGTCAACCTTTTTGGGTCAAGTTTGACCTTTTGGGTCAAGGTCGACCTTTTTGGGTCAAATTCTAGATTTACAGGATCTTCGGATCTCAGGCTTCGAAAAAGTTTAATTCTCGCTTCTGGGTCAGCTATTTCGATCTTCGGAACAACAAATCTTTAATTATATTTAATATAGGTCCACTTCTAAGGGTATAGGTCTAATGGAAATTTAATTCTCCTATGTAGGCCTCTCTAGAAGATTGTGCCCTAGATTTCTATAAAAGGAAGCCTTCTGCTCTCATTTTCTCTAACCAGGAAATCATAAGGCACTTGAAGCAAGCAATAATCCATTGAAGAAAGCATCTAATCTCAATAATTAAAGCATTAAAGCATCCAATTCATCAAGGAGATCCATTGGTAGCCATTGAAGGATTCAAAGCTCTTTGGAGCCCTCTTGTTGAAGATTTCTTCATCTACATTCCTCGAAGCCTCTTCGTCTTCCAAGATCCATTCAAGATTGGTGTTGAGGATTTACAAGCAATTGATTTGAGATATTATACATTATACATTATACATTATACATCCATTTGGTGCATACATACTTGTGGATCCATGGATTCGAATCCACCACAAGGACTTCTATACAAGCAAGCTGAATTCATTTATTTACTTTGTTTACTTATGCAATTTTAATTAGATTATAAGGTTAATTCTAAAACTGGGGTTTGACCAAGGCAAACCCCTCCCCCCCCAACAAGCAAACCATTTTTCTTGCAGGTGTAGCTTTGGAATAGCAGATCGGGATGGAGATTCAGATACCCTTTTCGGCAAACTTTCGGGAACCGAAAACATAATTTCAGTCTGAGACTTTTTGGTCGATTCTGCCCTAGGGCACAATCAGAAATTCTGGTCAATGTCGACATTCTCAACTAGGTCAAATTTGACCTTTCTTAGAATGGAAAATGATTTCTAGGTTTTGTAGATCTTGCAGTTTCAGTTCACGAATGTGGAAATCAATAGTTTCTAAGACTGTTTGATTGGGTTTTCAGCAGGTTCTTTTTTAGAGGTATGTATTTTATTCCATTTTCCTTTACAAACATTTCCTGATTTATACCCCTTATCAATTACAATTAAATGTAAATTGATGAATATGGCATAGGGTAACATTTATGAGCAAACCAGCGTTGTTCTAAACCCTATCCATATTTTCTACCTTACATCTCTATATTAATATATCTTTCTTAATTAGGGTATCATTTATGACACAATCCTTTTCATTAATATTATAAAGTTCCTCACATATTCTGTATGAGTCTATCCAAAAGTTCCACTCAACATTCTCTCAGTTTTGATTCTTGTAGGTTCTTTCCTAAGGTATCTTTCACCCTCTTTTTCAAAGGCTTTGCATCTGATCAGACTGTCATGGAGAATGAAGAAATGGGGAATTTTTTCTTCACCATATTTAAAGGGTTAAGGAAATCTGGGAGCTCATCTGTATCTACATGAGTTATTTCCTCTGTTGTTGCAGGTGCTTTTCCCCTATCCTGAACATCAATTTGTGATAGGAATATCAGTAAAACTATTAGAATAACTCCAAAACCCTAAATAAAAGAACATAATAATATAACATTTTTTACCTATCTAATTTGTACAATTACAATAAGGTTTACCTTTGCTGAAGAATGGGTGGGTGGAGCATTCCCACCGCCTCTATCATGTGAGGGATCCATGTCGTCCAGTGACAAAGATTAAATATAAAAACTTTAGCAAACTTAAAGCAATAGACTTAGCAAAAAAAACTTATTAATAAAATGGTATAAACTGTACCACTGCCACGATGTAAATCGTTATCTGCCAAATCATTTAGCTGACAAAATTATAACATGTCTTTTCTATTTTTCTTCTTTGGAGTCTATTATTATTCTGAATGTGGATTATACAGAATAATAACAAATTCTGAAGAATAAAAATAAAAAAATACATGTTATAATTTTGTCATCCAAATGATTTGGAAGATAATGATTTACATCATGGTAGTGGTATAGTTTGCTCCTGCCATAAACTTCTTTTTTAATATTGACTTCAAATCTGTAGGAAAAATTTACAAGCAAACAACAGAAATGTTCTAAAATAACGTGCAACCCATACATACACTTATATCTCTATATTAATGTATCTTTCTTAATTAGGGTGTCATTTATGACACAATATTTTTCATTAATGTTATAAAGTTCCTCACATATTATGTATGAGTCTGTCCAAAAGTTCCACTCAACATTCTCTCAGTTTTGATTCTTTTAGGTTCTGTCCCGATGTCTCTTTCACCCTCTTTTTCAAAGGCTTTGCATCTGATCAGACTGCCATGGAGGATGAAGAAATGGGGAATTTTTTCTTTACCATATTTAAAGGGTTAAGGAAATCTAGGAGCTCATCTATATCTTCATGAGATATTTCCTTTGTTGTTGCAGCTGCTTTTCCCCTATCCTGAACATCAATTTGTGACAAGAATATCAGTAAAATTATCAGAATAACTCCAAAACCCTAAATAAAAGAACATAATAATATAACATTTTTCAACTATCTAATTTGTACAATTACAATAAGGTTTACCTTTGCTGAAGATTGGGTGGGTGGAGCATCCCCACCACCTCTATCATGTGAGGGATCCATGTCGTCCTGTGACAAAGATTAAATATAAAAACTTCAGTGAACTAAAAGCATTAGACTTAGAAAAAAAACTTATTAATAAAATGGTATATTGGAGTCATAAACTTGAGGTTAGTTTAAATGGTATATAGTACTTACCCCACCCCCCCATGATAGTAAATTTGTTTTTATCCATGCGATTCAAATGGTAATTTATTAGCAGTTCTTCCCCTGCACTTATTGATTTTATCACACATACAAATACATGATTCCCCTCACGCACCTCAAATATGCAATTGGGTTGCTTATTAGTTTTTGCGGGTCACGTACTATTTATAAAACCCGCAATATTCCCTGTTGTTTTTGGTCTCCTGTCAATGTACATAACAAATCTTTTACTTTGACCATTTTCTTTCCATTGTATATAATTTGCTGACAGTGCATACCTATGCATATATTTTTTTTTATTGAGCAATCTGCATCCAATCGTGGTTATTGTAACAAGGTCCGACAAACTCCATCAATTCACCAACTTTGTTGTAACATACCATGTAATGAAGATGGAGCTATGCAATATATCCTCTCGTTAACACACAAATTAGTGTTAATTGGAGGTAGCTCCTTGGGTACTCATTCTTTCTCAAGATGTGTGTACCGAAAGGGCACCTTGATGTCACCTTTGGTCTCATTGTCATAAGAACATGACCCCCCTTCAGCAAGGAAAAATTCCATGCGTTTACTAAATTTTTTTCTAATATTTTGACCTCTAGTTGATCTCCCTATTTTGGTCGTACTACATGTCGAAACCATTCCCACATTTCCCTCATTTGAGGAAGATAGATCTGACAAGTACCTATTTGGTGTTTCCCGCAATCCATCAAATGAGATATATAGTTTTTAGTACTGTTAAATCATGAGCAAGTTAATACCTTATTATTAAACCACTCAATGAATATGGGCATAAAGAGAAAGCAAGTAATTAATAAACTATTTATATAGGGTGTATTGACTTATACCTGTTGATCCATATCACTGGGCAGGATCCTCGTCAAAGGGGTTAAATTTCCTGCATATGTGAATCATTTATCTTAATTTATCTAAAAATCACATGATACGTATGGTACAAATTACGTAGAAGACAACATGAACAATATGCAAGATCGTAAACATGAACAAATTACCTTTACCTTATAGATGAAATGCAAGATCGTCAATAGAAGGGGTGATGATGTGTGTAGTCAATTGCTTGTTTCCAGAAAGGTTGACAATCAAACAAAATATATATATGTAATCAACATCAATTAATTGATCATCTTAAGAAATAAATTGGTTATCATAAATCACATATGTTGTAATCATTAGAATTGAACACAATGAATTAATTATACTATGCCATTAGAGTTGAATACATCAATAAATCAATATTAAATATATATACTAATCAACATAAATATATATAAATAATTAAATCACATACCTTGTACATTTCAATCATGTCATTGATCATCTTCTTCAT
>MU225632.1:1268651-1289247 GCA_018584345.1 Thuja plicata | reverse complement strand
TTTGTCTCTACAATAACATTTTCTACTTCATATGGTAGAGGAATTTATCATTTAGTTATTGGTTCAACTATTTATATAAAAATATGATCCTAATGGTCTACAACAAGAGTCACTTGGTTTTCATTTTTCCTTTCTATTGAGTAAGATATATTTAGAAATGGATAAGAAACACAGAACAACAGTTTAAACTTCACAATA
This sequence comes from Thuja plicata, assembly GCA_018584345.1. Classification (NCBI taxonomy): domain Eukaryota; kingdom Viridiplantae; phylum Streptophyta; class Pinopsida; order Cupressales; family Cupressaceae; genus Thuja; species Thuja plicata. The sequence goes on along the minus strand of MU225632.1, from coordinate 1,289,049 downwards.
TACCAAATAGCTCCATGGTTAACATAGCTTTACTATATTTAGAAATTAGAATTGGGACCTTATCAATGGTACCAATGGAAGATGAGTGATAGACAAGGACAAATGTTCAATTGGAAAGCATTTGGAAAATAATTAGCAACCTTCTATGAAAAATTATGCATTGGAAGCTATTTTATCCAACTAAAAAATAAGAAGCAGCTAAGGTTTATAGCTGAATACAATGTTGAGCATTTGAGATTGGCATTTTGAGCTCCCAAGGTGACACCTTACCAAAGAATATAATTGTACATTAATTGACTTACAAACCAAATTTAACATGATGTTTGTTGGAACCTTATACAGTTAGGAAAGCTTTGCAACAAGCTTTACATATTAAAAAAAAATACACCTCAAAAGGTGAAACAATGAGTAATTGACAAAAATGTAATGAGAGTAATTGACAAAAATGTGATTAATCCTACCAGCAAAAACATGAGCAAATTGTTTAACCTAAGATAAATTAATAAGTTCTCTCCTCAAGAAGAGAGAGAAAAGAAAAGCATATGTTGAATTGTGATAGCAAAGGGTCAAGGACTCAGAAAGTGTTATACTTGTGAGAAAACAAATGAGGTTGAAGAAAAGGGAGAAGTACTTGTAAAAGAATCAAATATAAAATTCAAGAATGCGGATTCCAATTAAAAAGAAAGCACTGTTATCTCCATATATCCCTATATGCACTGAATGTAATATATTCTGAAGTCTAATAAGGTAAGCACTTGTGGCATGCTTAATCATAACATAAAATTTATTTAATACATTAATTCCTCTCTATTAATATGAAGAGGTGCCTCCCACATGGTTAAACTTATAAATAAGGATGAGAACTTTCTCATATCATCAAATACTGAATCCATATATTATAATGATTAATCTGATTATTGGAAGTTTCCCTTCAAAATGGTCTGATATATGATCCTAATGGTCTACAACAAGAGTCACTTTCCTGCAGCCTTATCGGCAGAAGTCTTGTGCCCTAGTTTTGGTTGCAGGCTTGCTAGGGTGAAGAAAGAGGAAATGAGTTTCATAGAATGCAGTGGTCACAGATTTCAAAAACAACTACCATTTTCCTTGGCTTGTGTCTACATCCTCCCTGCCTATTTGATGGTAGTGAAGAAATATGATCTCATAGAATGTCATGGAATCCATATAAGGCCAGGAAGCTCCTCAATGATATGTAGTCTCATAGCTTTGAATGTGTGGTAGAAATATGTATGCAAAATGTAGATGAATCACAAAGCAGGCCATGAACATCAATCAAAGAATGCTAAATATTTCTTAGGGTTACCTGTGAGCCCTCACCGACCTCCGTGCTCTCACTTCACTCAACCGCAAAAGCAGAAGATTTGGCCGATCATAGTCATAGCTTAAAGGACATCAATCAAAGAATGCTAAATATTGCTTAGGGTTACCTGTGATCCCTCACTAACCTCCATGCCCTCATTTCTTTCGCCCTTCGTGGTCTCTGACTGTGAGCCCTCACCGACCTCTGTGCCCTCACTTCACTCAACTGTAGAAGCAGAAGATTTGGCCGATCAGAGCCGTAGCTTAAAGGACCATGCCTAAAAACATAAATAATAGTCCAGCTTACTAGGATTGATGAAGAAACAATGATCAATAACCCTATGGAATACAAAAATATTGGTATTCTCAGCTTTCGTCAAAGACTAGCCACCCTTCGTGCCCTCCGACTACTGCGCATAAGGAAACATAATGAATCGATATCTTTTTAAAAAAAAAAAGTAATTCCCATGTTCAGTAGAATTTTGACTAACATGGGTGTTCATCGAAATTCTGACCAACATGGGCATAACTTTTTTTAAAAAAAATTCCTTCTATCAACCGACCAAGCAAAACCATTTTAATGGTTGGTCAAGAATGTTGGTCAGTTTTTGGGGTAAAATGTACTAGTGTCCTGAGGTTGCAAAGTTTTAAACCAAAAAAAATCATCCCATGCCAAGGGAGACACATCCCTAAGGGATCTTTCAACTAATAATTTAATTAGGGCATGGTGAGAAACAAAATTTGTATTTCCTTTCTGGGTTTCTTCGGCACTAATGCTCAACATATTATACAAAAAAATTGGAATGTTTACTGGAAAATTATGCCTGATATATCTAAGAAATTTAAAATGGTGTCCATGAAAATTAGAAAACCCTCCTTCATAGGTGAGGTACCTTATAATGTGCATCACCAGCTCATTGAATGAGGGAGGAAGTGACATGCGCTTGCAACCCTGTTTGTTTATCTCCAATGGAGGGTCTGAAGGAAGAGTGAATTGAGCTCGAGATGAGGGGAGGAAGTGACATGTGCTTGCAACCTTGTTTGTTTATCTCCAACGGAGGGTCTGAAGGAAGAGTGAATTGAGCTCGAGATGAGCATCGTGTTCATTAGAATAATGCTCCCTAATTATGGGCAACCTAGTCACTTCTTCAATGCGTTCCTCTATTGCCAAAACTGTCAAACCCCATACATTTGCCTTTCCTTCCTCAAATGTGCCCATAAATTCTGCGGCTACTTCCTCATCAAATTCTGTCAATTTTAGGAAATACCCAAGCCATCCACAAACATTAAATCTTCAGACTGCTTCTACATCAGTGAGCAGAATGGTATGGACCACTGGCTCATGGTGCATCAACTGCCCTCCCATTGTTCCAAATGCTTCCTTCAAATTTCTACTGCAATTTGTTAATTCATAATTTTCTCTGCTCTGCAATTTCCAAATTTATTATTCTCTTTTGAATCACCTTGAAATTAAGCTCCCAGCTGCAATTTTAAACTACTGATTTTTCTTGAAATCCCTCTATTGTATTTTTGAAAATGAGAAATAATGATGCTTTCATTAAGGAATTATAGCTTTAAGTGCAATTTTTTTCACATAACTTGATTATGTCTTCTTAGGGTCACATCAAGTCAAAAATCGGGGATATTTGGGAATTATGGTACAACACTTGTGCAAAAAATAAAAGGACTTAATGAAACATAGCACAAGTATAGATTTGAACTAACAGACAATCTTGAAAGAAATGATAGGTATAACTAGTAGTGACATGGAAAAAATTAATACACTTCCCTGCCCCCAACAAAATTAAGACAAGCATCCACGCTTGTCACACTTAGATATAATTACCAAAATGTGTGTGCTAAAAGTGGAAAAAATGAAAAGTTGTGCCTGTGATTTTGTTGCCACATGCACAAAAAAGGTGGAGAGAATAGAACAAGTGTGGTGGATGTATGCGTCAGTTGATGGGGCTCTTATTAAAAGCATCAAAATATTGAAAGGTGTGATGACGTGGAGGATGTGTGGGTGGAAGGTAGAGAAGTGGAGTGTGTTGGAAAGAAGAATATAGAAAATGAATGGAGAATGAATCTTCATTAGAAAATGAAGTGTTTATTATGATCATACATGAAGGAATGTTAGGTCAAAGTTGCAGGAAAAAGGTTTGCACCCTCTGCTGCAGGAAGTATTACCTGTTGTGCTTTTGGAGTTGTGTCTCTGAATTGCTACAGGAAGTCATCCTTGGTCTTGGGTGGATGGTACAGATAAAGTTGATTCCCGTTGACCAATAGTTTGAAATGAATTGGATCAATTGTAGTCAGTTGGACTACTACATTGTCGAAGACATGATCTATCTCATATGGGCCTAACCACCTTATTTGTAATTTGCCTGGTATTTCTTGAAATTTGGAATCAAATAGTAGTGCCCAATCACCTACTGTAAATTTTTTGATCTTAATTTGAGAGTCATGCCATTTTTCCTCTATTTTTGGACTATCTATGTGTGCTCTAATGCAAATTTTCTCATCTCAACTAAAGAGTTGAGATGTAGCAGACGGTCTCACTGTGCTGCAGAAAGGTCAATGTTTAGCTTCAGATCAGTACGCAATGTTTATGCTTAATTCAATTGGAAACATGGATGCTTTCCCATACATCAATTCAAATGGAGTGAATTTTGTTGTTGTCTTCCATGCGGTTCTATATGCCCAAACTGCTTCTAAGAGACCGTTGCTCCAGTCACAACGGTGGAGGTGATCTATTTTTGTGAGTATTGCTTCAATTTATCTATTGGTGACTTCTACCTGACCATTGTCTTGTGGATAGTAGGGACTGAATTTCTTGTGTCTCATGTTGTATTCCTTCATGAGTGTTGTGATCAGGTTTGATGTGAATTATGCACCTTCATTGGTTACGAGCTCTCTCGACACACCATAGTGGGTGAATATTTCTTAATACAGGAACTCTGCTACTTTATGATCACGAGCATGCTTCATTGTCTTCACTTTGACCTATTTGGTTAGATAGTCTATGCATACCAAAATGTAGGACTTTCCTATGATGGGGGTCTATAAGACCAATAAAATGCATGCCCCACTTATCAAATGGTGTGACAACCACTTGTTGATGTAAAGGAATTTCATCTGATTTTTTTGGATGACACATCCTTTGGCATTTAACACATTTCCTAGCATAATTGGCTGCATCTTTGTGAAGTGTGGGCCAATAACAACCTATTGTTAATATTTTCAGAACTGTCCTCTTAGCTACAAAGTGTCCTTCATAGGGCTCATTGTGACAAGAATGGAGGATATCATAGGTTTCATCTTCATGTACACACCTTCTCATGACTTGGTCTGGACTAGTATAGAATAATTTTTTGTCAATCCAAGAAAATTGAAAACTTTTCTCAATGAGCATTCTTCTGTTCTTAGGAGAGAAATGTGTAGCATCTTGTCAATTGCAAGGTGATTGGCTATATCAGCATACCATGGGCTCTTGACAACAATATGGAAAAAAATTTCATTAGGGAATGTATCATCTATCACAGAGGTATCAGTGTCATCATTCTGGAGTCTCGATAAATAATCAGCTACAATATTTGCTTTACATGGCTTGTCAATTATTGTTATATCAAATTCATGTGAGATCAAAAGCCATCTTGCTAGCCAGCCTGAGATGGCAGGTTTTTTCATAAGATATTTGATTGCTGCATGGTCAGTATGAACATAGATTGGATAACCTGTTACATAATGACAAAATTTATTCAAAGCATAGACTATTTCCAGTAATTCTTTTTGAGTGACTGTATAATTTAACTCTGGCCCATGTAAACTTGTGTTGATGTAGTAAATAGCATTTTCAAGGTTATTAGATTTATGGCCTAAGACAACACCTATTGCATAGTCAGAATCATACACACACACACACACACACATGTATGTATGTACATACATACATACATACATACATACATACATACATACATATATATATATATATACATATACATACACACACACACACACACACACACACACACACACACATATATGGAATTGTAAACACCAATTAACCCCCCTAAGTACTGATGTTCTTGTAAGGGACTTGAGTTGCAGGAAAGATTCCTCCAGGTCGGTGTCCATGTAAACTCTGCTTCCTTTGTAAGCAAGGTGTATAGTGGACTAGCTATTTGACTGAAATTTTGAATGAAGCGTCTATAATAACCAGCGTGTCCTAAAAAGGATCTAACATATTTTTGCTTAGTAGGTGTAGGCAATATAAGAATTACCTTAATTTTTGCAGGGTCCACTTGGATGCCAACTTCTGAGATGAAGTGTCCTAGCACAACTCCTTACATCAACATGAAACATTTCTCACTGTTTAGGGACAAATTGTGTTCTTTACACCTGATCAAAAAATTTTCCAAGTTCTTCAAAGCTTCTTCAAAAGTAACACCAAATGTGGCAAAATCATCCATATATATTTCCATGTAGTCATGTGATATATATCAACAAAAATGTTGATTATCGCCCTTTGGAAAGTGGTTGGAGAATTACATAAACCAAAAGGTAACACAAAATATGCATATGTTCCCCAAGGATATGTACATTTTTTATTCTCTTGATCCTTTGGAGAAATGCTAATCTGATTATATTTGTTGTATCCATTAAGAAAAGAGAAGTAATTTTTACCAACTAAGGGTATCTAGGACTTGATCAATGAGTGGCAAGGGGAAATGATCTTTCTTTGTTGCATTGTTTAGTTCTCTATAATATACACATATTCTCCATTTAACCCCCTTTTTAGGGACTATTATCAAAGGTGAAACTCATTTACTGTCAGAGATGGGATAAATAAAACCAACATCCAGCAGCTTTTGCAGCTCAGTCTTTACAATTTGTCTTAAGGCTGGGTTAATTCTTCTCTAAGGTCGGTGAAGTGGTAGAATACCTTCATTGATTTAAATTCTATGTGTACAAAGTTTTGGGTTCAAGCCTTTCATGTCTTCATAGTCCCAATCAAAAGCTTTTTCATGTTTACAAAGGAGTTGAGTTAACCCTGGTAGTTGTTGTGGTGGCAGTTTACTGTTAACATGAAGATTGTGGCCATGAGAGAGTTCCAAATTAGTTGTCATTTCAAGCATTGATACCATAGGTATTGGTCTTGTAGATATCTTACAAGGTAGTAACTGATGGATAATATCAGGTCCTACTGGAAAAACACAGTTCTCATAGGTAGACAACTGCAAAACAGAGCTTTCAGAAGTGTATTTTTTTGTGACACAATCATTAGTAAGGATACTTTGAATCACATCATCATATTCTTGCAATTTTAGGAAGGATTATCTTTGCAACATCATTAGTTGAGCAACAGAGTTTAGCTCTTCTTTCTCATCTCCCAAATCTGGCCAAATAAGAGTACTCAAATCTGGTTATGGTTGGGCAGGAGGATATAATGCTAACTTCTTGATTACTTGGCCATTTGAAATTGTCATGTTACCTAATATGCAACTAATATTAGCATCATTTGTGGCTAGACAAGGTTGTCCATGGATAACTGGATAACAAACAAAATTTACCTTAGGTGATAATATCAGGTGGTCAGCAGGATATTCCCAAGAATCCAATGTAACTACTATATCTTCTATTATATCATCTAGGGTGACAATGGAACTGTCTGCAAGTTGCAAGACTATTGGAGTGGTCCTTAATCCCTTCATACTCAACCTATGCATTTTATCATTTGTCATAACATTTATAGCAGCTCCCAGATCTACTAGAGCATTCTTCACAAAGTGGTCATTAATTATAATATAAACAATTGGGCTTCTAGGGCTAGAGTACTTTGGAATGACTATCTTTCCCAACATAATATCTACAAGTTGACCTATAACATGTACTATTTGGGGATCCTTTTTCTTACATCCATACTTTTTGAGGCAGGCTTCTTTAATAACTTTCCCATAAAGAGGAACATCTTTAATAACTTGAAACAATGGAATCTGGATATGCATATTTTTCAATTGGTCAAGGATATCAAATGGTGTTTATTCCTAGGTTATAGGTTTGTTCATACTAATCCTTTGAAAAAAAGGAGGATTAACTGATGTGTGAACACCAGTTTGACTTGATATATTAGTTGGTGGGACAGTTTTTGGCAAAGTAGTTTCTGGAAGTGGTGTTGATACTGTAGGAAGGTCTGGAACTTCCTTTATAATAGGAAGTTCTGGTGCAAGCAGGGTAGTACCAGATCTCAATTGAATATCAGTTATCTCTAATGCGTAGGCATGGTACTATTGAGCATCAATAACATACATTGGTTTCATGAAGCATAGGAAAAAAGCAAGCAACCCGGTACTTCATGAAGGACTTATTTTGTTAATATCAAAATACGCTAGAAATCAAATCCTAGAACCCATTCCCAAAAGGGTTAAAGGGAATGCTAAGCAAGTTAATCTGGATAGTAAAAAGGAGAACCTAAAGAAAATAGTAAGGAGAAAGAAAAAGGTGAACCTGGAAAGGCAGGAGGAGATTGAAGACCAAACCCTTGATAGTCAGGGTAATGAAGAAAAGATTTAGGAAGAGGAGAAGGAGGAAATTCCCGTGACAGAAGAGGAAACTCAAGAGATAAATGAGGATGCTCTAGTGAAAGATAAAGATGAACATGTGAACAAGGAGGACACCCAGATAAATGAGGAGGAAATGCCCTTGAATGATGACGATGAGAACATGGGAAATGAAGCCGACAATCAAGAGGTGGAAAAAGAAGAAGAAGTAAAAGAGGGAGATGACAATGAGGATAAAAATGAGGAAATAAATGATGGTAAGGACAAGGAGGAGCAGATAGAGTAGCCAAATTTGAAGGCTGGTAACAGGAAAAAGAAAAGACAGAGAACGAACCCTGATCACAAAACTATGGTAGGGTTTGAAATCGATGATAGAATTCCAAAGAGCAAGGAGGATCATGGGGCTAGCATGGAGAATTGGCTCAATGAGGAAATGAAGGACATGAAGCAACACCTAAATGAAATGAAAGAAGCTATGGAGCCCTTCAAAACCAAGCTAGAAGAAATGGAGAAGGATCTGCTGATTAAGGTAAAAAAACAACAATAGAGATGAGGAGATTACAGCTAGAGTCAATGCTCTTGTGGAAGAAAAGTTGAAAGACATGAAAAAGCAAATCAGCCACAATGGGCATATGATAAGTATTATTATCAAGTATAGTAACGTAGGGCTTAAAGTCTCTATTCAAAATCTCAAAGCGTTATATGCTTACTTAGAGAGTAGTCTGCTGGAAAATACTACTATTACTATAGATGACAAAGTTGGGAGCTTGAGCCCAGGGACTAGAACCCGAAGTGACATTAAAAGGAAAGTTCCAAAAATTCCAAAAGAGATGAAAGCACTGAAGGATTCCATTGATAAAATGGAAGACATGCAGAAAGAGGCTGAGGAAGCCTATGAAAGTATGATGTAGTTTTTATCTGTTCTAGAAACTACGCTGGAAGTTGTGCTGGATACTGTGTGTCTTTTTTTACAGTTTTTTGTTTTCCTTTTTTTGTGTTTTGGGTGTTCGTTGGGGTCCTACTTTTTGTTCATAGCAGGCTATCTATGTGTGTATGGGTTGATGATGCTTATCTCTATTAATCTTTTGTAAAAGGTTTCGGGGTCCTTTTAAAACTTATTTTTACCTTAATAAAAAACATACATTAGTTTATGTTGTTGCTTGTTGTTAGGATTGGGTTGTGGATGAGAAGGTAATTTTGTTGGCCTTGGAGTAGGACTTGTGGCTGTATGAGGTGGCATTATTGCAGGTTGAGATACCGGGGGTGGTACGGGTTGATAAGCAGGATTTTGATTAGGCCATTGTTGAGGTCCTCTCCATTGGTTATATGGTTGTCAATTCCCTTGTGGTGGTTGCCATTAATTTTGAGGTTGTGGCCATTGGGTTTGTTGTGGGTTAAACCACTGGTTTTACTGAGTATTAGGCCAGGCATTGTTCCAAGTAGGTTAGGAGTACTGAGAAGGATTTTGAAAATTCTAGTTCTGCCATTGGTTATTATAAGGATTAGAAAATTGCAAAGGGTCATGAGGCATACCTTGTCTTGAGGCCCATTTTCGACGTTGAGCAACAAAGAACACTTGCTCGTCCTCTCCTTCTATTTTCATGTACTTAGTAGGAAGGTGTTGGTTCTCCAAATTTGTCACCAATTTTCACCACAATCTTTCTTTTGCTTGCGACAGTGAGGGCAATATTCAGCTAGTTGTGCCTCGACATCTACATGCTTCTTTTTGGCATTAATTGTATCCAAGTGTGTAGAAACATCATTGATAATATCTTGCTTGAAATCTGACAGTGATTTCAAGATTTCCATCTTAGAAATGCCTGAGCTATTCCCCTTAGCAAGTGTGGATCGAAATCCTCTGCCCTTCTTTACAGTTGATCTTGAATAGTCGAGGCAGATTTTTTAAGATCATCCCAAGAAGATTGAGATATATCTCCTCCAGCCGTTAGGTTCAGTGCTTCAAGGTAGTTGTCATTTATTCCCCTCAAGAAAATGAGTTTTTATGAATCCTCCTCCAACACATGTTATGGATTCTTCTGCAAGTTGTACAAGAAGCATGAAACATAATCTTCCATAGTTTCATCTTCCTTCAGTGAAATTTGAAAAATGTCATCTCCTCTCAAGTCACCCCCTTTACAATACTCTTTGTATTTTTGTAGAAACATATTTTGCATCTCATCCCAGCTGGTTGTTGCATCAACCTCTAATCCCATAAACCATCTTAGAGATGACTCCTTCAATGTTGTTGGAAACGAATTGAGTTTGTGGCCATCAATATTATAGTCAAAGATTCAACAAAGAATGGCAAACACAAACAAAAAGTTGTTAGGGTCTTCAGTTATTAGGCCATATAACTTTAGAAGTGCACCAGTGAGTATGTTTTTGAGGTTAGCATTATTGATAAGGCTAGAAATAGGAAATGGAAAGGTAGGTTGTGCCATTACTAGAGGTACTTGGAAATGAAGTTGACGCTGGAAAGGAACATTAGCCAAAGGATTATGCATAATAGATGCACTTGGGGTGGAATTGTCAAGAAAACTAGCCAAAATTTCAGCAAAAGGTTGAATGTCAACTTGATCAAAAGGGTCTTCTTCGGATGAAGGTGCCGCAGGAAATTCAGGACTTGTGTTGACAAAAGGTAATTCAACTTATTCAAAATTTTCATTCAGATTAATAGGTTCTCTTGGAAGGAATCTATCGTGGTCATCTCATCTTCTTCCTCTTCGATGCATGCAAGTAATTATGTAAACTTGTGAAGCAATTTCATGACTGCGAACTACTATCTAGAAAATAGGGAACTATCTAAAAATGAAAAATAACTCAATAAGGTTCTCAGATTGACACCATCCTTGACAACGATGCCAAAAATGAACAAACCCGCAATAGGTAATAATAATCATGCCAAAACTTCTCCTAGGAATAGTGTATTCAAACTAAGGATTATTTTTCCTATCATGAAGTGCATTTGAATTGTCAATCCAGAGATGTATACTTGAAATGGGACATCATAGTTTGTGCACTAATTCTCTTATAGAGTCATGTCACTTAAGCTGCATGAAATTAAACACACACAACTACTTAATGAAATTAATGTTGACAAACATAAGTTTAACTTTAACCTATTCTATCAACCCAAAGAATTCACTATAATTATCCCTACAGGTGCTGCATGAACATACACAAGTTATAATGTTGCAGGAGGAAACAGTAAATTCTACTTGAAATGTTGTAAATGTTTAAATAAACTTAACCTAGTCTACTCTAATACACCTTCCAAGTGGGCCCTCTTGGTCGGCTTCTGCTAACTTCTAACACAAAATATAACTCAAAATCACTCCTTCATTGTATTCCAGAAAAACTGATTACATAACAGTAAAACAATACATGAAACTAAAAGAGTAACTTTGCTTTTCAATTGCAACAATGGTACAACCATCCAACTAACTACAATCTAATAATCATATCCATTTATATAGATGATTGATATTTATTTAAAGCATAAAGATAAGGTTTGGTTGATTCACACCATAAAGAAAGGAGAATGCAACAACCCACGACAAAATATCATAAAGACTGGATAACCGCATTAACAGAGTATTTACCCCCTAATTTGCAGTGTTTTAGAATTCTCCATTAACAACAATTGAAAATTAGACTTAATTTTTTTTTAAAAAAAACATATCAATAATTGTTCAAAAAAACATTAAAAATAATAGGCATAAACTTCATCCAATTTTAAAAAGACATATCAATAATTGTTCAAAAAAACATTAAAAATAATAAACATAAACTTCATCCAATTGAAATTTGTTGTTGGGAAATGAAAGAGGTCGTCGAGAATTTAGAAGAACAGGTTGAATTGGTGAACAAAGTCAACAAATTGGAAAAGCAGTTTAAGGACTTTGAGGATAGAGCTACTGAAGAAGACAGTGTGAGGCAGATCAAGAACCTAACCAAGGTGGACAAGCTGGAGAACACGATTTGTAAGATCGAGGACCAATCTCTGAAGAGTCTCAAAGCTTATACAGGATAGGCCAAGAGTTTAATGGAGAAGCTAGAGTAGGAAACTAGAGATAAGGATGGCCAAGTTGTCAAGGATTTGGCTGGCCCAGGAAATCGCACAAGGGCTAGCACCAAAAAGACGAGCCCAAGGGAGGAAAAAGAGAAGGACAAAGGTGACCTCAAAAATACTATCAATTAGATGGAGGTTGTGGTGATTCAGGCCCAGGAAATGGTTGATGGCATGTCGCTGTCTTTTCCTGGGCCCTCCCCTTTTTTGTGTTGTCCCTATTTATCATGTTTATCTTTGGGACTGTTGCTAGCTAGTCTATTTGCTATCTTTTTTTGGTGCCTCGACACAGTTATTGTTGTACTTTCTTTGAATATTTGTTTAACTCTATTTAAAGGTTTTAGGTCCTTGTAAAACCTATTTTTACTTAATCAAAACTTCATCCAATTTTACAAATTTCATCAGTTTACATCATCTTCAAATTCCAAACATAAATATCACTTTTATGTTGTTAAAGTTAAACAATTTTGGTTTTGTTAAACTTTTCCTTTATAAAAGTGTGACACAATACTGTTCTTTTACCCTCTTATCAAGCCTCTGCTACATATCAACACACTTTCGTTTGATGCAGTTTTCATTTCTATATGTAGGAGACAAGTGGTGGTCGTGCAGAGGGAGCTATAGATAGACCTGATCGAGAGCTACAATTTGATTATTGCTTCATCAAAAAGCATAGGGTTAAAGGAAACTAGGCTCGCCCTTGACCTCTTGGTCACTCTTGAATCCCTCGGTCGCCCCTAACGTCTTGTTTTGGGTTGAAATTCACAGTATAGGTTAGTCTCTATTTTTTCCTCCTTGACCTACTCTCAGAATTGAGTTCTCAATCCTTTATCAGTATGTGCATATAAAAAAATCACCCCTCTCTATCTTGCCCTAGATCTTTCATTTTTCACTTTTGTTTGCATAATCATCTTCCATAACAACGAAGGATCACTACACCCGCCTAACGCTTGAACCTCCTTGAGCCTAGCAGACCATCTTCCTTCCAATGTATGAAAGGATATAGGTGTGGGCTTCCTAGTTTGTCCATCCATCTTAGTGAATACCCTCCCTCTCACCTATTATTTTTCATTACAATAACATCATACCACATTATTGTAGAGTTATCATGCATATATGATCATCATTGGAATCACAATTATAACCACTATCCACATCAACAATGATATTTACATGATCAAAATAATATAACTGCAATTGGGTGCATCACATGAATGCTAAACGAAAGAATAATATACGAACATTCACAAGATAATATAAATAGTGTAACTCAGATCAAAATAACAAAGATATAATGCAACCATGGAAGACACTACAAATGGGGCGCTTGGTTGAAGATACACTTAGTGATCCAATTGAGATCCTTTTTATCAGACTTTTTTTTTTAAATATTAGCATAAAGTATCAACTATATTACAAGGAGTAATAGAAAGAGAGATAATCATCTAAACAGTCACAAGCAACACACTATAATAGTGTTGCTCTCGGTCTCCCAAAAAAAGAGTACAAGTATACTGCTGCCTTATAAAAAAAGATACAGTCTATATGCTATCATATGCATCCTAGACATTATATGTTATCAGAAATATAGGTTTACTCTCATCCATCATTGTTGCTTTTGTATTCACTGTTGGTCCATCCATCGGTGCTGTTTCTGTGCTCATAGTTATTCCAACTGTTATTGCTGCTAGTATTTTTCCATCCAGAGTTAAGTGCTTCATTCTAATTACCACCTCTGCCTCCATCATCAACTTCTCTATTATGATTACTTGGAATACTATATTCTGGTGTTGTCCTGGTTCTGCTGTCAAAGGTGCCTTCCTCTTGATTCTCCTCCATATATGAAGAAGACTTGATATCTTTCTTGCCTACAATCATTGGTCCTTCTTTTACTAGAGTTAGGAATATTTCTCTTGGGACTTCAATGGTGGCAGTGACCTGTGAGACAATGTAAAAAATGTGCGAGTTTAATGTAAAAATCAGTAACATCCCTTTTCTTGTCTTGGAAAATCTCCTCGTTTCTCTTCTTCCAAATGGTCCACAAAATTTCAGCAGTCAAAGCAAACCAAAGTTTGTTCATATTGCAATCAAAGACTTCAACAAAACCAGTAACAACTAAATGGGACTTAGACTTCAGATTGGCGTGTTTTCATATATTACTAAATGGTCCATTCTTTACTTTGGTTCAATTTCATGCATGTGGATTCAATCTTTGTCTACAAATAAACCTTTATTTGTGGAAATGACCTATACACTCTTGACCACCTAAAATTTGTGTGCTTTGGCATTTGAACTTAAAAGGAAGAATCAATGACATTAATGAATACCTTTTGAAGCTCTTGTTATGCAATGCTATTCTTCTTGGTCAAACTCTTGGATTTAATTTGAAAGTTTTGATGAAGAGTTGGAAGACACACCAATCTGCAGTGTGCCTAGTTTCTTGTCAATAATATATATGATGATATAAAATGATGATACAATTATATGCTCTTATTCTCTCTAAGTGGCAATATGAGTACTTGAATACGTACGAGTTAATGGATTGGTAAAATGAAACTAGGGTTTATCTTTTTATACAACATTATATTGTCCAAATTTGAATGTTTCATGCTCAAATTGACAAATAATGACTAGTTAGAAAAGGGGTTGACTTAGACGCAAGATTTAATTTTATTTAAAAAATTTAGTAGTCAATTCCATGACATAGATCTCAAATTCTTTTTTATACCCCTAGATTTGGATTTTTTTTTTTTAAAGTTTTTAATGGGCCCTTATTTTGCTAGTGAAGTTGAATGGTTCTTAATGAGCTCAATAGGGATCAAGTCTTGCCGAGTGCAAGGCTTCGACATCATAAGGGATGAGGTTATGATCATACCTCGTGGAAATTTGGTGGAACAAATACCCTTCAGTCCTTGGCTCTTAGTGGAAGAGGTTCAACCTATGACTCATGCTCCTGTATCAGATAGTTAAATGTCAATGGCGTTGTATAAAAATTCTCCATCAAAAACAAATTTGTGAAGTTTAGTTCAAGTCACTTTATCAACTTTTATTTAAAAAATACCAGTGTACACTTGTAAATTTATTCAAGATGGAGGAGTTAAGATTTAATTTAAGACACCCTGACAATTGTTAAAATCGATCAAATTTAGTGACCAATTCTTCAACATGATGTTTTTAGTAATGACTAGTAAGTAAATGATTGATCTGGACTCAAGATTAAATCTGATTTAAAAAAATTAGTGTTCACTTCCACGACATAGATCATAACAAATTCATCTTTACATACCTAAATATTCGAGATCAATTGCTTATTGAATTCAATCTTTTAAAATTTATGAAATTAAGTTCAAATCAATTTACAAAATTTTATTAAAAAACTTACTACTTTATAATTATAATTTTAATTTAATTTGAGATAAATGATTTAAGATTAAATCCAAAACACCTTAACAATTGATAAGTAGGAGATATTTTCCACAAGAAGTCAAATTGCGATATTGCTATTAGGATTAAACTATGTAGTAATATCATAACCTTAACAGTGTAGCAATATCAGGATTCCACTGTGTAGCAATATCATAATTCAACTGTGTAGCAATATCAAGATTCAACTGTGTAGGATTCAACTGTGTAAGATTCAACTATGTAGGATTCAACTGTGTACGATTCAACTATGTAGGATTCAACTATGATATTGCTATTTTACACAGTTGAATGCTGGTAGCAATATCACAACCTTAACAATTGTCAAACTAAATCAAATTTAATGATAAATTCCATGACGTGATATCGGGTTGAACTGAATAAAAAAATGTCAATTACATATTAAGTTCAAATTTTAAAATAAATTGTCTAACAAAACATAGTACTTATACAAAAGTCAAGACACCATAACATTTGTCAAACTCGATCAAACTTAGTGATCAATTCCATGCCACAATTATTAATTTTTCACCTACTGATTTGACCTAAATAAAAAAAACAAATAATTTATTCTAAGTATTTGCTTACACAAAAGTCAATGTTAGATCTTAAAGGCAGCTAGGCTCACCCTTGACCTCTTGGTCGCTCTTGAATCCCCTGGTCGCCCCTAACATCTTATTTTGGGTTGAAATTCACTGTATAGGTTAGTCTCTATTTTTTCTTCCTTGATCTAGTCTCAGAATTGAGTTCTCAATCCTCTATCAGTATGTGCATATAAAAATCACCCCCTCTAGGAGCTATCTTGCCCTAGATCTTTCATTTTCCACTTTTGTTTGCATAATCATCTTCCATAACAATGAAGGATCACTACACCCGCCTAGCGCTTGAACCTCCTTGAGCCTAGTGGACCATCTTCCTTCCAATGTATGAAAGGATATAGGTGTGGGCTTCCTAGTTTGTCCATCCATCTTAGTGAATACCCTCCCTCTTACCTATTATTTTTCATTATAATAATATCACACCATATTATTATAGAGTTATCATGCATATATGATCATCATTGGAATCACAATTATAACCACTATCCACATCAACAATGATATCTACATGATCAAAATAATATAATTGCAATTGGGTGCATCACATGAATGCTAATACGAAAGAATAATATACGAACAATCACAAGATAATATAAATAGTCTAACTCAAATCAAAATAACAAAGATATAATGCAACCATGGAAGACACTACAAATGGGTGCTTGGTTGAAGATACACTTAGTGATCCAATTGAGATCCTTTTTATCAAACTTTTTATTTTTATATTAACATAAAGTATCAACTATATTACAAGGAGTAATAGAAAGAGAGATAACCATCTAAACAGTCACAAGCAACACACTATAATAGTGTTTCTCCCAGTCTCCCAAAAAAATAAGTACAAGTATATTGCTGCCTTAAACAAAAAGATACAGTCTATATGCTATCATATGCATCCTGGACATTATATGCTATCAGAAATATGGGTTTACTCCCATCCATCATTATTGCTTATGTATTCACTGTTGGTCCATCCATCGGTGTTGTTTCTGTGCTCATAGTTATTCCAACTGTTATTGCTGCTAGTATTGTTCCATCCAGAGTTAAGTGCTTCATTCTAATTACCACCTCTGCCTCCATCATCAACTTCTCTGTTATGATTACTTGGAATACTATATTCTGGTGCTATCATGGTTCTGCTATCAAAGGTGCCTTCTTCTTGATTCTCCTCCATGTACGAAGAAGAATGGATATCTCTCTTGTATCCTATCATTGGTCCTTCTTTTACCAGAGCTAGGAATATTTCTCTTGGGACTTCGATGGTGGCAGTGACCTGTGAGACAATGTAAAAATGTGCGAGTTTAATGTAAAACTCAGTAACATCCCTTTTCTTGTCTTGGAAAATCTCCTCGTTTCTTTTCTTCCAAATGGTCCACATAATTTCAGCAGTCAAAGCAAACCAAAGTTTGTTCATATTGCAATCAAAGACTTAAAAAAATCCAATAAAAACTAAATGGGACTTAGACTTGGGATCAATGTGTTTTCATATATTACTAAATGGTCCATTCTTTACTTTGGTTCAATTTCATGCATGTGGATTCAACCTTTGTCTACAAAATAAACCTTTATTTGTGGAAATGACCTATACACTCTTGACCACCTAAAATTTTTGTGCTTTGGTATTTGAACTTAAAAGGAAGAATCAATGACATTAATGGATACCTTTTGAAGCTTGTTATGCAATGATAATCTTCTTGGTCAAACTCTTGGATTTAATTTGAAAAATTTGATGAAGAGTTGGAAGACACACCGATCTGTAGTGTGCATAGTTTCTTGTCAATAATATATATTATGATATAAAACAACGATACAATTATATGCTATTATTCTCTCTAAGTGGCAATATGAGTACTTGAATACGTACAAGTTAATGGATTGGTAAATGAAACTAGGGTTTATCCTTTTATACAACATTATATTGTCCAAATTTGAATGTTTCACGCTCAAATTGACAAATAATGACTAGTTAGAAAAGGGGTTGACTTGGACAGAAGATTTAACTTTATTTAAAAAATTTAGTAGTTAATTCCATGACATAGATCTCAAATTCTTTTTTATACCCCTAGATTTTTTTTTTTTTTAAAGTTGTTAATGGGCCCTTATTTTGCTAGTGAAGTTGAATGGTTCTTAATGAGCCCAATAGGGATCAAGTCTTGCCGAGTGCAAGGCTTCGACATCATAAGGGATGAGGTTATGATCATACCTCGTGAAAATTTGGTGGAACGAATACCCTTCAGTCCTTGGCTCTTAGTGGAAGAGGTTCAACCTATGACTCGTGCTTCTGTATTAGATAGTTAAATGTCAATGGGGTTGTATAAAAATTCTCCATCAAAAACAAATTTGTGAAGTTTAGTTCAAGTCACTTTATCAACTTTTATTTAAAAAATACTACTGTACACTTGTAATTTTATTCAAGATGGAGGCGTTAAGATTTAATTTAAGACACCTTGACAATTGTTAAACTCGATCAAATTTAGTGACCAATTCTTCAACATGATGTTTTTAGTAATGACTAGTAAGTAAATGATTGATCTGGACTCAAGATTAAATTTGATTTAAAAAAATTAGTCTTCACTTCCACGACATAGATCATAACAAATTCATCTTTACATACCTAAACATTCGAGATCAATTGCTTATTGAATTCAATCTTTTAAAATTTATGAAATTAAGTTCAAATCACTTTACAAATTTTTATCAAAAAACTTACTACTTTTTAATTTTAATTTTAATTTAATTTGAGATAAATGAGTTAAGATTAAATCCAAAACACCTTAACAATTGATAAGTAGGAGATATTTTCCACAACAAGTCGAATTGCGATATTGCTATTAGGATTAAACTGTGTAGTAATATCATAACCTTAACCGTGTAGCAATATCAATATCAGGATTCCACTGTGTAGCAATATCACAATTCAACTGTGTAGCAATATCAGGATTCAACTGTGTAGCAATATCATGATTCAACTGTGTAGGATTCAACTGTGTACGATTCAACTATGTAGGATTCAACTATGATATTGCTATTTTACACAGTTGAATGCTGGTAGCAATATCACAACCTTAACAATTGTCAAACTAAATCAAATTTAATGATAAATTCCATAATGTGATATTGGGTTGACCTGAATAAAAAAATGTCAATTACATATTAAGTTCAAATTTTAAAATAAATTATCTAACAAAACATAGTACTTATACAAAAGTCAAGACACCATAACATTTGTCAAACTCAATCAAACTTAGTGATCAATTCCATGCCACAATTATTAATTTTTCACCTACTGATTTGACCTAAATAAAAAAAATAAAAATTTATTCCAATTATTTGCTTATACAAAAGTCAATGTTAGATCTTAAACTCAATCTAAGTAACCAAAACAAAACGAGATAAATAAAAAATTCCTCCCTTATGAACCCAAAGAAAAAGATAACAAGAAAAATCTGATTTAGACGGTATACCAAAAAATAAACATGTATATTAGAACAAGTTAAAAGGAAAGAGAAAGGGACAGTTCGCGTGCGCCCGCTCCCACGTGACCCACCGGCTACGTTTATTATAATACAAGGAAGCGGAAAAAAAACGACATTAGGTGGCAAAGGGCGCTAGGAAAACCAGAGGCCCTAAAAGTGGGGCCCACGTGGGGGCCGGGGCCCTTGATATGATTCGCTGACGTGTAAAAAATATATATATATATAGGAACCCGTACAATGACGTAAAAGCGGAAGTGTACGCTTGGGCGATTTTGAGCCGTCGGATGGAGAGAGAGGTTGGAATCCAGCCGTCCAGCTGGCCAGCCCCCGGCTCGGCTCGGCTCGGCTCGAATATTCCCGACACCTGCGAAAATGCGAAACGATATATATAGAATTGAAAGCTATAAATTAAGAGAAATAAAAGAAAAACAAAAAAAGGTGCTAATAAGCGTGATAAAGAAATCGGGAGACAAAAACCCTAGTGGCCAAGAGATCAAAACCTGCAACAGGTGCGCATGGAGATCCCGCGCCGTCCGATTGAGGATCGAACGGTTCTCGATGCACCGATTTCGGAGCTTATCTTGGACGCGTGTACCCCGTATAGTTTCTTTCTCCGCCTCCCAAATGCTTAATGCGACGTAAATTTTTTCGATAATACGCTGCAAATCCGCCTCTGATTGTGAGCAAAGATGTTTCTGCGTGCTCCTGCTCGGTTTTTGATGAAATTGAGAGCGGCGTGAGTGTAGAGATGCGAGTTTCGGAGGGATCTGAGGTGGTTTTCGGGACGCTGAACAGAGGTTTTAGCTTATTTTGCCAACAGATCGGTTCGGATGATTTGCTGCGAAGTTTAGTTTGTAATAAACAAGTAAGGAGATTGTGAGGTGTCCGATCTTGCTGTAAATGTACTCGGGGTGTAATATGTGGACGGGCAAGTGTATAGATTTTGTGGAG
>MU225632.1:1225555-1268519 GCA_018584345.1 Thuja plicata | reverse complement strand
TCCCTTGCTGCTGTTGGGGGTTTTTTCAATCATAACTCTGCTAACGGATCTACGCCTCCTAGAGCCGCTGCTAATACTAACACTAACACTAACACTAATACTGTTAATAAAAACAATCACAGTCAGGGACTTTTATCTGAAGAAGAGAAGGTGAGGTCTGATCCCGCCTATTTATCTTACTATTATTCTCATGTGAATCTGAACCCTAGGCTCCCGCCTCCAATACTATCCAAGGAGGACTGGCGCTTTGCACAGCGCTTGCAAGCGGGGACGTCCCCGCACGGCGGAATAGGCGACCGAAGAAAGTTGAGGTCTTTTGACGACGGCAACAGCAAATCTCTCTTCTCTATGCAGCCCGTGCTTCCCACTCACAGAGAAGAGAATGAAGGAGTGGACAAATTACGGGAGGGGAATCTCGTTCGGCAAACTTCTGCAGAATGGTTTGAGCACGGAACGGATGGACTGATTGGTCTGTCAGGGCTAGGAGCTCGGAGGAAAAGTATAGCAGATATTCTTCAGGTGCATTTTTTTTTTGTTCTGTTGGTCCAATTTTTCTTCTTCTTTTCTACGTGCATTTTGTGGCGTATGTATGATCCTTCCAAATCTGTTGCATCCTCTGTTAGTATGTAGTTTTCAGTTTTGAAATAACGCTGAAGTTGAAACGGTTTTTCTGCAAACACATTGGCTCAAATTATATAAATAATTATGCCTTTCCCTCATAATCGGCAGCTAAATATGATATAGAGGCACAGCCCGCATATCCACATCTGCTTCCGATGCGTTGATTTGAAATGGTGTATCCTCGTTCTTTTCTTCACCTAAATGTTCTTGCGTGGATGTTAATAAATTTTTTAAATTTCACTATTTCTTATTTTTCATATCTTAATGAAATTTCCTCAAAGGCAAAATTCAGTCTTTACAAATATATTCATTTTAGTGTGGTTATATTATGCTCTGCGTTTGTGCAATAGATTCTCTCCTTTCAATATATTAATTTAACTGAATGCATTACTTGGGGTGAAATGAATAGCACATATAATGTGCAGAGACCTTTAAATTTGTAACTTGGTGGCCTAAACCACGAGGAAGGAAGTAAAGTGAGAATCTGTCGGACATTTTTTTTTTATCGGTGAAGTGCAAGGAATAAATTAATGGAGTTGTTTACTTTGTAAATTTGTAATTGTCCATTTTAATATTTTAAAGATACCTCGAGGATTTCACTTATAACCTTGGCAAACATGTCATAAAAAACAATTCTTGTGACCATTTTCTATTCAAACTTCTTTGAATGTGGACTCCAATCAGCAATTGCTCACGACTATTTGATTAATAGGCGTTATAGAGGTTGCAATGCTCTATAATGAGATGTAGTTGTCTATTGTTGTGAAACCTAGCATTACACAAGAGATGAAGGTTCTCCTTGCTAGCTACAAGCCTACAAGGATAAAGACATATAATGAAGATGACAATTGAGGCAATTGCAGCTATTACGGATTCTCCCCCTAACTCAAATAATAATCTATAAGGCTCTTGTCTTAGCCTACAAAATTGAAGCTCATTCACTATAGAGAGTTCTAAAAGTTGCATTTGTAGTACTTTATTTCTCATAATACTCCTAGGGCATAGCCTTTTCTTGATGTACTGCTTGGAACCAAGAGAAGCAACATGAAGCAAGGATGGCTACTACATATTTTTAGCATAATACTAGAGATTTCTTGTTACCAAGAGCCCATATTAGGATTCATCGTGACTATTGCCAGGAACGGGTTCAATGTACCTCTACAAGATCGAAATAATTGGTGCAAAGAAGATTGCAATATTTTGATCGATCGGTGGAGTGATGACAAGAGCTACACATTAATCAAATTTCAAGTGGCTTCAAGGGAAGTTGGTGTTCTTGATGCCCACCTATGCCATTGGCAAAAAAAATTTGCCAAGGGAATTGTCTGCGCTGTTTCTAGCCTGAAAATTAAACACGTCTGTAGCTCAATTAGAAGCCAAACCCACAACCTTCCTTTTGTTTTGGGCTTTACTTCACTTGCTTTAAAAGATGAAACCATAAGAAGTGCGGAAAGAAATACAGTTTGAAGTTCTAGAGGAAAGGGTTGGTGCAACTCAAATGGATTGGAGAAATGTCCTAGAGGCTAGAGATGATCTAATGAATGTTGCCCTATCATAAATGAGGGGACATCTTGTTCCCGCCCCCTCTGTTGCCCTGGGTGTTCAAGATGGGAGGCTGATTTCCAGGTACATTTCCCCAAGGAACACTGCCTGTAAGAAAAAAAACAACCATCTACCTTTCAGATCCTATTTAGCAAATCCTTTAAAATAATTGATGTTCTATTTGAAGCAACTGAAGAATGAGATAAAATGTATTACAGGGGCAGAGCACGATTACAAAAGACAGTTAAATGGGAAAATGAGGGATTTTGGCATGTTTTATGTGTGAAATTGTGCTTTCTTTCAA
This sequence comes from Thuja plicata, assembly GCA_018584345.1. NCBI lineage: Eukaryota > Viridiplantae > Streptophyta > Pinopsida > Cupressales > Cupressaceae > Thuja > Thuja plicata. Next base: position 1,266,052 of record MU225632.1, on the reverse strand, counting down.
CAGGTGAGTTTTCCCCACAGACTAGCTCATATTGAGCAAGTGTTTGACTAGAAACTTGGTGAGCTCTTGCCAAAAATTCTGTATAGCATCTCTTTGCCATTGTTTATCTCACAAGTGAGTTGCTGAGTATTCAAGCTGTGATTTTCCGCGAAGGAGTTTTCCATTTTATTTTATTAATTTCAAGTTATATATGACTTGATGTTCATGTCAGGTGTTCCCAATAATTTTCTTCGTACTCAATAGTATTTTCTAGTTAACATTTTCGGTTATCTATTAGCGCCACTTTTTTCTCCATGTTCTGGCTAATTCAATTCATTATTAGGCAAAAATGTCACAACACATTTTTGGTTGTATAGGGTTCTCTTTGAAATTGTACTTCATTGTATGCAAGAATATGCTATTGCTAATATTACTTTAACTTTTCTGATTTATTCGGTTTTCCATTTGTTTATACTTAATTGCATGCAAGAACGTGCTGTGAAACTTTTTTGGACCAATATATTTGAGCATCTTGTAGCTTCTTTTATCTGAGTATTAATGGCTTTTTTAATTTATCCTTGTTTTGACTCTTAAAATTCCCAGTCCTTTGGGAGATAGTCTTGCTGCTGTACCTTATGCATTATTTATATCCAGAGTCACTTGGTGACCGGGGTATGATTACGGGAAGCATTTTCGAATAATGGAACAAGAGCAAATTAAGAAAGGCATGGCTATGATATATATAGAAGTATACTGTCATGAGGAAATGTGGGGACAGGGACAGGGACTGGGGTGAGGTCCTTGTTTCCATACTGGTGTTCTTTGTGACTATTGTTATGTCTTGTAACCTGTTATTCTTCAGTTCAGTCCTTTACCTGAGAAAAATCTTCTCATTTCAAGAATTTTCCTTTATTTTCTTTAATGTGCTATGAACCTCTTTGGACCAATATATTCGAGTATCTTGTAGCTTCTTTATCCGAATATTAATGGCTTTATTAATTTATCCTTGTTTTGACTCTAAAATTCCTAGTCTTTAGGGGAATAGTCTTACTGCTAGACCTTATACATTATTTATATCCAGAGTCACTTGGTGACCGGGGTATGGATGCGGAAAGCAATTTCAAATAATGGAACAAGGGTAAATGAAGAAAGGATGGTAATAATATATAGAAGTATGTTGTCGTGAGGAAATGTGGGAGCAGGGACAGGGACCGGGGTGAGGTCCTTGTCTCCATACTGTTTTTCTTTGTGACTATTGTTATGTCTTGTAACTTACTATTCTTCAATTCAGTCCTTTACCTGAGAAAAATCTTCTCATTTCAAGAATTTTCATTTAAATTCTCTATCTTTTTTATGAGGGTATCCTCATCCTGCATGTTAGCTTCTCTTCAACTATATAAATTATCTAGTTTTTGCAGTTCAACACTATTTCAAGGAGAAGTATTTCATAGCTTGTTTTGCAATGCATGATAATTTAATGAGGGAAGTTATCTAGTTGTTTTTGTTGTGTACCACTGTTTTAAGAAATAGGAGCATTTCATGTCTTCTTTCACAAGGCATCATAACAGCAAATTTTTTGAATATATTTGGTAAGGATATATCTAAATGCAAACAGTTTGCAAAATTTCCAGAAAGATTGTTTCAAGTAGACTTAAGAGTAATTTTATTTGTTAGCCTATGAATTTCATTTAGGTATGATTTTTTGATATATATGATATATCCATCCGGAAATATCAGTTACTATTTGATAGGTTTTTCTTTGTTCCTTTTTAATGCAATTTTAGTAATAATATTAATTATATAATTTTTTGTATTAGTTGATTTTTGTTTTTCATTCAAGTCATTTCATTACTATTATCACACATTTGCTATATTTTTTTGCAGGAAGATCTTGGAAGATCTTCTCCAGCGCCTAGGCATCCTTCCAGACCAGCAAGTCGTAATGCTTATGATGGAGGAGTTGATACCCTTTGTGCTGGTGAGGCACAGGTTGCACAAATGCATCATGATATAGCAGGTCTTGAAGGCATGCGATCTAGCTCACCAATGCCTGGACTAGCTAGAGTTCAAAGTCTTGGCACCCAGTCTTCGCATGCCTTTGCATCAGCTTTAGGTGCTTCTCTTTCAGGAAGCCAAACTCCAGATCCTCAGCATGTAGTAGCAAGGTCTTTAGGTGCTTCTCTTTCAAGAAGCCAAACTCCAGATCCTCAGCATGTTGTGACAAGGTCTCCTAGTCCAAGTCTTAGTGCAATGGGAGGAAGATTTGGCATACCTGATAGACAAAATATTGGTTCCTCCAGTTCATTCAATGGGGTTTCTTCAAACTACATTGAGTCTGAAGAAATTGCTGCCGGTTTATCAAGCATCAGCCTCTCACCTAATGGAGCAGTTGAAGAGGAAAGGTATGCAAAATCACAGTTACAGAAAGATATCGCAGAGGGCCAAAATTACCTTTTTCATCTTCAAAATGGTCAGAACCAAAATCACCAGCATCAACATCCAGGAAAATCTCAGGCAGATTCTGTACAGACATCTGTTTTGACACAAACAGCAGAACAGTCATTTGCTGGCCCCAATCAAAGCAACAGAGGTTTGATTGATTCTCACATGCGCCCTGCTTCTTCTCAATATCAAGGGGATGGCATTTACTCTCAACAACAATCCATAACTCACATGCCCAATTTATCGTCAACAGCTGTGGAGGTATCATCTACAGTGGGTGTTTCTAATGTTGATGCTGCCAGTGGACCTTACAATAATGCAAATGCTCCAAATGTATGCGCTCCAAATTATGGCATGAACGGGTATCCAATTAATCCATTGTTACCATCCATGATGGCTGGATACATTGGTCCTGGAAGTCTACCTCCTACATTTGAGAATGTTCTTTCTGGTTTGGACTCAAGAAATGCAACAGTTAATCTCTCTGGAGGAGGAGGTTCCAGAGGGTCTGGGGATATACATAATTTATACAAATTAGGTGGGCAATTGGGAGCTGGACTTCAGATGCCAGTTGACACTTTATATCTTCAGTATATGCAGAGGTCAGCAGCTGAATATGCTGCACAGATGGCCGCAGGCTTGACTGATCCTTCCATAGCAAGGAATTACATGGGTGGCTCCTATGTTGATTTAGTTGAATTACAAAAAGCCTATTTTGGAGCATTGTTTTCTCAACAGAAGTCACAGTATGGCATGCCCTTTTTAAACAAAGGTGGTGCTCTGAATCCAGCTTATTATGCCAATTCAGCCTATGGTCTTGCCATGCCATATCAAGTTAGTCCAAATTTGAGTCCTGTGCTTCCAAGTTCTCCAGTGGCACCTGCTAGTCCACCTGTTAGGCATAGTGATCGAAGCCACCGATTTTCTCCAGGTAGAAGTGCAACTGGAGGAATTATTGGCCCTTGGCATTCTGAAAATGGGGGAAGTATGGAAGAAGCTTTCGGGTCTTCATTGCTGGAGGAATTCAAGAATAGTAAGACCCGATGTATTGAACTGTCAGAGATCTTTGGGCATGTAGTTGAGTTCAGGTATTGCTTTTTTATCAATTATCACATCTGTTGAATAATTTGTATTAAATGTTATGAATCTGAACTTCTTGGTTTCTTCAGTTCTGATCAGTATGGCAGCCGATTTATTCAACAAAAACTGGAAACTGCATCAGTTGAAGAGAAAAATTTGGTGTTTCAGGAAATCTCTCCACAGGCGTTAACTCTTATGACAGATGTCTTTGGGAATTATGTTATACAGAAGGTAAATATATTCTACCCATAGCTTTTAGGTTCAATGGTTCAATATCCATTTTCTGTATTTGTTGTACTCTATGATTTGTTATGTATTGACACCTTCCACATATGCATTTGTTGTGGTCATAACATGTTTATGTTTTGTCAGTTTTTTGAGCATGGCACACAAAATCAAAGGAAAGACCTAGCAAGTCAGCTTTCAGGCCAAATTCTAGCTCTGAGTCTTCAGATGTATGGCTGCCGTGTAATTCAGAAGGTAAATTTGTTTCATTGGATCCATCAGTATGATTTTCAATGTATTTTTAAATTTTCGACTTATGCTCTGTTTGTCTTTGTGGCCATTCTTCAATATTGCTGTTTACAATCCAGGAGTTTGTTTTATTTTTTGTATCTGGTGAGTATATTTCTTGATTATTGTTTTAGCTTATGAAGTCATCTACTGAACATGTAGGTGATGTGAATATGGCAATTTCCATAGATTGTGTTGGATTGTGTGTATGATGCTTCCGAGATTTTTTAAAAATGTTGTTTCATATTCTGTATAGTCCAGCTTCAAGTTCTATATGTTTCTTAGGAGAAACGTGTTTTACGGTTTATAACCAGAGAGAAATAGAATCAATATAATAAAACCCATGGTAGCATGACATATGCAAAATTTATTGTTAATTCTGAGTAATCTTGACTTGCCACATTTGCTATGCCATTTCCTGCATTTTTCCTAGTTTTCAAAAATCGATTTTGATATTTGTTTATACATATAACTTCTTAGCTCTTTTTCACCTTAGAGGCCAAAGGCAAAAAGACAGAGCATAGGCGTACTGAACAATTTATTTAGAGTACAAGGGCATTTAAAAATTTCTTATAAGTTCTACTTTGAATAGATTTTCTGTACAAGTTAATTTTAAACTATAATCAGGATTTTCTTGGAAATTATACCCCAATAAGGATTTTGTTAAAATTTAAAAAGCATAGGGCTGCCTCTAAAATGGCAAGACATATTCAGTGACACAACGCCCTATTATTTTAGCACTATATTTGACATCAACTGAGTTTTTCATTTTATAGTTTTGGAGTTTTCCCCCATTAAACCTGAGTAATTGAATTCCATTTACACTTTTGGCATACTGTAAATCTAATGCTACTATGGTGAAATCTAATCTAGACATTTGTTTTTTATGGGAAAAAGTTATCACATGCGGTATTGCATTTGACATTGCAATTTTTCGTTTAAACGAAGTAAAACAACAGTAGACTTTTAAAGGATGAGGGGCATGCATAGCATCAATTGATACATTAGCAAAATACTCTGAGTGATATGGGTAAAATACTAAAAACCCAATGGTTTTCATTAAACAGAAGTCCTGAAGTGTCTTCATTGGGGATGCATTTTCATTTGGTAATGTTCTTAGTGTGAGGAATCAAATGACTTCCCATCTCTACTGAATTATCCCTCTTTGCAGATTGTTGTAGTTAGTTATACAACTCTTTAAGTTTCTATTGATTATAAAAGCTAGATTAAGCATACAACTTTATCCCCTGATGTGAATGACTTTTTATCGATGTTCATTTATGTTAGTTTAGCGGTGTTTGTACAATCCCTGATGCAGTTACTTTGTAGCAGGCTTAAGTATCTCAATGATTGAAATTGACACTCTTGTTTGTTTTTGTATGTTTTAACTTATTATCTATTGATGCTCCAATTTATACAAAATATGTGGAACTGAATATTGCAGGCCATTGAGGTTCTTGATGAAGATCAGCAAGGTAAAATGGTCTTGGAACTGGATGGCCATGTCATGCGCTGTGTTCGTGATCAGAATGGGAACCATGTTATTCAAAAGTGCATTGAATGCATTCCTCAGGATAGAATTCAGTTTATTATTTCATCATTTTATGGGCAAGTTTTGTCCTTGTCCACCCATCCTTATGGTTGTCGTGTCATACAGGTGAACACATAAGTCTAGTATTCAATCTTCTTTGCCAGTTCATTTCTGGCCGTTTGCAAGCATTTAAATTCTTTTTGTTTTTATGTCTTGGGCCTTGGCAGAGGGTGTTGGAGCATTGTACTGATGCAAAGACACAGAGCATTATGATGGATGAAATCTTGCAGTCAGTCTGTACACTTGCACAAGACCAGTATGGAAATTATGTTGTACAGGTCTGTAACACCTTATATATTAAGGATACCATTGTGGGGAAAAGTTACTTCAAAAGTTCAAGGTGGCCCTGGCAATCTTTAAATTCTGCTTATTAATCTTTACATATTAAGCTCTGGCTCTGGGAAAAATTATTAATCTCCCTACTCGGTATTCTGCCAGAAAATTCCAACAGAGTAAGAAGCTTAGGATTAATATTGGTATTGATAAGCATAATGTGCATGAACATAGCAAGTTCTTAAATGTGAAAAGGAATAACAGTTCTGGTTTACAGTTTTGAAATATAAACTTTATAAGCTAAAAATACTTCAGTTTCTATTTGAAATACAACTGACAATGGACATTTTTTTTTTAAGGGTTTGATATACATTTAGAACTTCAACAGTTATGTTGTATATGGTGTACATGCACTTTGAAAATTCTCTTTCCTACAAAATAACTCGTATGACTGAACATTGTAAAACCTGTGATATTGGTATCAGGATTCAACTTTGTAGTGCTTTGAGTCAAACTCATTGACCCATGTTTCATTGACTCATGAAACATGGGTCAATGAGTTTGACTCAAAAAACTACACAGCTGAATCCTGCTAGCAATATCACAATTTGACTTGCTGTGGAAAATATCTCCTACTTATCAATTGTAAAACCTTATACAAGAAGCACTTAAAAAAAAAATCAAATTTGTTTTATAGAATTTCTCTGCCTTGCAAAGCTATAATAAAGTGCCTTTTCTTGGGTTGTATAACATTTCACTCGTTCAAATGTAGTTTCTGATCTTGTCTACAGTTGTAAGCAAGACATGTTTATAAATAGTACACCTTATTTCTGCTGAATAATTGATACTTGATTTTTCTCTCTGTATCACATTATTGATACACCAATGGCATGGGTACTTCATTTCTACGAGGCAATGGTAGTTAAAAAATTGCCATTAGTACAGTTTCATCGTATTTATCTTATATATTCCAGCTGAATTCCAATGCCATTACTATCAGCCAGCAAATGTAATTTTTTGTAAAACAATGGAGATAAGATAGATACCATTAGTAGTACTGAAGTTGTGCATAAATCAAATATTCCTTTATCATGATTTTGTGTGAACCATATACCTAACACTGGGGAATTATTTGTTGCAACAGTAAGATTTAGATATTTTCCCTCTGTTTTATAAATGATTATTTCTGTGACACTCATGGTCTGCTACTATGGCTTCTCTCTTATCAACTACTTGACACCAGCTCCTCTAATACCAGGCACCTTTTCCGATCATATTATCAAATTGAATTCTTTATTGATGATTACATAGTAATGCATGATTTGCAGAAAAATCTCTTTCAACAAATTTTGGTCCTCTGCTATTTTTGGTGAATGTGCTTTTTTTGTTCGTTGACCTATAATATCACAATTTGACTTGCTGTGGAAATATCTCCTACTTAGCAAATTAATTTTTGTTTCTTAGATGCTCCTAGGCACCTCTTCTGATCATATTATCAAATTCTTTATTGATGACCACACAGTAATGCTGCAATGCATAAATTGCAGAATCTGTTTCAACAACTTTTGGCCCTCTGCTATTTTTGGTGGATGTACTTTCTTGTTTGTTGACCTACTCTTATCACCTGTGCAAATTATTCATTCATGCAATGCCCATCTTGCTTCCAAAAGTTTATCTTCTTCATGGTTATAATTCTTGATGTTCATTTTGCAACTTGAATAGCCTTAGGTAATTTTATCAAAGTCCTGGCATGGCTATTAGAGCCATTTTTTGTTTCCATCAACTTTGTCGCTTTTTAGCAACAGGTCTTCCTCTCACATGGTCAATTGTAGTATGCATCGGCGTCTTTTTAGACATTTATGGAGTTCACCTGTTTTGGATTCACTGCCTAATTAGTTTTACTGTTTATGTTTTCTTGACATGCCTACTTTGTAATTTTGTTCAGATTCTATCTTTATTCTTTTGTCAGTGGCATCATCTCATTCTGTTGTCATTTTTTGGTGTTACATTTTAGGTCTGTGGACCTCATTGGGTAACTTGAGGACATTAACTTCATTTTATGGGCATCTAGAAGCATTCAAGTGGTACCGATCTTTCTTCTAATGCTTGCTTTTTGGATGTAGCATACAGTTTCACATTCATTTGCATCTCAAACAGTCATTAACTAATTTTTAAATCTTTTATATGGTTTCTGGGGAAACATTTGCATTGATCCATGGACTCCATCACATATCTTCATTGTTGAGAGGCCTTTTGCCTTCAGATGGTATATGTAGATTTGGAAGTGTTTGCATTTCTGCAGAGGCAGCCTGCCTCATTTGCAACTACCTCTAGTTCAAGGTCTTCTACTATTAGCTGTGAACGTTCGCTCTAGATACACATGGCTTCAAGTTCTAATGGCAATTTATAATTTTCTTCCAGCTTCATTGTCTTTTATTGTCTATTGGCCCTCATCAGTCAATGCAATTGATTTGGGTGACTATGATGCCAGCATTGTGACCTGCTCGCGATGCCTATACTCAATTTTCAATTTCAAATTTTATCTTCTAGAGAGATTTTGAGTCGTATTGTTTATAGAGGACATTGATTGGTGTGGAGTTCACATTTTCATGGGCTGTCTTGCTTCCCATATTCTAACATATTTACTTACTTGCCTCATAGTGGGCTGCAAGTATGGTGGATTTCTTTCTTCCTAGCAGGTTTCTAATTTCCCACACTTGTGTTTTTCGTTTCTTCCATCAACTTTGTCTTGCAGATTGCATTTTTTTGATTTACACCTTAGTGTAGTTTCTCAATCTTCCCCTGACATGCTTAGCCATAGTTAACACGTTACAATCCACTTTGATGCTGAGAATGCCATTGCTATTGTTGCTCACATTTCCCAGCCTTTGATGGGCTTTGACTCTCCTATCACTGTGACCAAGGATAAGTTTTTAGCTTGTGTCCTGTTGGAGGCAGCTCTTAATTTTTTTCCCACATGGTTTACCCTCTCATCACCCTATCTCATTGTTATGGTTTCTTCCCTATGTTTTGATTCTATAATTATGATTGGAAAACTATGAATCAGGGCTTTGTTTTACCATAGCTCATGCCCCTCTGCTCATTCTCTAGAATGCAAATGGATTGATATTGCTTTGTTTGACACAAGAAGTGTGTTTCCTCTGTTGTTGCAACTTGAGCAACTTGATGCTCCTTGTTATTCCTCAATTTTTGCATGCTCCACTCATAAAAAATATTTACTTTAGAGGGTGACCCTCAGGCTTAGGTTTTGCGAAGCCACTTCTCTAGATAACGTTTTTGATCATCACATTATTAAATTTAACACTCCCTCGTCATTTATTTTCTGTAGGTGGCATGTAGAGAGTTATTTAGAAGTTTATACAAGTAAAGCAATAGATTTGTGAGGGTTTTTGGGTTGAATTTCTTGAATATATTGTGCATTTGTCATTTATTTTCTGTAGGTGCCCTCCCTATTGTAGATCTATTTATAATAATGTTTTCTCAGGTTTTCTTCCTTAGTCATTGCGTGCCATCCACAAGCCAGTTATACATGCATTATGATTGGACATGCATTTGCCAAAAGTTTTGCCAACACTGGACATCAAACTGACTAAGTATGTAGTAAGTGTTGAGCATAGACTTGGGGGTAGGAAGTTTTAGGAGAGACTTAAGACCATTGACCTTGTTTTAATAGTTTGGGGCCTTGGGCTATTTTTGAGGAGGCTCCTTAACATTGATGCTGTTGGTATCTTCAAGCTAGTTTTCTCCTTCATTTTATTGTTCTTGAACTTCTCATTATATCCTGAGATCCTCCATTTAAGTACTCCTTAGATGCCACTTCTCATCTTCTCTTGGAGGACATGAACAAGGATACGTTGTCAAATATACACAAGGTACTTTCAGGGCACATGGACATCTCTTCCATAACCACTTAGCCCCAAGAAAGATTATAGATGGGATAACCATTCAACCAAGATATCTCCAACATCATCGATCAAATAGCTTAAGTAATCCCCTCATTTATCAGAGGGCATGCGCTTACCAGTTACTAGTTGAAATTGACCACGATATTCAGTGAGAATATGGAGACAATGGATAATTTTATTTTATTAGTTCTATCTACTATGAGATCTTAGCAAGGTACCACTTTTTTTAGTTAGATTTGGGGGCCTTTTTTGCCACTTCCTGGCTCGTGACAATTTATCTGAAGTAGTCATTCTTTGATATAGATTGCAACATTAAACCCTTATCGTTTAACTTTTTTGGATTATTATTTTCATCCCATTACTGAAGGCGTCCGTTGCACAAGTCTAATTCATGCATGTATGAGGAAGGATCAGTGAGCTGACATTCCCCTTTGCTATTTACTACCAAAACATCCCTCATCCCTACTCTAGGCATTGTGGATCCACTTTGTAATGTCAAGTTCCCGTCCCTTATCTGGTCTAAATACTGCCCTCTTCAAGGTTCTATGCTCAAAAATATATTTGCCAAAGCTCTTCTAAATTTTCTGTGGATGTCCTTTGCCCAATGTTTCAAGAGAGCTCCTGTGTTTGTCCACAGGGAAATGAAACTTATAAATAGGATGCTACAGTTTCTATTGAAGTCATATGTTGATTATTATCAATTTGTATGTTTTGTAATGATTGGGTGTTTGTATTTTCATGTTTAGCATGTACTTGAGCATGGCAAACCAAATGAGCGTGGTGCTGTAATAAAGAAACTAGCAGGACAGATAGTTCAAATGAGCCAGCAAAAGTTTGCTTCAAATGTAGTGGAGAAATGTTTGGTATTTGGAGGTCCCATTGAGCGACAATTTTTGATAAGCGAGATGCTTGGCTCAACAGATGAAAATGAGCCTCTGCAGGTATGTGCTCATTTTATAGATTTTTCGGGATGTTATGTTCTAGTTTTGTTCAATCCGGTGTATGTTAATTGCATATTCCATTGTTGTAACCATGAACTTTGTCTAGGCGTTTTCTTTTCTATATGTTTGTTCCTAGCCTTTTTTGACTGGATTTGATTTTGTTTTTGATTTTGATTGCATAGGTTTATGGTGAATTACTTTAATCTTCACATTGTTTATGCTCCAAATTTGAAGCCCTCTTGAAAAGACAGTTTGCTTTGAGTTTTGATTTTATTTACAACAATCAAATGTTTTTTTCTAACAAACATGTTTTATGATGAAGACATTTCTGTATTTGTGATTATATTATTGATATTTGTTAACATTTTCATTTCTCAAGTTTGCGTAGAGTTTTCTACACATGGAATGTAATTTGAAGCTTAATAATCTGTAAAGACCTTAAGGTCTATATGATCTGAAATTTGTTTTTCTGAACTATTTAATCCTCAAAATAAATAACTGATTACACAATATTGATTCAGGAAAAGAAATAGTCAATAATACTTATGCAGATCCAAATCATTAAATAACAAGTTTTACCCAATAACTGTAAATTCAGGAATATATTTGTATTTGAAACTGATATAGAATTTCTTCACAACAGTAATTTAAGCTTTCAGATTACACAGAACTCAATATAGAGTTTGAACAGTAACACAGCGAAGAATAACTCTTGAGGGTTTTGTCCCAAGACCATGTAGAGCTCAAACAATAACATACAACAACAAAGGTGATCTCTTGGGGGTTCCGTCCCAAGATCCGAAACGTGCACAAAGGCAAACCAAAATATTAAACATGACCAAAAAACCTAGCAGAATCTTCTATATATGGCTACTTGGGGTGGTTCATTAACTTGCCGTGCAAGGCAAGTAAACAATCTGATTTGGCCCCTTTCTAGAAGTTGGTAGAAGATACAAAACATAAATAAAAGAAAACAATAATCTAATTTTCTTCTAGGAGACAACTGCCATAACAAGACAAAACAAATCTAATTTCCTACTAGGAGACAACTGTCACTACAAGACAAAATTGGGCTTCTTCAAGAAGTTGGTGGTTTTTACTAGAAACTTCAAGTCCAAAATCTGATTCTTTGCTTCCTACACAAGATAAGACTGCTCAGCTGGCAGTAATTTGATCTTTTCTTGATTTTTCTGGAAGGAGACAAAACTTCATAGTTGGCAGCCAACACTCTCCTCCAGGCCAGGTGGCCTCAACTTTATGGGTTCATTACATAATCTTGGTGGATGCTTCAGGAGACTGAGTAAATAGACATTTGAATGGTTGAATCCATTCATTGAAAGTTGTAAGTAGGTGTGATATTATATATCAAAGTTTGTCATGAAGTATGTTCAGCAAAACATCCTAATATAACAGTCACCAAATCTAACTGGAATTGGTTCAAAACAGTTTTGCTCCAGATTTTCTGGACTAGCTGGTTTTGCCCATTTCAGTTTGGATTTCTGAATTGTTACCGAAATTTTACCCATTTTTTTGATCTCCCAAATGAATTGAATTTTGAACCTAGTAAGTAACATGGCTAGTATACAAGTTTGTTTACATAAAATTTAAGCTTCTGGTTGCTAGAATCTTTATAACAGCAATAATGGATCTCTGTAATATAATAACAAGGGAAAAATTAATAGATGAGTTTGAGGTGGAAAAGGTGTTCATTTGACAAATTACCATCTCATTTTCTTTTGAGATGGGTTAAGCAAAACCACAGTAAAATACGAAAATGATGATGTACTCTACTGTTGCATTGGCACTAAGAAGCTGTCAATTAACAATATCTAATCAAATGAAGGACAATAAACTGCAGTTAGCACAGTTTGCAGTATTATTGTAAGTTGAAATGGTTAAAATGCTGAATTTTCTATATTTGGTATCAGAGTACTTTGAGATGAAAGATATCTGACACTGTACAACCTTGGTGCTTATAAGCACAAAGTGGGAGAAAATAATACAAGTGACAAGGACAAATGTCCCAATCAGGAAGAAGAGTAGGTTTAACCAGTGAAACACGTGGACGCGCCCCCTCCCACCCCCAAACCCTTGAGTTACCGGTACAGCGACATCCTAGAGACTTGGGGACGTGGACTTGGCGTCCCCCCATTGCTGCTCAGCTGCTGCTCAGCCGCTGCTCAACCGCTGGTCAACCTCCGCCGGAACGTGGGGACAGGCATATATATAAATATATTTTTGGCTGATTGAAGGACGTTTTCAGATCATTTGCAAACATAATATGGGAAGTTTATGAGGGTTTGCAGCTGCTATTGCATACATTATTGCTAGTTATGCTGACTACTCTTAATAAAAATCAGAATTGGGGTTTCTATGTTTGCAATTCATGTGGTGCTACTGTCATATTTTTGATATAATATAAATCTTCCATTTGCCAATTTGACAATTTTATTCAGAATTCTAATTTCTAATAGTAATTAGTAATTCAATATTCAATGTACAAAACTTCAAGGTTCAAGTATTTTGTAGCCTTGTATTTAGTATTTCAAATACTATATTTGGCATTTGCAATTTTTCCATTTTACTTCTTATACTATTATACATCTTTTCATGACTAGCATTTCAATTACTATAAGTATAGTATATAGTATATACAACACCCCCCCCACCCCCACCCCTTGCCGCTGCCCCCCCTCCCAGATGTCCCCAAATTGAAGCCCTTTTCCCCTCATCCCAGAAACTTGTCCTGTCGTCCCTCGGTCCCCCAGGATCCGTGTTACACTGGGTATAACCACTCTGGCACAAAAGTGATATACATAACCTCATTTGCTAACATACAGCTGTATGCATCTAGAAGAATACTATTTCCTAAGTAAACTTAAGAAATTGTGTATAGCGTAAATACGTACACCAACACTCCCCCTTATGCCTAACATTAGAGAATTATTTGTTGCTACAGTAAGATTGACATTTTCCCTCTGGTTTATAAATGATCATCATCATCACTAGCCCAATTCGAGTCAATAAAGCCCACAATCTCAGTAGCTCCTGATGTGTAGTGAATACCAAACTGTGTAGTGCCCTAAATGTAGCTCAAGATTTGCTTGGCCACCTTCCAATGACTCTCATGGGGATCTCGAGAGAAATGGGGGACAAGACCAATTGGAAAGGAAATATCAAGATGAGTATGTGTCAAGGACAAAGGCTGACAACCAATTGCCTCGTTGAAAAGGAGTAGGGACTGGCTTGCAATCAGCCATCCTAAATCTATGAAGCAAATCAAGAGTACACTTTTGAAAGATAGAAATACGAGCAGAAGATTGATGAACCTAGAGACCAAGAAGTAATGCAACAAACCAAGATTTGTCATATCAAAATGCTCCATCAAATCTTGCTAAGTATCCTCAATCAGGGCAGGAGAACTCTCCTAGTGATAATCAAGTCATCCACATAGAGAACAAGAATGAGTACCCCCCATGCCTCTTGTTGTAAACTGTAGGATCGTAGTGACATCTAGTGAATCCAAATGTAAGCAAAAAGCTGTCCATCTTCTCATACCAAGCTCTAGAAGCTTGTTTGAGACCATACAATGATTGACGTAGCTTGCAAACAGGTGAAGAATCCTGCACAAAGCCGGGTGGCTGCTCCGTATAGATCTCCTGAAGATCACCATGCAAGAAATCACTCTTCGCATCCCTTTGATACACTAACCAACCCTGAGATACAACAATAGAGAGTACAATATGAATGATCCATCTTGGCTACAAGAGCAAAGGTCTCAGAATCAAAGTTCCTAGGCTCAGACCCGACTCAGACTCGGCGAGAATGACTCGACTATCTCAGGAATGACTTGACCGGGACTTGGCAAAATGAAAAAACCCTTGATATTTAGAGATTTGTAACGATTTAAAACTTGTTTTATGCACCCATTATTGAATAAAGCTTAAAGACACTATAATATCAGCAAATAAAAGCTAATTTGATCACATACATAAACATCCATCCATCACATAAGTACAAACAATAATTGCAGTTGAAGGAAATAGCAAACATAGATATATAGTATTATAAATATTGTCAATTGTATAAAATCCATGATATCAAATGTTCTTAAACATATGTGTAAACAAAAACAAGTCTATGTCTCTGGCTCCGGCCCAGCTGCAAAGTAGCCTGTATCCCTCCTACAAAGGCGTCTAAGGTAGGTCTTGGATGACTGAGCAGCCATAGTCTGTGCTTGTGAGGTGTCACTCTAATCAACATCAACTTTGCTTGATCGTGCTCTATCCTCCTCTGCCATGGCCACAACCTTAGCCTCTTGATTTGCCTGGTCAACCCAGTCAAGGTCCTCATCTGTGAAGACAGGATCGATAGACTCAGTGAGCCACTCAGACTCTGGATCGATCTCCTCTAGCGTGATCAGAGAGGTGTCACTTTTCAAAATCTGTCTAGTTTTGAGATGAAGGTTGTAATGAACAAAGACTAGGTCATTCAACCTCTCCACAGACAATCTATTACTCTTTGAGTGGATGTGCTCGAACATATTCCAGCTGCACTCACATCCTAAAAAGTTGCATGGCTGTCTCAATATGCGGATTGGCAATTTTTTGAAGGTGTGGGAATGTAGGCCCAAAATATTGCCACCATCTATTTGAAATAAGGAAAAGAAAAAAAATTCAGTCTCATTTCCAACTTTAAGGTTAGATTATAAAATCAAAGTGCATAAACTTAAGAATCTTAACATATATTTCTACCTGGCTGCAATTCTGTCCGAGCGTCTTTGCACATTTTGCTTGCGAAAATCACCCCTGTTGCATTATCAAATGTGTCCATCTTGTGCAGTGTAGTTGTAGTATTAGTAGACATCTTTTGTACCACTATATGGGCCACTAAGAACCTTCTCATCCGCCTTGAAATCATTGCAGAATCGCAATGCCAGATTGAGGAAATAAGCTGCTGCATGGATGGGCTTGTGAAGCTGGTTGGAGGCAAGAGATAAGTGAAAAAAATGTTGAAAAATTGTGTTTATTTTTGTTTTCTTTAGTGGCTGCCGCCGGCCGAGTCATAGCCCTCGAACATGGCGAGTCAGCCCTTGACTCAATGACTAGACGAGCCTTATGCATATTAATAGAACCATCTGCTACAAGCGTGGTATGGTACACTCCCACTTGTATTAAACCAACTTTCTTCCCTTGGGAAGAGGAACCAAATCCCAAGTATAATTCTTCATCAAAGAAGAATACTCCTGTATCGTAGCACTATCCCATTCCAGAACACCTGGAGCATTAGAAAACTTCTGAGAATCAACAAAAATTGCATGACTCAAAAGTCTAATACTTGAAATGTGGGATTAGTGTAATGTATGGTTGTGGGATCACCAACAAGAGGACTAGCATCCAGAAAAAGCAGGTGGAGTAGGAGGAGAAGACGGCGTGATGTCAACAATAAGATCAATATCATCATCATCATCATATATACCAACATCAAGAACGACGTCACTAGGAGCATCATCATAATCCTCTCGAAGAAAAACACCCTTTGAAGAAGAGTTGACAAAAAGGGAGGGAGAGGCTTGTGATGGAGAATCCTTCGGAGTGAAAGACTCATCAAAAAGTTTAAAGAACATCACGATGAAAATATACCTCTCGAGCGTTAGGGTCAAACAAACGATAACCTTTCAAATCCGCACAATAGCCAACAAAGAGTAAGCACTGATTCTTCTTCTCCATTGCCTTGCGTCTATCATTTGGAGTGAATGTACATGCACCACTGTCAAATACTCTAAATTAGGAAACCTTGGGCTTGACATGAGACCAAGCCACCTCAAGAGTCGTGTTCCGCACTGCCTTGTGAGGCATACGATTTTGAATGTATTTGGCACAATTGACAGCTTCTGTCGAAAAATATGGAGCCATGGACCTAGACTGTAGCATGCAATTGGCCATCTCAAAAAATGGAGTGGGGAGGTCACTATGCACCAACTCAAAAGGGGAGCCAAAGCTCGTGTGGCCATACCCTTAGGAAATGGATCCCTATGATGTTTGCCAAGAGCACAACCTTGCCAAACTCCATCCGAACAAGAGATCTTAGGTACATCAATGACCAAATTTGGTGTAATAATTTGTTGTCGATATCTGTAACATAGGTGCTCAAATTGTTCGTGGCAAAGTTTGCTCCTAGAATCTACATAAGCAATAAGGCATAATCCTGAAGAAGACTCAAATCCATCAAACCTATTTAAATGGGCTGCAAGATCAACTGTGCTTGTAGCAATGACCTTCTTAGGATCTTGCATCTATCGAATGGTCACATCATGAGAGAACTTAACAAGTCTTCCATCACCATGATTGCAAATATGATAGATGGAAAGTAGATTCTGTGAAATATCAGAAACAAGAACATCCTCAATTCTACGCATTTGATTTGAGCATGTCCCCAAAACTGGAATCTAAGAAGAGTTCCCAATAAAAATATGTGAAGTTGGACTATTAGAAAGAGAACCAAGAAGATCCACAGTATGAGTCATGTGATGAGAAGCACCAAAATCAAGAATCCAAATGGAATTGGTAGAGGACAAAACTATAGCTGAAAGAACTTGCGTGTTTCCCAAGGAAGAAGACTTAGGCATAGCAATATTGTGCCTCTTCATAGCTTCCTCCAATGCTGGTAGCCTTGTGAAACAATGAGCATCATTGTGATATGGTTTGCCAAAAAAAGGAGCAATTCCCCTTCTTAGACTTAGAAGATGATTCTCTCGAGTTGGAAGGAGTAAGAGGATAAGGCTTCTAATCGTTCTTCACCTTAGGTTTGGAGGGAGGCTCACCACCTATAGACGAGTATGTCTTTGGCTTCTTCTTATTGTTACCCTTGCCCTGGAAGATTAAGCCATCAAGGCATCGCTCTTAGGAAGAGCATCCATTTGAATCAACTTGACCTACTCCCTAGTCAACCGATCACAAAGCTCCTCAAATGAAGGCATCTTATGAGCATCTTCCATAGCATCCGTAGTAGAATAGCAGGTAGAGGCATACACTTGGAAAGAGCCTCTGAGCTTTAGACAAGGTCAAGAAAATACACGCCTCATCATCTTTTTCATGACCACATCCTTTCAATTGTGACAAAATCACCTTGAACTGTGCAAGGAAATCCTGAATTGTGGGGAATGCATCTATGGAGAGAGAAGTAAGATTGGCTTCAAGCTGCAAGTTTCTGAATTGATTGACCTTACCATATACAACTCTTCAAGCTTATCCCACACATTTTTAGGTGTATCACTCTCAGCAATATGAAACAAGAAGTAATCTGATACATGAAGACCTATGAGTCCTTCTGCCTCATCTAGTTTGTTTCTATAATTAAACCTGTCAATTTTCTTAGTGAACTCAGGTTGTTCATCTTTCAATATTTGCCAAAAGACCCCAAGATTGCAACAATTGTGACATTTTTATCTTCCATGTGTGTGTTAATTGTGTGGTGTGAGTGGCTCAATCCTTGTGTCCGACATGACTTACAAGGGCAGACACAAAGGACATAAATGCACTATACACCCCCCAGAATGGATACAAAGCAAAATTACAATTCCCAAACAACAATTTTGCCAAGAGAGTAATAATTACTACTTGCAACTTCAGGCTATAAAAATGGCATAAAATGGTAAAATATTCATAAAATACCTCTACCACAGTGTAGTTCGTTGAAGGAGCTCTTTGATGTTATCTCGTTTGGCGAAAACAAACTCCATTTACAAAAGTTGTGCAATTTGAAAAAATGGCTATTTTAGACACTTTTGAGATCTTGAATAGCCCCCGGTTGCACCATATGACCACAAAGAAGAAACTTCACAACAAAAACATGTTTCAAGCGAAGTCAATCAATCACAATGAGTACCAAGTCTGAACTAGTCAACAACTGCTCATAATCTACGTGACTCCATACAAAAGAGATATATTGATGCAATGTAGAAGCCTAAGCTCACAATGAGGATGGGGAGTGCCAGGCTATATGAAGCCCAAAAATCTTCCTCACGCTGTGAATCTGGAGTAAAAGTCCCAAAATCTTCTCAAAGTTATGCTTCACTTGGCCCCACCGCTGCTAGTTTCCTCCACTCAAATAAACTTAACAAGTAATATTTGTGGCAAAGACTTTATTGAAAATAAGTTTGCAATTAAATATTGCAAGCAAGCCTAAAAATGAAATGCTTCAGACTTTGGGAAAAACAAAGTAAAATTGCATACAGCAAATAGGAAAAACTGGAAGCCCACGGACAAAGCCCAGGCCTGCTCAATGCTTCTGCTGCACTCCTGATCTGTGCAGGTGGAGATTAAGCCTTTGAACTAATACAATCTCTCTATTCAAGAATGAGTAGCTTGCAGACAGGATCTCACAGTGGCTAACCTCCAATAACGCGATGATGAAAAACCTGAAGTCTGAAAGCGGTCCCAAACAATATACAAGCCGTAGCATCAAAGCCAAGAACAACACAAGACCCTGAGCTGATTGAAAACAGGTCCGACAATCAGGCTGTGAGAAGTTAGAACAAAGGCCCACCACAATGCAATAAAATGCCTCTGCCTGAGAGCACTGCGCCCACTTCTGCTGGGGAGGAGCAATGTTGGATTGCCTATCAATCACGCAGCTGCCGCCAATAGCAAATCTCCAATATGGATCTTGGAGACTCAATGGATTTTTGCCAACGATAATGGCAAATAATTGCAGGAAAAAACAATCGGTCTGAGTGGGAAGGGGCTGCAGTCACAGTCGCTCTGATACCATGTTGACGCACCCAGAAGTTTGTGTTGCAAGCCAAACCATAGACCTTCACCAAAAACAATGAGAAGCAACCACAAGCTATTTCAACAGTCAATTTACACAATGTATTGATGAGAATGAGATATCTTACAATACAACCCCGGTGCTTATAAGCACAAAGTGGGAGAAAATAATACAAGTGACGAGGACAGATGTCCCAATCAGGAAGAAGAGTAGGTATAACCACTCTGGCACAAAAAAATGATATACCTAACCTCATCTGCTAACGTACAGCTGTATGCATCTAGAAGAATGCTGTTTCCTAAGTAAACTCAAGAAAATGATATACCTAACCTCATTTGCTAACGTACAGCTGTTGCATCTAGAAGAATGCCGTTTCTTAAGTAAACTCAAGAAATTTTGTACAGCGTGAATGCGTATGCCAACAGCCATAAATATTCAGATCTTGAATACAAGGTAGTGCAATGGAGTTTGGAACTCTTTAAGAAAAATTTCAGTTTTCATCATTCTTATTTTGTGCAACATCTTTGTTTGAAAACATATTGATAGTTTAAAATTGCATGATTGCAACACCAGCTATTAGAATAGAGAGAGAGAGAGACAGAAGATATTCATTGGTCAAATTGCCCTATGAAAGATACATGGAGAAGTATGTTGGATCTTTTGCACTAAGGCAAAGTAGTGGATATTCTGGTTAACACCAGCACCATGTGTAGAATGTTTCTACCAAAATCATGTACACATTGGCCAATTGTCTTATTTTATTATATAATTATATGCAAACTAACTTTGGAATATGGTGAAATGAAATGTTGAAAATTATGCTGCTTTGCAAAAACTGAGTATTAGTTCACTACGAAATCAGTCTATGTGAGTATTAAGGTGACTTTAAAATCCTATATATTAATGTTGGATATCCAACATCTTGGAGAACAGGTACTTGGATGACCATCAGGTGGTTGAGAGATATTATTATTTTATTAATTCTTTTTGTAATGGAATATGACTTGTAGTGGCATCAAGAGGGGGGTTACTTACAATGGTGACATGTATGATTTATGAAATGCTCTGCGGTCATTTAACACGTTTTCCCATTCCTAGGCGCTAGGTGAGAGTGAACATTTTTTCATTGCTGAGTGGATCCCTTATGCATAGCGGAGCCTATTTTGGAGTGTTATTTTTGAGGAAGTGTGCCACTGATTGTGAGTGGTGAAAGATTTGTGTGATTGGTGCTGTTTATGTTGTTGAATATTTGGCCACATAGGGCCATTGAATTTTTACCATACCGTGGTTTCATGGTAATTGGTTTTATTTTTGGTAAACCCACTTGTTGTTCATCTCTCCAAAATCCTCTATAAACTGGATGCAGTAAATAGTTGTATCATGGGTCTTTTGCAAATTGAGCACTGTTACCCTACCGGATTGCTATCAGATTGAAGGGAGATGGTTGGAAGTATTGATTTAACACTAAAATTGGATTAATAGGAAATAAAGATTTGTCCTCTCTTTGATGGTGGGTTTTAACGTTTTTTTTCCCAAAAAGGTTTCTTGATGTACATCCAGTGTTATGTGTTTAATGATATGTGCATTCTTATTTTAATTTGATTTTTTGAATTCCTACATGCTTTTCCAAAGTTCCAAGTGAGATTTAAATGGTTTATGATATGATCTAATTTGGATTTGTACACTTTATTAATATAGTAGTGCATTTGTTCACTTGTTTCTCAGTTGTCGTAAGTAAGAATTAATTGTGGTGCAGCTTCAGGAGCTCCCTTAGTGGAGGGTAGAAATATGGACTACTATGTAAGAATTGGTTGGCAAGAAATCCTTGGCATGTTTGAGCCTTGAGTTTTGACAGCTTAAGTTAAAAAAAATATAACACAAGTTCTTCCCACAATCACAGCTGGAACTTTTTCATTATCCATGCTACCTGTATTCATAAAGACCCCCAATATAAAAGCTCAGGAAAAGCTTCAACAAAACTTGGGAAAACTCAACAAAATACCTGGGGCAAAAAAATGGGAGTTTTTCAGTCTATAGTCGCAATTTTCATTCTACAGTTGTTTTAGGGTATATTTTTCAGTATTTGGGGAGTTTTAGGGCACATTTAAAACTACGTTACCAGGTTCTTCCTTGCAGGCTTCGGTTCTGGTCCTGGTCCAGTCATGTTACATCCCTGGGTTTGTCCAGGGTACTGCTCGGGTGCCTGGGTTCTCTATGCCAAACACACAGAGAACCCGGACAGTTCCTTGGGCAAACTCAGGGTGTACCCCAGTGCACCCAAGCATACCTGCAGCCCAGGCTGCCCAAAAGCATTTTGAAAAAATAAAAATAAAATTTTAAATTGACAATAAACGAAAACTAGATCTAAAAGTATTGAAGTTTTAGAGCCACTAGATTCTTGAGCCCGAGACAAGATTTTTGCAGCCTGCCTCTGAAATGAAAATATTGGATTAGCAATGAGGATAGTGTGGACTGTTATAAGTAGGCAGACAATATTTGCTTTATTCCTGAACAGGGAAGCCTCTGCAGATTGGTATTCCTACATGGTATTATCCTTGTGATGTGGTTCTGTCTGGTGTCCTTATGCTTCTTGTTATATGTTCAGCTGTAGTTGTACTTGCTTCTACATCTTGGTATTATTGAAGAGCATTTTAGAGGTCTGATATGGATAAAACTAATTCTGTCTGACTTCCTTGGTAGCAGTAAAGCTTGTTGTTGATATATATAAACATTGAAGACACCGCACACAATTGCATTGAATGCTGATGCAAGACTTTAGCTTTTTTTTTTAATGTTGCGTGAATGACTAAATTGTAGATATTAACATCCACTAGTTACCATAGTTGTAATTTATGAAGGAATTATTATGTTTTTACTTATTCAAAGCACGTGTTTAGATAGAATGAAGTCCTAGCTACAACAATGAAATGCTACGAGAATATGTATTACGATTGATGCATGGGTAATGAGAAACAAAGTAGAAGAATTTGTTTAGGCATTAACAAGCTTCATAACTTAAGCAAATATATCAACTCAGAACACTAGCACTATTTACTCGGAACACTTTTTCTATTGTGGTATATGTCTATATGACCAAATATTGGTCAATTTATCTATCTCATTATTGCAGTATTTGATAGTAATTTAAAGTCTGAAATAACTGAAAGGAAATTGGAGTTCGATTTATCAATTTACCTGCATTTTCTTATGGTGGTATCATTATCTGATAAAGAATATGAATTTCAAATATCGATTATAATTTGAATTGTCATTGTGTAATGACATTATGAGACTTCAAGTATTTTCATTTTTGCAATTTATGAATATGAGGTATTTAAACTTTGGCAATTATGAGTTTCAGTATTTTTATAATATATATTTTTTAACATAATATATCAGAGTAGGGCAGATACACGTGCCCAAAAAACACAAATTTTCCAGCCATGTCAGATATTGTGATTTGTTTTTTAATTTTTTTGGCACGAACCTTCCTAAACTTAATTGAAAAAAACTTCATTAATGCAATATTATTCTTTTTACTGTTATTTTTTGTTGAATTTTATTTTTAAGTTTAGATTATTATTGATTATTTCAATCCTTATATTTAAATTTTAATATATTTAGATATTTTCTTTTTAATTAACATTTAAATTTTACTTTATTCTATCTTAATTTAGATATAAATGAGATTATAGCTAATTTAATCACGGTCCTTGTTTGTATATTATTTTGGATATTGTAAATTGTTAAATCAACTTAAATTTGTTTATGTAGCGATTATGTGCCTTTGTTTTTGAAGTAACGAAAATTTCCTCTAATAACTTCGAAAATTGTTTTAATAAATATATGTCTGTCTTTTAAATGAATGTTGTACCCAGTTGTATCCATATTAGAGGTCCTAAATAATGGCCATGGCCATATTTGCATCTGTATACGTGTCCATGCAGCTTTGTATGTATGTATGTATTTATATATATAGATATGTATGTATATATGTATGTATCTCTCTCTCTCTCTCTATATATATATATATATCTATATATGTATGTATATATAGTAGATACATATGTATTCACACACATGCACACACAATCCTGTGCTTCTACCCAAGAAAAAAATTGCCGTAACGAGTTCTAGTTCCTGCACCCATACCCATACGGTATACCCATACTCGAATCGGCAACTTAGGTTTTTTAGTATTCAGGCATTTTCAGGGCATGCTTTCCAGCCAACATTCATGTTTTTCAGTAGTAATGTTTTTAAACACAGCAAAAATTAGGGCACGTGATGGAGAAAATAACAGGTTTTGCAGTGTTTTTATGTCTCTTTTTGTAGTTTTTCTCACATTTTGGCAAGTCAGGAATTAAGGTCAGCAAAAACCCTGGCATACTCTGCAAGTATTCTGACTACGATAAAGACAATGCAGGGCAATAAATAGGTATATTTTATCATGACCATTACCATTTTTTATTTGAGAAAAAGTGCCACCAATGGTAAAGTTTACTAACAATCCTTTTAATTCTTACCTTAGGGTTTCAATATCAATCAAATGACAATGCTAATTGTACAGTAACACAACATTGTATAAAATGAGGATAGTGCTGTTCCTGCATTATTATTATATCATGTTTTCATATCAAAGGAGAGTGTCATGCAGAGTTGAGCCATGATTTGGATTTCTTTTACCAGCAACTGGAATGCTTTCCTCTATGCTAGTATTCTTAACTTTTTACACATTATCAAACAGCTGCACATTCCTAAATATCTTTCTTAATTTTAAGAATTCATTGGTGTTTGTCTGACATAGAAAATTCTTGCAGGCAATGATGAAAGATCAGTTTGCAAATTATGTTGTACAAAAGGTTCTAGAGACTTGTGATGATCAACAACGGGAATTAATCCTTTCTAGGATCAAGGTGCATTTGAATGCACTTAAAAAATATACATATGGAAAACATATCGTCGCTCGAGTTGAGAAGCTTGTTGCAGCTGGAGGTAAATCAAGATAGACATATATGTTAAACTTTATCCATGTTATAATTTAAGATATTCTCTTAACTGGTGTAATGCCATGCTGCAGAGAGGCGTATTGGAACTCAACCATCATATTTGACATAAATTCAACAATAAACATACATGGGGAATTGTACAGATGAGGAGGTTAATTATAAATCTGTTCCAGTCTTTTGAACTGGGCCATGATTTTTTTATAGTACTATTGTCCTTACATTGTCTTCACAATTGAAAGCTGGAAGGTACAAGCTAGTGTACATGCATACAGTAAAATAGTTCTGCTTGTACCATGTTGTACATTCTGTAGTTTGTATGATGATACGATTCACATATTTAAACCACAACAGAGTTGTGTAGAAGGCATTGTTTCATTCATAAACGATTGGAGACAGTCTTAATTGTCTTCTTTCAGGCAAGTTTGTCATGGAAGAGTGTATTTAACATCCTACTGTGATTTGATTGAGTAACTCTGTAAAAAGAGGGATTGGCACTGTAACTGTAAAAATGCAAATTTACTATAGTATTTGGGCCACGTGTTGGTTACAACTTTTCAACTTTATTTATTATTCTGCAGATGCTTCTTTTCTTTGTAAGGTTTTAACTGAATTCTCACATGGGCCTAAAACCCAAGTTATTATTAAAATATTGTTAATATTCTATTAATGGTTATCTATTATCTGTTGTAAATATATTGTAAATATTAGAATCTTTCTAATATTTAGTCTTCTGTAGTTAGAATAGAATGTTTCTATTCTTTACGATCGTTTCCTAAGGAAACATCGTCTATTCATTTGTATATATGGATCTTTCGATCCTTGTTAATAACATCAAGATTTTTACCACAATATGGTCAGCGAAATTTCTTTTTTTCAAATTTTTTTATAATTTCATTCTTTTGAAATTATCTGCTCATAAAATTTTTCAAATTCTTTTCTGTGAGACTTCTGCTCCTTGTTCTTGGAACCTGACTAGGGTTTTTTCGTGGTCTTAGCTTCTGAAATTCGCAAGTCTGCAAGTTCACGCGGGTTTTTGGAAGCCTTTTTTTTAATCTGATATATTCTTAGCTATTTTTTGAACAGTCATATTTAAAGCTCAATATATTGTTGTTTTAAATGCTTTATATTTCAGAAAAACTCAAATGAAAAGTTGATCTTTTTCTAGGTGTGGAAACTGGAAGCCGGATGAGATGTTTTCTGATATTAACAAGGCAGTATCTTTGCATTGCTAGAAAGATATAATATACGATCAAATTTATGGTATGCCATTTTATAACTTAGTTCTCAGATTTATATCTGAGCCCCATAGATTCAATGGAATCCTAACATAGATAGGTAACTACGCAAATCCAAAGAAAAAGGGGTCATAAGCTTTGCCAGCTATTCTTGAGCCTCTACATTGTTTTCAGATTTATGATACTTGGTTTCTTTCTGAATATTATCATTTGAGTAGGTATTTGTTGCATTAGTTGTGATATGGCTAGAGTATAAGTAATGGTACTAGGCTTTCACAAAATGGAATACCTCAGATGTTGTTATAAGTAAATGTTTTGATCACATACTGGGGCTTATGTGCCTTTTGTGTTGCAATCTTGTGAATTGCTTCCAAAGATATAGAAACACAGGCAACTTTTTCTTTGTTTTCATCCCACCCTTAATTACTTACATTATGAGGTGTTGTCATGGACATGTTAGTCGATACTCATGTGTCTTTTTATTAATTGATATGTGCAATGGTTCTTCATATTTTGTTTATGAGCTGACTATAAGTAGATCTAGCTTATTCTTAATCATTGTTACTGTATAATGTAGGTTCACAGAAGTGATGATACCAGCTATCTGGTATAAGATTTGGAAGTTATGAGAGCAGCTACTCCTTATCCATGTTATTTACGGGTCTAAGAGTTTTGCCTTTTGTTTGCTTTTGTATTGATATTCTCCCACGAGTACTAACATTTTTATACATGGGATTTTTATGAAATAAATGTACTTTTTTTGTTGATAGCAGTATTATAAGATTCTTGGTTACAAGTTTCCGCTTCAATGTTGTCTATCAATTTCCTTCCATATTCTAATAGGGAAAGATATAATCTCGTATCAAACTAATCTATATGGTAGTTAGCATGGATTTTGTGCTTTGTGGATCTTAAATTCTCTTCATCGACCTTGGCATCTGTCTAACACACATTGGAGGTTGTAACAATCCAAGCCTTATTTAGGGTCCTAATGTCTTATTTGAAGTTTCTTACTATAAAAAAATTATACTGTGCAAATTATAAGAAGAGTGCAATATTCTCTGAAAAGTATGCTCAAGTTAATGTGATTGATCTGAAGTTCATACCTTAAAATAAATGGCATAGGCCTTAATTGGCTGTACGGCTTGTTATGCCGGAATATTCTCTCTGCAACATGCATTTTTTTTCTCAAAATTGAAGCTGCTAGCCCAACCATTATTTCAGATCCATCATCATTCTTTGTCTGTCCAAATGGTTTCTCTGCAATATTTGAAAATCCAATCATAAGGCTTTTGAAAATAAAATACTTGGCATTTCAACTTGCCTTACAAAATAGTAAAATCAGATCTCTGGCATTTGTACCAGACTGGGCAAAAATTGACTTTTATAAGCTTAACATGAATTTGGAGTGAAGCATAATTCCTCTTTGCCTTTGTTTGGCATTTGCACCAGACTGGGAAAAATTGACTGTACTGAGCATTTGCCTTTTTGAAGCGATGCTACATACCTGCTCAAATTGTATTATATGATACGCAAATCAATTCTGTTTGTTTTCAACCATATGTTAAGAACATATCTAAACCAGGGAACAATGAGTTGATAGTGGGTTTAAAATTCAGTTTGACGACTTCAATTTTCAGGGTCGATTAATAGATACGTGGATGATAAGGGGAAATTAAATGGCATATATAATCATATGTATTTCACATAAGTAATACCATTTATGTCAGCATTAATATCAGTAAGGAAGTGGAGTCTTCCTTGAACATTTGAAGAGAAAAACAGAAGATTGCGTGCTCAACATGTTTGCGGAAGGGGCACACAACACTATTTGTTTACAAACCTTTCACATTACCCAACACATCCTTCAAATTTTGTCCTGCCAGGGTGTTTAGGAATAGAAGCAAATATTGAATGCTTGGATCAAGGAAAAAGATACTTAGTCACGTTCTTCAATAAGAATGGATACAATAGTGAACAGATAACAAGGTGTTTGACATTTTGGTTTGCCGTGGGAGGCAAATTCATCTTCTACTATGAAGTTCCTTTAATTCAAAACCAAATCTAACACAAAAAACCATTGCTATTTTGTACAATTTTTGGAAATAAAATCAATCAATAAATCTGATTTGAAGGGTTTAGAACAGTTGCAATGCAAACGGCTGTCATACATAAAGATAGGTCATTGAAAATATTACAAATACTTTGGCATTCAACAATTTAATTGCTGATAAATGATGCCCTTTATACATGATTGGAAGCATTGTCTGAGGGTTTTATCGCAATGCGGTTGGAGGATTTTTTCGCAATGCGGTTGGAGTGTTTGAGCAGTGCGGTTTGAGGTTTTACGTTGGAGCTTGGAGCTTGGAAACAACAGGGTCATCGATTCAGCCAGAGTGGAGCAGCACAGTTTGAGGGTTTTGTCGGGTCTTGCCAAGTTAGTGGAGTAGTGGGGCTAGGCTCATTGATTCAGCCAATGGGCATCCAAATTCTCGGGAGGGCCCAAAAAAATTAGATAGTAAGGCAAATTTCAGGTAGATAGGTATTTGATCCTGCTCTCTTTTGTGTTTGGTCTTCTACCCCTACGGCAAATGTAAATGCATCCATCATCATACATGAAAAATGAACAAGAGATGTCTGGTTCTATTAAAAGAAACCATCTAGGTCAGGTGAAAATTGTATCTTTAGCCAAAGTAGAGAAGTGGGTTTGAGTCAATGCCAAGCAGTTTTGGCAAGAAAAAAAGCGCATCTAAGAGAAAATATTTCAGTGTAACCTGGGGATGCGCACCCGGCCCAAAACCCTAGAGTACCCGGTACCGGGACATCCCCAGGACGGGTACTCCGTGTACTGGAGTTTCCCCACCGCCGCTCAAGCACCGCCGTACCGCGGCTGCACCCGTCCCCGCACCCCTTGGGTACTCTGATACTTGGATACTCAGGGACTGTACTCGGGTACTTATTTTGATATCAATCATGATTCATATCATGCTACTCATTGTAATCATGATCATCTTTATGATATTATCATATTTCATATTTGAACAATGAATTTTGAATCTTTGATAGAATCATTAGAACTAATATAATTTTGTGATTATCATTATGTTGCTGTGAGTCTATTAGTATGTATGTTACTATCATCTATGTTTCTATGTTGAATGTTCAATGGTTTTGGTTTGTGTTGCAATTTTGCTATGTTCAAGTATTTCAAGATTCCAAGAACCAATTTGGTATGTTATATTGAAACATCATTTCATAATTAACATTTCAAGTTCTACATGTATAGAATGCAACACCCTTGGCCCCTCCCTCGTTCCCCCGCCGTCGTACCGAAATTGAGGCCCTTTTTTGCCCGTACCTGAAACTCGTCCCGACGTCCCCCCGTCTCGACGTACCCCCACGCCGGAGTTACACTGAAATATTTTGCCCCTCCATAATAAACATTATTCAAACAAGTCACCTATGCAAGAGTGTGGTAACAACAGGTCCAAAGGCAACAAAGACATCAACGATTATGCCTTTTACATCCTGACATCCACACCTCTCCTTTGGTCATCTAACCTTTATGTTCAAGAGTTGTTAAGTTCCAAGAGGAGGTTGGAAGTTTAGGAAGTTAAAGAGCAGGAAAGCGATCTAAAAATCTGTGCATTAATAGTTGTAAATTAGTTTTTAGCTGAAAATGATAAGGTTTTTAAGAAGTGACTTTTTAGCAAAAAGCTCTTTTGTTAGGGAAGACTGATGGCAAGACATGAAGGTTGCTTGGCAAATCATGAAAGAATCTACAATGGAAAAGAAAGATGTGTTGAATTCTTAAGCATCTGAAGTTGGAAAGGAAAGTGGTTGACCAAGTACTACCAAGTACACAACCATGGAGCGAAAGGAATTGAAAAAAAGAAAGGAGGTTTTACAAAAAATTCTAAAACTTGGCTACAAGTTAATAACAATTATACTAATATGCGAGAAGAAGCAAACACTTTGGTAGACAATATGTAAGATAAAGAAACTAAAGAAGGGCAATTCAGAGCAACACACGTAATTATCAAAGGGGAGAAATATTATGGAAAAAAATGAATGTACCTTGATCTTGCAAGTGACTTTTAAAAAGACAAGTTGCTTTGGCAAGGACAAATTTGCTAGGTGTGAAGGGTGGGCAAGCTTAGTGCCAAGAGAGTTGGGCCCATAAAAAGCATCATGTCAAGCATATGTGACAAGCAAAGCCTCCTAAGCATAGGAACAATTCTTGAGGGGCTCTTGCTTTGTCTAAACGAAGATTTAAGTATTAAAGAAATAAGAGGACAAAAGGGAGGAAATGTCAAAGCTTAGAGCAACAAGGGATGAAAGCAAAATGGCATGGTTGTACAAAGGCAAAGCTATTAGTGGCTCTTTTGGGTATTATTCTCAATTAGAACAACAATTTGGTAGCAATTTCTTTAATAGGAAACTTTGCAACAAGGTTAGAATAGGCAAATAGGGCCGAAGAATTAGCTTTGCATCTTGTATACCAAACGAAATAACTAGCAAGTTCTTCCTAGGATTCCTCAGAAGATTTGTTTGCTGGTACCCTGAGACACAAGGACTTCGGTTAGGGTCTATTGCAAAAGATAGAGACATAATTTGTCTCATAGAAACACATGAGCATGAAATGTGTACGACACCTTTATTTGAAGGGTATTTAAAGATGACAATCTGGAACAAGACAACAAGCAATGACAAAGGACATGAAGGTATTATGTTCTTAGTAAGGGAAAAAGAAGGTTGCTTCGTTTAGTTAGAAAGAGAAAACTCAAATAAACAATTCATTTCGTTTAAATATAGAAAATGGAGATCACATTAGGATTGCATGATGTTATTTTGTTCCACAAGTTTCACAAAATTACAAATGTAGGGAACTTGACGAAAGAGATCCCTTTGCAGTTAAAAAAAGATATTACAACATATTCTCAGGTAGGTGAAGTCTTTCTAGTGGGTGATTTCAATGCTAGAAATGCAAGTGAACAAGTTAGTTGTGTTTGTTGTAAGGAAGATTGCAACCTATTTGACTTACGAAAGTATCAACCGTGGTGTTAGCATGATACAACAATAGGAAAAACGAGAACAAAATCCTCTATTGGAAAGTGGAATTCACCACTTCGAGGTTTTGGGAGGTTCTGGATAAGTTAGTGGAAGACAATGTGAAAGTTCACAAGGAGGCCTTTTCTGGTTTAGAAGTGGAACTACTGGATTTTGGCAAATTGAAAGCTTATTTTTTGCTAGTAAAACTCTGATTTTTTGAATATTTTACATGCAACGATTGAGATCTGAAAAAAGAAACTGATTTATGAGCTAATTTAACTCTAATCTAACCACAATTTCAAAGAAAATGCAAAAGAGTTGAAGGATGCCAAAAATTGAAGGTAAATGAATTTAACTAATACAAACAATGGTTTCTCAAACACACATTGCTACAGATGGTAATATTAAATAAATAAACCATGTAAATGTAAACATGAGTTCCCACAATTCATATAAACATGATGCAATCATCTAATGTAATAAAAAAACAAAATATTTCTCAAAATTCATAAAAAATCGCAAAGCCATTATGCATGCACATATGCAAGACAAATTCTTCTTCAATGCATAAGTAGAAATGATTCAACAATGTTATCCAACACAACAAATAAGCATTCAATAAATCATCACCAAGACAAATGATTGAACAAAACTAAGGAACACAATAAACTACTCTTGTATTGCATTTTATTTTTAAACTCACAAATTCAACAATATGCACACTTGCAACACCACTTATTATTCATGCTCAAACAAAGAATTCTCAATCCTTATTACAAATAAACCAAGGGCTTGTATAGATTTTCCAACTAAAAATTGCCAAACCCATAATTAAGATCTTTGGGGATTATTTTGGGTCGAAACAAATTTAGAACAACAACTACACTATCTAAAATCGCTTCTAATCTAAAGAATAATGACAATACAAATCTTGCATAATGTTTATTACAATGATAGGGCCTTATTTTTGCCAAAATGTGCCCTAAAATTTTGGGATTCAACTACTATTTGGGCGGTGGAACTGCTGCTTGCTCCAAATGTGTTATTGAGGATCCATAAAAGTTTCACCATCAACAAATTGAAGTTCTTTGCTAGCTCGACCCTTGGGAATTCCTCCAACCTTATTACCATTGAATTTGACATATAAAAAAAGTCTGAAAATAAAAAAAATCTAAAAATTGGGATTGCAGTTGCTGGGCGTGATTTTCTTGTCGACAATTGAAATTATCATCAAAAGCTTTGAAAGAATGTTCAAAAATATTGCAAAACTACGTTTCCATTAATTTACAAATGGGCAACAAGATCTGGAAATGCTTGATTGAAACATCTGATGGATGCATTAATCTCATCAACATCGAAGGTTTTTATATATTTTAGAGTAACTCGCTGATGCTTCCTATTATAAGTCCTTTGCTTCTTATTTTTATCCTCAAATTGGCCTACTAATTGATAGATATATCTCTCGAGCTGCTTGACTTAGATATATCTCATGTTTTTGTATCCTTTTCAAAATGGTTGTAACAACCTGATGCAAGTAATTTCTCTCACCTTCCCTAGTAGGTACACGTAATATATTTCCTCCATTTGGTAATCCTCTTCTAACATGTCCTCTTCTAACTTATTCCTCTTCTAACTTATCTACAATAGGCATGGCTAATTGAGCTTCTAATTTCTTCTCATGTTTGCATCTACTTGAGATACCTTCCTTGATTTTCTCCTGGGCTCTTCACCCTTAGAAGTATCATCCAAAAATGAGATATATTGTATCTCTACATCCTTATATATCCTTTTTCTCTTATGCACAATTTGAGACAACCACATAGGAGAAGTGTCGAAAGTAGATGGTATATATGTACTCATTTCAAAAATGTTTCCTTGTCCTTCCACTTCTTCCTCTTGTCCTAGTGGGGTTGTATCGTGGCTGGGAGGAGTAGCCCCATGACTTGAAGAAGATTTATCTTGTTTTTCTTCTAGCCTAGAAGGAGTTTCATCTCTCTTAGGATCTTCACTCTCCTCCCTTTAATTTGTTTCCTCTTTTTGGGCTTGCATCTTTTAAGGAGTTGTTTCTTTGTGCTTCTAAGAGCGTCCAAGAGTTTCACTTCTTGAGGAGTTGTTGGAATTTGTAGATTTGTATATCCCCTTCTCCTTCATTAACTATGCCCATTTATCCTTGCATTGTTTATAAATCATCTTCACCTTTAGTATTATCCTTTGGAGGATCAATGCTAGAGGAAGTGTCTTGTGGAGTTTCAACACATGTTTGGCATGTCCACTTGGAAGAACTCATCTTCTCCCAATGGGTCTTCCTTATCTTGTTTTTCCTTTTCAATCTCTCCCTCCTCTTGTGGTACCCTTGGACCAATGTCTGGATTTGACATAATTTCATGGACTTGTGTGGCATCTCAAGTAGGAGGTAGCTTTAATTGTTCTTGTGTTGAGCTATCAAGAGAAGGCGAGACTATTTTATTTGGTGTAACCTCTTCTAGAGTAGGAGCATGTGTTACATAAACCCTTGTTGTTCTTTTCCTTATTTGGAGCAAGACTTCTTCTTCTTCTTCCTCTTCCTCTTCTTCTACTTCCTCAAAAACTTGGAGTGGAGACCCTTTCCTCAATCTCTTATAAACCATGGAAGGTTCCCTAGGTTTATTATTTTTCAATTTTATCTTGATTGGAGTTATTTTGGGTTGGGAGGAAAGTAGTAGCTATGGTGGTGATAATAATGGGATTATTAGTAGATCTTGTGGTAGGATTAGTGTGTGGTAATTTCGTCTTTAGCCCTATAAATGTGGTTTGGGAAACAAGGAGGTAGACCAAGTAAAATATCATATAAAACCTCAGGTCAAATTTGACTGATACCAGTTGGGTGTGCAAGTTTTCACTTATGAGCTTGCCCCAGTCAATATTCTCCTTTCCTTTTGAATACGGTCTTTATGAAAAGGACCATCCATGAATCCAATTATATGGATTGTAGGAGTTCTACCACTCTGCTCAAGAGGGTAATGTAGTTCTTAGCATCCTCACGAAGGTATGCCGGGTGCAAGTTCATCTTCTCAAGATTATGGCTCTTCTTGGGCTTCTCCAGGAGTTCCTCTTTGATATACTTGGTGCAATATTTATCCAAGTTATAATATGTGTCTCCATGGTCCACAATGACTTTTGCATAAGTTTCATAGGTAGGAATGTGGAACACCTGCTCTAGATTGTTTAGGGTGATGTCTGGGACCCCTTCTCCTTCCTTGCCTAACACTTTTCTTTCACCGGGCTTGTATTTCTCTGCACAAGCCATAACAAGCTCAAGGGATCACAGTGAGACGGAGAACCTTGTTGCATGCACCAACCCAAAGTGCACCAAGGAGGTGGCCCAATATGAACTCCCCTAAAGGTTGACCATCCTAGTTGTGAACTCTTTCAAATCAAGATGTCGCAAGCCTGTGTCAGTGATTTGTTGGTGTCCATTAGCCAATTTGGAGGGCTTGATGTATCCTTGAAATTTGTACTTCATATGGATAACAATTGATATATATTCTTCTACATAATAAGCAAAGATTTTATAGCCATCAAATAATTTTATTCATTTACCTGTGTACTTGTAGAAAGAAAGTTAATCTACTGCATCATCACAATCAAATGTTGAAGCAAAGCTCTTCATTTTACCTAACCCTTAGTCCACACTTAGAACAAATATGTAAGAAAAATAACACGTTCAAGGTTTTGGGGGTCTACAAACTTCCAAAATTATTGGTGGTCGAGTATGTGTTCATCCCTAATAGCTATCAAGTGAATATTTATAGCATATACCCTAACCTTTTTGGTTATCAGGGGTATCACTATTACCAATCCTTTCAGAGGTTGGGAGAGGTGACACCCTTGAAAAAGTACTTGAAAATTGTAAAAGGTCTACACCCTTTGATTCCGAGCATTCTTCGGGAGAATTGGGGATGTTAGCATCCCCAATCCTTTCAGGAGCGGGGGATATCAATATTGCCAATGAAATATTTAGGTTCGGTCCTAAAAAACCAATCCTCAAACTTAAACTCTTACTAGTGTCACCACTTTGGGAGATTAGGATACGAGATCCCAAATGCATCTTGTATACTTGGAACCTCTGATCCCTCAATTCTCTAAATACCAAAGGCCTTTCGGGATCAGGATTCATGACTCATATTATGAGAATTTAAAACTTATTTGATTTATGATGTGCAACTTAAGGTTTTTACATGTTTTTGCTCATCAAGTCTCAAAAGATTCTGAGCTAATTTAATACTTGTTCAAGGTTCTTCAGTCTGATATCATTTTAAGTATTTTAAGGCATATTTAGCTATGTTTTAGGATGCCCTAGATTAGTATTTGGTAATATGATACTTTTTGAAAGCAAAAAAATCAAACTAAAACCCTAAGCCTAGGCTAGACTAACCCTACTACTAACAATGACAAACAACAACAACAACAACAACAACAACAAAGAGACAAATAACAAAATACCAAAAAACAAGAATACAAGTGCAGACTCAAAATCCTACCTAAGGAATAATGAAGTAAGGTTGCCAATCATTTGTTGATAAGACAATACACACAAAGATCTTACTAGGGCGCACAAACAATAAGCTCTCTTTGATACATCCATTAAATGCTCAATAATCACTTTGGATAAACCAAAAGTTGTGTGTAAGTGAACACTAAGATGCCCTTTTATAGGCCTTGGGACCGGGTGATGCCAACATGCGTTAGTGACTAAGTAGTTATTCCAAGGTTTATGTGAGGTTGTGGCCCTTTGGAGCATCGAGGTTTTGGAGTTTTGGGGGTTTCATGTTTGCATGAAATCCTTGAACCTCTGATTGTCAATCCCCAAAAATAAACAAGCAGATGAGAAAAATTGGGGTTCAAAGTTTCGGGGGTGTTATCCTTCAATGGCACCTTTGATCCTTTGATCAAAAATCAACAAAAAACACAAAACAAAGAAAAAAAAGGAAAAAGGAACTGTTGGGGTTTCAAAGTTTTTGGGTTGGGATGAGTGTTTGGTATCTCAAAAAGTCCAATCAACAAAAGACCGAAAAAATAAAAGAACAAAAAGAAACAATGCAAAACAAACAAGACAAAAAGTAAGAAGAAAAGAAAGAGGGTCCCCACTCACTCAATTTACTAAGTGGAATGTGAGTTATGAGGCACAAAAAGAAGAAATTAATTATTAGAGGGTAAGAGTTTCAGAAGACAACAAAGGCTGCAATATTTTTGAGGGTCAATTGCTTACGCTTTGTGGGCATTTTATTTAGTTATTTGCAATGATTTGTATAGGTGGGAGAAATATGACAATTTCACTTGTAATACCTACAATGGAATAAGTGTAGTAGATTATACAAATTGTTCGCATGGTTTGTATGAGAAAATAATGTTTTGATTGGTGAATATGCAATGCCCCGCCAAGAAATCCTTGGAACAAAAGACAAAACATGTGCTAACAAGGATGAAATAACTTTTTTTTGGATCAAATACATATAACGTGCAACACTTGACATCCTAAGGACACAAACATAGGATAATTTATGCATTAACATTAGCAGAAGAGGATCATCAACATCTAAAGGTTCCACAACATCCAAGACTAGATTCATTCTAGCCACCAATATATAATGCTCTTGAGAGGGTTAATTACACAATATTCACAATACTGACAAGCATGCAGCTAGAAGATGCCTTAAGGGAACTCACATCACCAATTAATCTAGCCCTGCGATCCATCTATGGAATCAATTCATTTTTTCTTTTAAGTAGGGCAGAGATGTAGAAGGACAGATGAAGAGGACTGTCTAGGCACAAGCACCAATGCCTAGGCGTAGACAATGTTCTGCAATTTTAACCTGGGATGAAAGTGTCTCACTCTAGAGAGGAAAATATGTCAGTCGAAAGTCAGAGATACCAATCAACATAGATGCCAAAAGGGTAGTCACAGACGGTGATCTGCGAATCCGGCCTCTAGGCTAAGGTATATTGACTCGAAACTTAATTACTCACATACTGAAAATACATGCAGATCTACTATTAAAATGTTAAATTGCACTACTTCAAGGCTCCATTCACTTGATATCATTACATTAAACCTAATTACATTCCATCCTATCACGAGGGTTACAAGTACAAAGAAATCACTGTATACACATGAATGAAATACTAGAAGTATATGAAGGTGTAGTATGATTCGAGACCACTCAAATCATGTCTAAAAGTCCCCGATAGTGGTTGGTCATGCCACTCAACTGCACGGTAACCTTAAGCTCACCCTACCATGCTCGTGGAGATAATCATATGATCCAAACACTCGTACAAGCCACCATGCGATAGGGCTTACATGCACACACATAGAATGCACAAATATGCATCCAATCGAAATGAGAAACCCTCCTAGTAGCTAAGACCATAAAACATCTAATGGACTAACCAATTACACAATTAGTATAGGGTCAATACTTAGACCTACACAAGGTATGTGTAGAGAGTATGAAAGTGGGAGTGTTATTGCATAGTCCCAAGAATGAATCATGCATAGCCAAGCAGTCCTCTCGAGAAGACGAAGAGGCTTGACTAGTTGGATCACTAATCCTTCTCAATGCATCCTTAGTCTACAAGAGCACTCAGACATGTATGATGGATACTCATTATCTTATTATTATTATGTATTACCCCATTAATTTTAATTATGTTATCAATTGTGTTAAGAAACTCTCCAATGGGATTCCAGTCATCCTATTAGTGCCTCGACATCCATTGAGAGCCACTCCCTAGATATGGTTCTACAACCATTCCAAGCTCATAATCATAATAAAATCACAATGACACAACATAAAAGATTCCACATTTCATTGTTCCAATTTCTCACTTTATACTTGTCGACAATGTTCACGACATATGCTCCATTAGTACCAAACCAAGAGCTCGAATCTTCATTGATCCCACATAAAATTCATGTGTCATATTATGTTTCCACACATCAATAACCAAATACCATAAACCATTAATATAATATAATATCTATAGTTCAATTCACAACCAAGACTATCATTTGATTGACGAATTGCCTAAAAAAATGGATATGTAAACCACTCAAGAAAAAATTGGCCTCCATGCTTTCCTCATCACAAAAATGCAACCAAGTCAACAAAACACCCATCCAACGAAATTCTAGTAGCATAACAATATGAAAAACCCTCATTTTCAAGAAAACAATGGAAAACACTCAAATCTTCATCAAAATCTCTCAAACGAGTTTTCATTGTGTTTAAATTTATTAAAAAATACATTTCCAATCATTTTGCAACCATTGAATTAAAGAAAAAGAAAAGAATGAGAATAATTTACCTCAAACCAATAAAAATATCTAAATACAAAGAAGTTGCTCAAATCTCCATAAGGAAAAACAAAATTTGAAGGATAAGTAAAACCTGACAAGAGAAATCAGATGATCCAATACCCACAAAATTCTTCTCCTTCAATCTTCCAATCGAAGCAATTTCAATTTTCAGCCATAGCAAACTAGAGCTCCCAACCAAAACTAGATTTGACATGTTAAAATGAAATAAGAACTTGCATAAAAAAAGTTAAAAATAATAAAATATGTTAAAACCCACTTAAATTAAAATATAAAATAAACTTCTAAATTTCAAAACCATTTAAATCATAAAACCCCAATTAAATTAGCACCCATACACCATATTTATCGATAATAATAATAAACTACTAGACAATACTTTCTATTAAATATTTTAATTATTTATTTAAATACTTAACCGTGAAACCTACATATAACTAATAAAGTAAAAACACTTGTCACTAATATAAGACAATATGCAAGGGTAGCTAAATGTTGCCACATGATAATTGGGCAGGTAGGTATATGCAATATGGTGATTGTTGATCAAGAACAAGAACCACAATTAGGCTGGATAATATGATTAACTCCACTTTAACCATCATCGGGGATATTATAGGAACACTCAGACTTGTCGAGCTAGGTGGAGTCAATGTCTCATAACTTCCATGACTCAAGCATCATATGTCAAGTGTACCAACTCATATATATATAAATAGTCGAATCACATACCCACAATCATATATCAAAACACTGAAAAGGGAATTCTAGTGGCGTAATCAGTATTATGTATTTGAGTGTTACGACAAACCCATTTTCACACATAATCATCACATGAACATTGCATTAATAATCTCATGTATCTAATTACATCAAATAATAATTAGTTAACAAAAATAATCAATTATTGCTAAATAACATGAGATATTAGGAAAAGTCCTTAACTAACATTAAATATCATTTAACACTATCAACAATCACAATTGTAGTCCCATCTAACTTAATATTCTAAGCATCATTAATTATTATCATACATCATTTAAAAGTAGTAAAGAACATATAACATATCCCTGAATCAGATTACTAACAATACATGATCAATCATAACATATCACATCCAATCACTAGCACAACATCGACACACACCGTGATCTTATCAACAATGCCAAAAGTCCAAAATATCATATATATATGTAAATGTATCTGTAGACACCCTAAAATAGATAAACTTGCAATTTTATATTAAAAACACTAATTTTCATCTATTAATTAATGGTTTCTTAATCATTAATTAATCATCTATTTCTTTCTAAATTCATTCCCCAAATCATCTAATCAAATCCCCAAAATTAATTAAATAATTAATTATCCTTAATTGATTAATCCCCATCAATTAATTAAATTCAATTTCCTAAAGTTTAAATTTAAATATTTAAACTTATTAATTAATTCTTCTAATTAAATTAATTTCAATTTCATTCAACAATTCAATTTTAAATCCAAAAATAATTCAATTGTCTCACATGTTGAATACTTTAATTATAAAAATGAATTAAATATTCAATTAAATTCTTTCTTGGTGTTCAAAAAGATAACTCTTAATTAGATCTCTGATTACATAGGTTACTCCACCCACCTCTTCAGTTCTAAAGGTAACTCATAATTAGTTGTTCAGTTAATCAAACTCTATCTCCTCACTAATAAAATTTAGCTCAATTTTTTATGCACATAGGTCATTTTTGCAACTGTCAAATGTAGAACAATCGACCAATGTCATCGCAAAACTTTTTTGTCGAAGCAATTGACGACTGGCTCGAGTCGTCGAAAAAGCAACGATAAAAAGGTCGAAAAAGGGCTCTGTGTGAAGAATTGTAAGCCGATTTCACGACCATCCCATTCCACACTTGGTCACATTTATGACGCAATACGACATGATCAGCTGAAAAATAAAGACAACAATGCTATATAAACGACACCGAAGTCATCAAAACACTAAGGGGGTTGGTCGGTATAGTGATGAGGGTTCGTCGATCAATTTTTTGTTCATATAGCTTTCTTGTCGATGATGAATGTGACGAAATGTTTTTTTTTTTAATTTAAAAAAATAAATTTTTATAGCTTTCTCTATTGAACTAATAATATGCTGGAGTAATTCGCCAATGTAGAACAAAGTTGAGCCTGGAATGTAGAGTAGAGTTGAGCCAGAATGAAATTATTCCCAAATAGGCCGACTTGGTCTTACACAATTCAACAAGGTATTTATGTCAAGAGGCCGACCTTGGGCCCTCAAATATTTCATTCAAGCATATATATATATATATATA
>MU225632.1:1183749-1210222 GCA_018584345.1 Thuja plicata | reverse complement strand
AAATTGAGTTTAATTAATTAAATAATGGTAATTAATCAATTAAAGCTTAATTAATTAAATAAAATTAATTTTGGAGATTGGATTAGATGATTTGAGAAATGAATTTAGAAGAAAATAGATGATTAATTAATGATTAAGAAACCATTAATTAATAGATGAAAATTAGTGTTTTTAATGTAAAGTCGCAAGCCTGTCCATTTTAGGGTGTCTACACATACAAACATATCTCAATGCGATGGACCCTTTCGTTGCCACCCTCCTTTGGAGAACAACCACCCCGGGCGACCGGGACACCTTGGAAAAAGTCTACAACCTAGCCCTAGAGCTGTCCCGTAGTCTCAACAAATCCCCAGGCAGGATTGGACAGAACACGCCTTTCAACATGATCCCCGGCGAAACTTTTTATGCCGGGGGATACAACCCCAATCTGGCAATGGGTGCCCCCTCGATGGCGATGAATCCTCCGCCACCCGTGATAGACCAACAGGCGCGGTATGTTTACCCAGCCCAGACCCAAATCACACCGGGTCTGGAAGTCTTCCCTTGGAATCAACCACAGCAGACACAACAGACTCAGACACAACCATCCGGAGTGCCATTCTTCCAGTCGTCCGCGGTTGGAGGATTGCCGCCCTCAACTCCGGTTAATCCTGCTTCCTTCCCAGGAAGCCAACAACAATCACAGCCGTCACATTGTGACGCTAACACTCAGTTGACCGCCGAGGTCGAATCCCTCCGGCGAATGTTTTCCACCCTGACCATGGACATGGGCCAACTGAAGGTGGGGTCCTACGCACCCCAGAATTCAAATTTCCAAAGGGGAAATATCTTCTCCGACCAATGAAATAACAATGCCGGGGGAAGAAACTTTAACAACGGGCCTAAGCCCAACCAACAACAGTAGAATAATAACGCTAACACCGGAGGCTCGCCTCCGAACCAAAACGCCAGCCAAAATGATGCTGGACCATCACATTTTACACTGGTTGCGGATTTCCAGCCCATGACTAACTGGTGTAAATTACACGATACAGGTTCACACAACGAGGTGAATTGTGCCACTTTGGAGAAAGTTATCATGATCTCCCAACTGGACAGGAAACAGTCGCACGATGCTACCCCTCCAGAACCTCCTGTCCAAGAAACAACCCACAGTGCCTTCACCTGCGACACCATCTTCTTCAGAACTTCCGGAGAAGATGAAGAAGAATCTGAACTGCAGGGATTCTTTGACAAATCCATCCCACCTTTTGAGGCCAACGCCTTTACTAACCCACGGGCTCCATACAATACCCGGAGCCACGCGGGTAAAGGACCAGCTTACACGCCTACACTTCCTGCCAAAGATACTCCTCCTCCCTAGAACAACACGACTGATCGACCCGCTCCTCCAAAAGGTCCTAGCCCTAACCAAGCGAAAGACCTCGCCGAGGAAAATCACCCGTTCCCGGGAGGGAGATTCGATATCACGAAGGTGTTAGAACAGACCACTACCTCCATGACCTTAATGGAGGTTTTGTTAAACTGTCCCGAGCAGAAGAAGTCTCTTCTGAAGCTGTTAGGAAACCCGAAAGCGGTTAGCCGCCCACCCAAGACCGTCTCCTTCGAAGATGCTAATGCGGCCGTCTTCCGGGGAAACAATGAGGACCCTCCCTTCCTGCTAGGCATGAATATTTACGGCAAAAATATACACAACTGCTTAGTAGATTCTGGAGCTTCGGGTAACATCATGCCCTTGTCCATTTTTCAGAAGCTCAGACTCCACCCCACCCCGTCTAATGGCGCAATAATCCAACTGGATAAGACTGCTGTGAAAATGGTGGGGGAATTGAAGAACGTCCGGATACATCTTATCCAGGACCCCAGGATAGCCAACATCATTGACATCCAAGTGGTGGACATCCCAGAGACCTACGGGATGTTACTGAGTCAGAATTGGTCTAAGTCCTTGAACGGATACTTCTCGACCAACTTCACCCACTTGTGGCTTCCATGGGAGGGAGAATCCAATCAGATCCGGGTCGAAAGCGAACCCCAGATGAAACAGGCCCTTACTGAAGTTGGGAGGGTCAATGAAGTCCTTTTCTCTGAGACTTCTCTGGGGGTGTACCGACCTCTTGAAATCTTAACGTTTGATTTCATCCCCGGAGAGGATCCCGTTGTGCTACAAAGAGCACAGGACTTAGAAGAAAAAGTGAGAGTTGAAATCAGCTCTCAAGGCACCACAACAACCCTTTCCACACTCCTCTCCGGCACTTGGTGCCGAGTGCACTACCAAAAAAATTCAGAGCTTGAGTGTGAGCCATGTCTCTCGATCGCTAACCGGCAACTTGATACCTTCCGGAATAAACATACGATTAATTCCCCGGGACCAAGTACTACTATCGGATGTGCTCCTTTGGTGTCATCTCCCCGGGAATCCCAAATTCCAAGAACTTCAGAGGAAAATTCCACTCTCACGCCGGCAGTCTGGGAGACACCTCCTAAATCCCCCAGCAAGAATCTGAAGAAAACTCCCCCTCCCCAGCCCCAAATTACAAACAATGACTTATGGACCCTGAAGTTCGATGGGTCCCGATCCAAACAAGGCTGTGGGGCCGGGGTAGAATTAATCAACCCGCGAGGGAAATCCTTCCTCGCGTCCTACAGGCTATAGTTTAACTATACAAACAACGTCACAGAGTACGAGGCTTTGGTCCTTGGGCTCTTATTTGCACTAAGGAAAGGTGTCACCTGCCTCCGGGCTTTGGGTGATTCAGAGTTGATTGTTAAACAAGTTTGGAGTCAATATACATGTCATGACAAAAGGCTGGCCGCTTACCGCAACCGGGCTTGGAGCCTTATCGAAGATTTTGATGCCTTTGGCATTGACCTCATTCCCCGGTGACGGAACTATGTCCCAGATGCCCTCGCTGTCTCTGCCAGCACACTTGAGCCAATGGTCGGCTCACGACTTCAGAGATTTTCAATTGAGATGGTCCCCACCCCCTCCATCCCAGACAATGTCACCCACTTTCAGGTTGTTGAGGACGATCAACATATCTTGGCCTTCATGGCAAACGTTGGTGTCTTTGAGGATCAGATAGTGGAGGAACGAGACCATGACGATACTGGGCAGGGTGATGAAGACGACGGGATCGTGGATTTTCCCACTAACACCATCCCTAAGGGGATGGTTGCGCTAGAACGAATCTTTGACTCGGACCCCCGAGCCCGTGAGAAGGTGTCATCCTCCCTTGAGGGAGGAAAATTTGAAAAGGTTAACATCGGCCAGCCAGGTGAAGAAAAAATCATCCACATAGGTACCTCCTGTTCCCCTGAGGAAAAGGAGAAGATTCTCGCGGTTCTCCGAGAATACATAGATGTAAATGCCTGGGGTTATGAAGACTTGAAAACGTATGATACATCTATCATGACCCACACTATTCCTCTGAAACCTGACGCTAAGCCCTTTCGGAAAAAGCAAAGACTAGTCAACCCCCTAATAGAACCTCTAATTCGCCAGGAGGTAGAAAAATTGTTGTCGGCCCGGATAATCTTCCCAATCTGGCACACTACGTGGGTTGCCAACTTGGTTCTTGTCAGGAAGAAAAATGGTGAGATCCGCCTTTGCGTGGATTTCTAAAATTTGAACAAGGCCTCCAAGAAGGACAATCATCCTCTCCCCTCGTTGGATGAGGTGTTGCAGATAGTAAATGGATCCCAGATGATGTCTTTATTGGACAGATATTCTGGATACAATCAAGTCATGGTCAAATATGAAGACAGAGAGAAAACAACGTTCAC
Organism: Thuja plicata; assembly: GCA_018584345.1. NCBI lineage: Eukaryota > Viridiplantae > Streptophyta > Pinopsida > Cupressales > Cupressaceae > Thuja > Thuja plicata. Next base: position 1,206,436 of record MU225632.1, on the reverse strand, counting down.
CACCAAGTGGGGAACGTTTGCGTACAGGAGAATGCCCTTCGGTTTGATCAATGCAGGGGCTACATTTCAAAATGCCATGGACATTGCGTTTGAGGGCCTCATCAATCGGTGCATAATCATCTACATGGATGATTTGACCATCTTTTCCCGGGACAGGCGTGATCACCTCGCCCACCTTGCTTAGATCTGCGAGAGGTGTCGCTGGTATGGAATATCCCTCAACCCTAAGAAGTGCATATTCGGGGTCACCGAAGGGAAGTTTCTCAGGCATATTGTCTCTAAGAAGGGTATATCCATAGACCCTGATAGAGTTGAAGCATTGCTAAACTTACAGATGCCTGGCAGCAAGAAAGAGATGCGATCCTTCTTCGGAAAAATCAACTTCGTGAGACGATTCATCACGAGATTCACAGAAATAGTTAAACCACTCAATGAAATGATGAAGAAAGATACTAAGATTGAGTGGAGTCCTGAAGCAAAATTGGCATTTGCCCATATTAAACAGACAATAACGGAGACGCCTGTCCTGGCTAGCCCAGACTATTCCCTTCCGTTTTACATATACTCGTTTGCTTCGCCACATTCTGCTGCGGCAATGTTGACCCAAAAATTTGAAGGGGAGGAATGACCAATAGCTTTCATGAGTTCCCCCTTCAAGAACACCGAAGTCCGGTATTCGTCACTAGAGAAACAGACCTTTGCTCTAGTTCGCGCCGTGAAGAAATTCTAGCATTATATTCTCCAAAGCAAAGTGCATGCTATTATCCCAGACCAGGCCGTCAAATCTTTGCTGATGCAGAGTGAATTGGGCGAGAGACGGGGAAATGGATGGCCATCCTCCAAGAATATGACTTAGAAATGCAGCCCATGAAAATTGTCCGGGGCCAAAGACTAAGTCGGGCTATGGCAGAAGAGACTCCCCGCATAGAATGTCAGACTTACCTAGTGGAGTCCATCACCCAAGACCCATGGTATACCGATTTGGTATATTTGTTACTAAATAAAAAATGTCCAGAGGGGTTACCTCCCCACAAACGCCGCGCCCTGCAGATGAAAAGCGCACACTTCATGATCAAAAACTTTGCGCTTTACCGCAGAAATTATGAGGGGGTGTACCTCCGGTGCATCGACAGAGACCAAGCTATAAGAATAATCGACAAATTCCACGGACAGTTTGGAACCAGGCATGGCTCAGCTGACGCCACTTCCCATCAGATCCTTCGGGCCGGATACTATTGGCCCTGTGTCTTCAAAGACGTTTACGCTCATGTTAGGAAATGTCATACTTGTCAAACTACAGCACATCGAGAGCGTAACCCCGCTATGCCTCTACAACCAGTCTACGAGGCTAGACCCTTTGCCCAATGGGCATTTGACTTCATCGGGGAAATCAACCCCAACTCATCTTCCAATCACAGATACATACTTACTGCCACTGATTACTGCACTCGGTGGTCTGAAGCTATACCTTGCAAAAACAACACGGCAGATGTAGTTATCAAGTTCTTGGAAGAAAACATCGTCACATGGTTTGGAATGCCCTTCGCTTTAGTATGTGACAATGGTCCAACATTTTCTTCAGCGCAGCTGCTCGAATGGACCTATAATCGGAAGATCACACTGAAGTTCTCCAGCAACTATTATCCCCAGGGAAATGGCGTTGCTGAATCAACAAACAAGAATCTGCTTGAAGTGATCAAACATTTGTTAGAACAAAATCCTTGGGATTGGCATCAAAAATTGAAATTCGCCCTCTGGGCGGATCGCATTCGTATTAAGGCCGCCCTGGGAACGTCACCATTCCACCTGGTTTATGGCCAGAACCCTGTATTCCCAGTCAATTTACAGATCCCAGTATAACAGTTCATGCAGGAATTCAACAACAGGGACAACATCGTGGAGGTTTGACTTTTGAATCTGGTGCAGATGGAAGAACAGAAAGACATAGCCTTTGAACATTTTGCACGTCACCAAGCAATGGTAAAAAGATGGTTTGACAGAAGAGCCCAATATAAGGCTTTTCAGATCTCGGATCTGGTCCTGCTGTGGGACAAGGCCCGAGAGAAGAAAGGAAAGCATACCAAGTTCCAACGGCTCTGGCTCGGACCATACCTGATCTCAGAAATCTGCGGGGCAAATACTTACCACCTCAACACTTTGACTCGGGAACCTGTCGCATTTCCCATCAATGCACAGTTTCTCAAACACTATTTCGAATAAGGTAAGTTTGTCCTAAGTTATACTATATGTAAAGTTTTCCGCTTGTAAATATGTCCTCCGGGTGTCTCGTTGCGAGGTACCCTGCCTTGTAAATAGCCTTGTCGGCTGTCCTCCAGGGCAGTCCCCTTTGGTTGTTTTTGTTTTCTCTTTTGGTTTTCTTTTCGGTCCCAATGTTTTGCTCCCTCTTGCAGGAATTGGAATGCTTCGCATAACTTTAGCCTCCGGTACAATGTCTACGGCATGGTGAACTTTAGAATCTATCTTTAGCCCGGTGGAATCAACCCGGTCTTCGGGGTTCGTTTCGCAGGATATGGAACGTTTTGAAGAATCTCCATTGGGCATTTTTTTTTGGAATCTGGCAATCAATGAACTTAAATAATAATGCAAGGAACAAGTAATCAGACACACCGAGGGTAGATCGGCTGTACTGATTGGTTGACCCACGTCTGAAAATCTAAAGAAATTCCTCCCTGGTCCGGAGCTTTATCCCCTCTTCTAACATCTAAACGCAGGTGGATAGGTGAAAGAAGTACCGCCATCAAAATCAGCTAAGCTTGAGCTTAATGGTGAAAGAAGTACCGCCTTCCCCACCCAGAAACAAATAAAATAACAAGAGGAAAAGCGGGATAAAACTCCGATCTCCGGGGGGAAACGAGCAAATTGATGACTGGTTCGATGTAATTAGTGCCTCCTCTATTCCTCCCAAAGGTCATCGGCTTGATTTCCTTCCAAAGCACACATGACACCACTGATGAAAGACTACGGACTGGCTCCTGCGTGGTTGGATTCTCTCGGATATGTTGCCCTTTTCCTGTCAGATGCTTCCTGAAGTGGCTTGTTCCAGTTTTGCTAACCAGAGATTCTATAGTTCTCAAATGCGCTAAAGCATTTGTCCCAGATAGTCGCCATTTGTTATGCCATGCATCCCCGTCCCTGCATTTTATGTGCAAAATGTTGGGTCCCCCCCCCTTTTTTTTTTTTTGCTTTGCGGGCTTTGCCTTGTCTTTTTCCCTTTTGTTTTCTTTCTCCGGGGTTTTCTTCCCCGGTGTGTCATTTTGTTGTTTTGGTTTTCTCCTCTGGGACTCCGGTACCGGAGGTTGCCTTTTGTTGGGAACCAGATTCCAGACTCTGGGATTCTTCGTTGTGATGTTCTTAGGGATATCATCACAAGGAATCCCCGGATCCGGAGTTCGGAGGTTTTGCCTGTCCGGAGATCGCCGGAAGGCAGAGGATTGCCTTTTACCGCGGGTATAAATAGAAATTATCTGTCACTTTCACACTTACCGTGATTAAAACCTACGAGCACTTAGAGCGAATTAGAGCAATTTTAAAGCGATTAACAGTGCGTTTGCAGAGAATTTGTGATAATCAAAGCTTAACACCTTCTGCGTTCTCAGGCAATCGCGAGTGCTTCGTGGTGGTGATTCTGACAGTTTGACAACTCGAGCTCCCGTGGTAATCTTCCCTTTCTTCCACCTTCTGCGTTTTCAGGTTGGTTTTTCTGCTTTCCCTCCTCTCTGGCTTTCTCTGTTTTTGTTTGGTTTCCGTTTGTTTGTCTGGTTTTTCTTTGCTTCTCTGTGTTTCGTCTGGTTCGGTCCTTTATCTTTGGTTTTTGCTTCCCATTGGTGGGTCAGCTCTGCCAGAGGGTCGTCCACCCTTTGTGCAGAAGTTGTTTTTCTGTAAATAATGTAAAGTATGTAAATGGTGTATATTGTCTAAATGGCTGTATATTTGTTTTCGCTTTGTTTGGTTTTCCTGAGGACGTCGTCCCCGCGTTATATATTCATGTATATATGTATTATAGTTATAAAACCCCTGTATATCTCCTTCCATTCTCTGTATATACCCCTCGGCCTCGTGTATATCCTTCTAGGTAACTCGACAAGCTGGTCGATTCGCCTTTGCTTCTAGTTTTCACCTTCGAACTCGCTTTCGAGGCAGAAAATCACCTATTTGAAACTCGGCTCTCAGCCGGTTTTGAACAGGCAATTTTCTCTCTCCTCCATCAAGGCTGTCAGAACCTCATTTACATCCTATACACACAATCAATTCCAGCCAAGTGGCTTTCCCTTTTCACGCGTTCGAACGGTTGGCTCCGCCGTCATCGCCATCACATCTATTTAATGCCAACGCACGTGGCATCCACGTGGGCTCGACAACTTACCTTTTCATACATCTTTACTAATGGTCATTTCTCCGGGCTTCAGGCCTCTTACCACCGTCCATCCTGTGTCTTTGCCAAGTGTGATAAAATTCCCCAGACCTGGATATGTTGATACTTTAAGTTTATGCTGTGTTTTACTTTTGGGTTATCGTTGCATGATACTAACTTTTTAGGAAAAGCAAACACCGCGGTGGTAAGATCTCCGGACCCCGGAGTAACTATTTTATTTTAAATAAAAATATTCTGACGGTCGCTTTGTCTTGCAGGTTCCCGGACTTCGTCTTCCAAACATGTCTGAAGCGTCTGCATCATCTCCTCCCGGAAGTCTGGAACTACCAACAACGACAGAAACCAGGGCAGCTATGAAATCTAAGATGGAGAGGGCCCTGGAGAAACTTCCCCTCACCATGAAGTTCGTTTAAAACAACATCATTACGGGCTCAAAGATTGAGTCCAAGGTTAAACTCATAACTGACACCAGTGTCAGAACGTGGGCAGAGATGCAAGCCTTAGTAAAATTAATGCACATCCAGCGATAAGCTGGGGATCAATTAGCAATCAACGTCAGAGGTTTCGGGATCCTCCGGGCAGCCTGCTTTCCGTGCTCCGTGCAATCTCCGGAGCTTATTCTAACACTGGCCGCCAACTACAATTCTTCCATCCGGGCCGTCATGCTTGCGGCAACAGAACCTATGGGGTACCCTACTCTGCTGGTGTCCCTCGACCCAGACACATTTCGGGTGGGATTATGAATCCCACAATTTGACAGAGCCGCAGTGGTCACAAGGGCTGATGCCTTGGACCAGTTTACTCAACTGGAGGATGCTGCCTGGGTGTATATGAATACCCACTGGCTGAAGGCCCCGAAGAGGGACCCAAAGAGAATGAAGATAGAAATCCCCCGCTCTGAGTTCAAGGAGAGCATCCAGATGGGGATAATAGCACTATCCCGGGTATTTGGGCAACCCTCCTCCCAGGAGTTTGCAAAATGGATGTACTATTTTCTCCTCGGCATCTCCACCAAGGCAGAATTATTCGACTGGGCCGTAATAATCTCTAATCACGTCGACTCCCAGTTCCTCCAAGTGGAGAGGAAAAAGAAGTTCTATATGTCTTCTTACGTTTTCTGGGCCCTAGCCCAGCAGAGGCCCCATTCTAACGGCCTACTTACAGATGGCGTGCTCGGGATGGGCCCGGAACAAAAAGCGCCGTGGGACCATTTCCCAAAAATTCAATGGGAGGGCAGCTTCCCCAGTTTCTACCGAGTAAATGATGCATTCGTTTACTACCATCTGCTCACGCCAACCCGGGATGCCGGATACCACCTATCCACTGAGGCGATGAAGTTAGTTAGTAGTTATGGGCACTACTACATTCAATTCCAGCAGCATACATATATTAGGGTCGCCGGCTTCTCCAGAAAACCCTACTTGTTTCCCAGGCACTGCGGGGACAAGATCGTGCTGCTGGAATATTGCAGACAAATGATGGAATTGCATACCTTCTTTGCCCTCAAGAAGGTCCCCAATGTCTCGTTCCCAATCACCTGTGGGAACTACACCTGCAGTCTGGCCGCCGCAAAAGAGGCAGACAACGAGCTGAAAAGTTATAACTTGCAGGAATTCTATCTGGCGCGGAAGACCTTTGATCCACATGGAAAAATAGCAACGACAATGCCTCGGGCTTTGGAGCCCCATAAAATACACATGGAGGACTTCTGGGCAGATTGCCAAGACCACGTGGATGTGCAAAGCCAGCATTACATCAGAATGACAGCCGGAATGATGCAGGAACTGAAACTCCAGAGATTCCCTCCGGGCTTTTCTGACGCCGCCCCCACCATAGATCCCCAGTACAAAGAAAAGGGGATCGATAAAATGGCACTACCGATAATGGATTGGGCCGCCCAGGAGGGGCCCACAATTGAGGACTTCACTCGAGATGTGGTCGAGCGAAGTCAGGCCTATTTTAAGAAGGTATGCCCCGGGAGTATGCGTCAAGCTCGCTGTGGGGGCCGGGACTTCTTCGCAGGGCGTAGACAAGGGAAAAAAGATAGCTACAACACCCTCCGCGCTAGAAATCCCTATACAGGAGCAGATCAAGCAGTCCGTGGCAGCCTCCTAGCAAATGAGGGAGCAGTTAATAACAAGGCTTGCCACTCCCCCGCTCATGGCCAGACGTATTCGTCCTCCTTCCTCCCCGTCACTGGCAGCCCTAATGGTCAAGACAACGGGGGTGGATCCCATGGAGGCGGTAGCAATAGCCAACGCAGGGCCACGTTTGGTCACCCGGAGGAAGAGGAAACACATCAAACAGGCCAAGGTAGAACCGGTACCATCGCCAAGGGCTTCGCTCCCCCGAGAAGTAGAGATCCTTTCTTCCAGTTCCCCAGAACTGGAGAATGAAGCAGACCCAACAGAGGCCCCAGCCAGTCCCCCTTTGGAAGAGGAGTTTGATATATTTGCAACCGATGAATTCGGGAATTTGCAGGGGGACGATACACAAGCAGGGACAAAAGTCCCGGAGAAAGAATAAGAGGCTGCGGACCAAGAGGACTTGGAACTAGAACCTGCACAAGAACAGGAGCAGCCGGTAGAAGAGGAGTTAGAGCCGGAGATTATCCCCGGGGTTCAAGAGATGCAAGTTCTGGGAGTGGACCAACTAAAGCTAGGTGAAAAAGTGGTATCCACTGGGGGACCCAGACCCGGACCTTCGAGAATAACCGTAAACCCAGCCGCCACGTTTCCAAGGCCACTCCCGGGGGCAACCTTCGGGCAGGTTATCACAGCGGCCCAAACTCTGAATCTCGGCTCGATACCTCCCCTACTGCCAACAGAAGAAGAAGCCCTGGCAGAAAAAGAAGAAGAGCAGCTTGAAGAGGAAATCACCAAAGAATCCTACCAAGGTCCAGACCCAGCAATAGACATACAGGACAAGGCTGAGGAGATGGAGGCTGACAAAGAGAATACTGCTGCATAAAAGGTTGAGGCAGGGAGGACGGATGAGGTCCGCGTCGGAGAGGATCAACAACAACAAGACACTAGGAGAGAATCAGGAGAACAGATTCTGGCAGGAAGGCCACCTCTCCCACCTCAGTGGCTGGTGGAGAGCAAAAAGAGAAAAGCTCAATCCGCTCCGGTGATTCCTCTCTCCCTGGCTGAAATGATGGGCCAAGTTCAGGCCCTGCCGAAGGCGAAGAAAGCCCGGACAGTTCATAATCTGTGAACTGGGCTGGGTGGAGAGATAGTTGCTGTTGTAGCAACACCTCCCCCAGACGCCGATGAAGCAACCGCAGACCCCGCAGATTACAATGTTGCAGAGGTATCCCTAGGTAAAAGGGGAAAGCAAGGCGAGGTGGACTTGCTGAAGGAGGCAGCAAGGGCAGTGGAGGATCGATATGAAAAGGAGGCCCAGAGGCTCAAGGCTAAGAAAGAGAAGAATGCAAACCTTATGGGGTTGCTTACTGAGCTGGCCCGACCCCTCAATGCCGCTCCTCCGGAGACCTCCACATCAGAAGAATTACCGCAGAGCGACATAGGCTCCCTGCGAGTAATGAAAAAGAAAGCCCAAGCAGTAGATGAATGGGTAGTCCTATAGATAGGAAAAACCCGGCGTTTCCTAGCGTCCACTCTCCCAGACTTATACACAGCCCGACAAATTATTCATCAGGCGGAAGCACTCATTGAACAGTGGGAGAGTGATGCCGAAAATTACCAGGTGTGGAAGGTAGAGCTCGAAGAGCTCCTCACCTTGGGAGAAGATATGATTTTCGAATCCAGAATTCTGGGTGAGGAATCATTTGATTTTGTAAGGATTCAGCACGCCAGACTTGACCTCACATTGGAGGTAACCAAGCAACTGGTAGAGTCCTTGCAAGAGAAGGTACACAATGTAAAATATCCTTCTAATTTATTCAATTCTTATGTAATAAAGATTTTCAGGGCTGATCCCCTTAGTACAGATACGTACACCCCCAAAGATTCAGTTTTGGGGAGTTTTGATGAAATAATGCAATCCCGATATCAATCCCCAGAGGGGATAGACGGGGCCCAAATGACAAAATTAATCAAAATGATACTTAAGGGCCATGACGCGGCAAGGATGGCGGATGGATTTAAAGAAAATGTTCCAGAGTTAGGGGAACAAGTTGAAGTAGCCAGGCACAGAAGGGCCAGCCTGAAGAATGTAGATGAAGACTACATTTCCCACCTCCTTCAGGCCTTCAACGATAATAAGAAACCTTGAGCTTTCTCTGGGAGCCGGAGAAACTTGAGTGTTGAGCATTTTTTATTCTTTTGGGGACGTAAGTTACCGGATGCCAGAGTCCCAGATCCAACCATTTTGTATTCTTTAAAGTGATCCGTGTCCCGGTCCCCGAGGCCGACCGGTCACTTTCAGAGGTGGTTAATAAGACTGTCAGAAGGTAGTTGGGCACATCAAGAGGCGTCGGCTCGGCAGTTGGTTTTCTGACAGGGTGGTCTTCTCAAGGCGCCACTCAAGGATACACCTGGCGCATTGGAGACAGGGCGCCGCATTTCCCATTTATGAGGCATGTAGCCTGGGTCCCCGGGTGACCTAATTTCTTCTTTCTCCTCTCTGGCTCTCTTCTCGAGACCGATTCTTCCGATGTATATTCTTATCTTATTCTTCTGACATGACAGACCTATTTCGTCTCCAGGTCTTTTGTAGGGTGGCACAGGTGGTACCGGCCCCCAGATATTGTATTTTATTAAAGCATGATGTAAATAGGGTTAGGGTTAGCAAAGAGTTGTATAAATAGGCAAATCGGCCCGTTTTCAAGGGTCGGCAAAATTGATGATTTTTTTGTCCATAGCAATAGCAAAGTAATTTCTGGTTTTAGTTGCAGAGCTCAATGCTCCATTGTTTTGTTCTTGGTAGTTAGATGCTCCCCTGGAGCCGCTATTGTATCACGCACCAGTGCTTGCTGGACTGAATATTAATGAAGAAGGAAGGATTCTTGGCAATGATGTTGTTGGCACTCTTGCTTCTGAGTTAATGGTATTTCATGTTTTAATGTTCTGTATGTCTCTTACTCTGGTATGTTAAAGTAGATTAACGAACTCTTTCCTCTTGCTACTGATAAAATGCTAGCTGATGGTTATTTATTTCTTCGGTATTTAGTGTAGTTTACCAGAGTATTATTGATGTTCCAGACATTTCGACATGATTGTAGTTAGATGAAATACTGCTAACCTTGCAGGATCTTTTTCACTTCATTTGCTAAGTATAGAATGCCCGGGAAAACCTTACCTTGATCGAATCTCCGGAGATGATGAGTTGAAGAAACCAGCTATCCCCCTTGAAAACAGTCACCTCTCCCAACCGAGCCCCGCACCGTCGTGACCCGACACCCAGGTGCTTGAAGGCCCGGAGGATTTATTTCCCCCGGATAACCTTTGCAGGCGGAGTTGGCTGATTTCCCCGGAACTTGGTGACAACTTATGACTGTTGGCGGACCCGGTCAGCAAAACCCCATGAACAGAACCAACACTTGGAATCTAAGAATTTTGAACCCTTACAACAGAGAAAAGAAGGAGATAAATAGGAGAAGGAAAACCTAGGAGAGGGTTATATAACACAGTCCTTCTTAGCAATGAATGTAGTCCTTCTTCTCCGGTTGATCTTTCTCCAAAATATCATCAAAAAGATTTGGTCTGAGATGTCACCCATCACACCGTAGAGAACAATCAACATAATTAATGCAGAACAAATACAACATGGGCAGAGACATCCCAAAATAGGAAGTAAACTAGAAGCCATACAAGACCACCATGCTGCATTAAAGCTTCTAGGACCATAGAAAACATCCCCAACTACTCAAATGATGCCTTTAAAGTCGATCCAAGGACAAGAAAGACCTCGAGCCACTCCCCTGTAAGTCTGATAATATGAAACCATGACTAGAAACCCTAGAAAACAATTAAATATTCAAATTTAAATTACAATAGCTAGTTCCTAACGCAAAATCATCATCAACAGATGAAATCCAATCCTTGTCCATCTTTAAAATACAGTCGTATATCCATTATAAGTTACCCGATCCTTGACTAGATCTTGCCAAGTGTCAGCATGCGCAATGCCTCAAAGGTTGTATCTTGCACATATTTATCATAAGGCTTCACGCCTACTGTACGATCTAATTGTACATGCTTTATCATTAACTCATCCTTCATTCTAGCCCCACGATATCAAGCAAATTATTTATGGAACTTCACGTTGTACACAGGATCATATAAGACTTGATCGATCTTTACTTTACCCCTTCTGACTTCAGCCTGGTCCCGCCATCTGACACACGTCAGCTAAGTGCAATGCCTTGAAGGTTAAAGAACTTCATCTTGCACATTGAGGCTTCACGCCGGTCGTCGGATCAATCTCACATCCATACCCTATCACTTAACTATCCCTTGACTCTGGGCACTTGAATCCCTTTATCTCTGAATCTCACAATATAACCTGACCTGACCAGATTAACCGTGATTAGATATCGAGATTCAGAGATAACATAGTCTCTAAGTCACTGAATGCAAAACTTAACTCTGGGTTTATTCAGCGATCACACGTGGACCACGCAATCAAAACTACATCAATGAATAACGTTAGATCTCTTAATGAAAAGAAGACTTTGACCATCATTTGGAGATTCAACGCCAACCACAAGATCACCCTGCAAGAAATGACCACCATCATCCTCTGGAAAACTCATCCTTCACTTTACTTGACTCGACCTTAACCCTAGTCTATTCTGAGACTCAGCGACAAAGCTTACCACTGAATCTCCCAATGTTTGACTTAACTATGGTCACATTCAGAGATCTGGCAACAACCCTCAGGTTTGATCTTCACTTGAACATGTGTCTGCATCTCAGTTCATATCTTCTGATCACTAAATGATCTTTGACTATATGAATTTATCTATATATTAAGCGCCAACCCTAGATCTCTACTCTGATCAACGGACCGGATTCTATCCATGCGAGCTCCATCCTTGACCTTGAGTAACTTTCTTGACCATGATCAAATCTGGAGATTCAAAGATAACTGTATCTCTAAATCGTTGAATACTTTTGCTAACTCTGGTTCCATCACGAGATCTAGCGCCAACCCTCCAATCTATCTCATCATCTATGGTTCTAATTTAATCTCGTCTGGTCCACCTTAAATTTACCTGAGTCAAGCATCAATTTGGAGATCGACGAATGAAGGAAAATATTGACATGGCAAGTTAACATTAAATCGAGTTAAATATGGAGATTACGCACCAACAAGATTATCTCTAATTTTCTAAATAAACCTAACCAAACCTTGACTTAACCATGAGTTTATCTAGAGATTCGGATATAAAGGTCGCACCAAGTCCCTGAAACATTTCTCAACTCCAGTGTCTATCACGAGATCAAGTGCAGACCACACAACTAAGTCAAGGAAATAACAAGATTGAAGGCCCTCACCAGATCACTGAATAGAAACCTGACTCTAAATTTTATCAGGAGACTTAGCACCAACCACAAGATCAAAGCAAGATTGATGATCTGCGCGTAATCTTAGAACATTTAACTTGACCACAGGTCCATTCAGAGATCTAGTGACCAAAGAGAAAATGTAACCTTGCCTCGACCCTGGTTAAATTATGAGATTCAAAGATAAAGGTATCTCTGAATCTCCCGATGCTTGTCTTGACCAGGGTTACATTACAAGATTTAGCGCACTCCATAGGATTAGATCACGATCGATGGTCTGTACGCAATCTCTGAATGAAAAGAGAATATTCCATATCATTTGGAATTTGGGAGATAACATGTATTTCCAGATAAAAAATATTCCTTGGATGAGTAAAGATAAAACATGTTGGGACTTAGGCAAATTAGGAAAATTAAAACAAGACCATGACAAGCCTAGCCAACACGACTTAGAGAAAAGACATGACCTCGTCGAGACATAAGACACATGAATTAAGACAAATTAAGTTATAAAAAGTAACTTCAAAATAGAAAAGAGTCACGAGGGTTTAGGGTTTAAGACACATTTTCATGGTGAAGACAAAACCCTAAGGGCCAGAGACCTAAAAAAAATGTAGAAACAGGAGCAAATCACAGAACCAGGCAAAATTTTTGAAATAGGTCTAACATGTTCATTGTTGATCGATTGTCGTGAACATGTTGTTAACGTCAGTTGTGGCATGTATCTTGGAGGAGACCTATCTGGTGGCCGACTTCAGTAATGTAGTGTGTAGTATGGATTATGAGCGTGGATTGCGAATCTTGGAGTATATCTGATGTATTGTAATTGATGTTTACTTGTTTTAGGTACCTTGTGTATCTTAGCAAGGAGTTAAATAATTATTTGTATATTGGGAAAGCTTAATTGGCTGACCTAATCAATTATTGTAGTAGGGTATATATGTGAGATATTTTCTTTTGAAAATATGTATGTATGATGAGAAGGTAAATGTGAAGATAGAGAAGTGTGGGAGCTGTGAGGCTTGTTTGGCCGCTGGATGTAGAGAAGAGTTTGTGATTGTAATTCTTCATTGGATCAGACCACACAAAGACAGTTGCTATCAAATAGTTCACTGAATTGTATATTCTCTATATACACTTGTTCAAATTGTTAATCCTTGAGGGTGGCTCTAACCTTCTTTGGGCAGTGTGCCTGGGCAATGAGCCCACTGTTACTCTTGACTCCTAATAGGGTATGTCCTTTAACAGGGACTATGTACTGTAATATTGTAATAATCTCCTAACAGGGCTAAATCTTTTAACAAGGATACTATACTCTCAGTACATCATTTGTGGGTGCTAATTCCCACTGAGGTTTTACCTTTAACAGGGTTTCCTCGACAACAAGTATTGTGTTATTGTGTTGGCAATTACCGTCTTATCATTTGTACTACAATTTTGGTTTTAAAGTTTAAATTTTAATATTCTGTATCACAAATTATTCACCCCCCTCTCAGTTGTGCTTGTGGACTGGTACTCCTAACAAAATCATCTCTACCATAAACAAGCACATGATGATCAAACAATAAATAAAATGTCAAAAGTGTGAGCTTCACAAATCGACAATGGACTCATATGACTCAGTTTATCAACAATCTAATCTTTCATCAATCGAATGATTCAATCTATCATTAATTAAGCTATCAATTATCTTAGACAGTGACAGGTATACTCAAAACTAGACAGATCGGTCTTATATGAGTCATCCATTCCTGAAACCAGACACATCTGCAATCAAACATCAAAACCAGATAAATTAAGGAAAAATAAGGATGTTGACTAGGTTAGTCATGTCAGTCTGTTGTCGATTTATCTTTCGCAATTGTGTTCTTATGCTCCTCAAGGATACCACTGAGTGGTGAGAATGACTATGATGGATCATCATATTTTTTCTTTGTTTTCTATTTTTGGAGTGTTTAAATTCAATTTTGGGGCAATGATGATTCAGGATAAATGTGATAGGAATTGCCATGCATATGGCAGCCACATAGTTCCACAATATGAGCTAATCCTTGGAAAATAATTGAACATTCCTTATCCATTATCTGCTTGTTTTTTTATCAAAGATCATAGTGGTATCCAAATGGTCAATATTTGGGTACATTTGTATCTCTTTATTTTCATAATAAGGTGAAATGATGAATAAAGATTGGAGTGTACGACAATGACTTGGTTTCATCAATCATTCTTTTTCTTTTCTTTTCCAAACTAATATCTCACTAACTTTCTTCTAACACATGCATGTACTCAGATACATTGTGCAATTTAGATTTGCATTCATTTATTGCATAAAGAAAACAAAATAAAACATGTGATATATCATACAATGTAGATCATAAAATCAATGCATCTATCATCAATAAAAAAGAGTCAATACATTCAAAAAAATCATATAGAAATGCATTCATAGAAAAAAGCCATCATGCATCCATATGTCAGTATAATAAAAAGTAAACATCATGCATCAAGGAATCTGCATAATCCAAATCACATAGAGTACATATAATCATAAACATCTCATAAAATTATATCATCATATAAAAGAAAGCATGTAGAAATAAACTGCATTTCATATAGATCCATCTCATATATCATGTGTTTGAGTACAATGGGAGCTCGCAAGTCGATAAAAAAACTCCATAAAATGTCTACAATATCGATACAAAATGATACAATGATACAACGAAAGAAAATTCAAGAGATTCTATCCCCATCCTTGCCTCTAGGATGGTGAGGGGGTGGAATCTGAGATCCTCTCGCATGCTATTTTGGGTGAACTACCACACCACTACACTGTGACCATTGTAAACTATTGGATCTCTGAGAGGCCGTATAACTAGGCACACACTGTGCAAATGGAACAACATCCTCATAATGTCGGTGCTAGTATCGGTGCCAGTACTGTATCTCTCTCTGGTCCTCCCAACCAGATCTCCATAATCACTCCATATCCTCCCTAAGGGATAGATCTTGAACACCATCTAGATAGGATCTCACCTCTGCACGAGCCTATCTCTCCTTGCCCTCTTCTACTGTGGCCCATAGCTCCGCTGTCGCTCTATGGGTAATATCTGCAACCTCCTGAGACATTTGCTAGACCTTTGTTGGATCCTCCTCCTACCCACCCATGGCCACATCTATATCACCCTCCTCTTAGGTACCCCTCAAACCCTCATCTCTCACTACCCAAGAATCCTCCTCATCATCCTCATGGCTACCGTCACTATCACTACTGATGTAGTTGCTCGATCCTAAAGAGATGGATCCTACCTCCTCCACTTGTACCATCTCCTCATCTCTCACCTCTCCCCTCTCCTCCGCTCTCTCCACGGTAGCGTTGTTAGTCTATCTTCATACCCTCCTCACAAGCTGTGAAGCATCCTCCTCTACCATCTCCTCCTCATCTAGGATTGATCCTAGTCTAACCTGGTCAGTGCCCCTCACAATAGATCTACCTCCTCTAGTACTAACTCTCTCACCACCTCTCTCGGGGCCATGGTCATCCTCGTCTCCTCTCTCTCCCCCTCAGCCTCAACCTTTCCCTCTGCCTAGGTCTCCACCCATCCTCCTCCATCCATCAACCATCCCTCAACCTCTATCTCTATGGCCTCCCCCTCTATCCCCACCTCTCTAGCTGGATATCCTCATGATAACCCTAGTCACAGGCTGGGTAACATCTGTTAGAGCCACAGGTCGATGCTATGTCCACCAAGCATCATACTATGGAGCGGTGCCTGCAAAGAAAGAAGATTCAAACACCAGTACCACATGGATAAGAAAGAAAAAGAGGCTAATCAAGAGAGTTTTATATAGCATAAGGGAAATAATGGGAAAATATGGAAGTATACCTCTATCTACAATGGTTTATCGCCATGTCCACGAAATAGGACGTAGACCCACTAACTCAATCTGTGCAACATGAACTAAGACTACGGCTCCCCAAACAACAATATATATGGATCTATTGGCAAAGTAAGCATAGGAATCACTGACATCCTTTCACTCTCCAAACTGTCGCAACACCCTCTCGATGTTGTACAAATCAAGAATATGGGTATGCTCTGACACACGAGCCATCAGGTATCTCCTCTACTGGTAGAAGGGAAGGTGTGCGTCCTCACCATCCCATACGAGACAAGATCTACATGGCCTCTAGATAAAGTAAAGAAACATATCTAGTTTCTTCATCCAATAAACAGTATGGTCCATGTACATGACTCAATCACAACACCCTCGTAAATAAAAACATAAGGTCTCCCCACTAGAATATCTTGATTACCCATAGGTCTGCACACGACTATGTGCTCCCACGCCCAAATCTGCAAAAGAGTCATGCCGCAACCAATTGACTTACCACCTTGGTAAGCCACATAAAACATATGATAATACATATGAACACACATACATGGTCCCCATTCATAAACAATATGGTCTCTCACCATAATCCTAAGGACTAATCCCCATCCTATGGAGAAGTCATGCTACCTACGATTAGGACAAAGTATCCCATAAATCAGGCTCCCTAAATAGGTACCTGAAGGACAATACACATCCTCAAGAGTGACTATGCACTCTCAAGTGGGAAGATGAAAGGTGCATGTATATGAGTGCCACCTCTCAAGCAAGGAAGAGATAAGATCCCTGTTGGTTATGATCTCAGGAATATATGTAATCTAGTATAATCCTAACTGCCTAAGAATGTCTCTCTCATCCTCAGCCATCTGGAAATGATATACCAAACCTGGGGGTCTGGAATCTCAACATCAAAAAATGTCATAGATCATCTGCACAGAAAAGATAAACATCATGTCAAAACCATGGTCGATACAATAAATTAAGGCATATGTTAAAAAATGAAGTTCCTAAGTAATAGAACAATTGCAACACATTTATGGGAAATGTGAAATAGTTAAGGTTGAATGTGAAACTAAAGTGGCAATTGTGAAATTTAATTGGAAAATATGGTAATAAAATAGGCAATTTTGGCAACTTTATCAATTGCAAAAGGGAATTTGCGATTTCAAAATACAACTCGCAATTGCGGCAAAATCGGGCTCATATGTGGCAACTTTAAGTTTTTTGGCCTAAACTAATAAATTACAAAGGTATTAATGACGCATAAAAAATGCACAAGGGTATCGATACTCACCCCATCGCCTACGCCCTCTGGCCACCCCACATTACGAACTTGGTTAGATAAGTGAGTCACTCCAGGAAGGCTAGCCATTGCTTGAAAGAAGCCTAAAAATCAAAGGAAATCAAAAAAATTTCTTACTAGGATATCAAGAGCTCCATGATACAAAATGAAAAATGAAAGGGCATGTGTTCTATTTATAATTGATTGACCGAAACCCTAATTTTTTCAGGAGCCCTATTTTATCATCCTGAGCCCCCAATTTTTTTATGGATAATATATTGAGCATTTTGAACTTCTTTAATGAACCGTTTGATGCTATTGTGGACATTTGGCATTTACAACAAATTAATGCTCATGTCGCATCTTTTCGCTCAATGTTGAGGGGGCATATAATCCACCTGCTCTAACCGGGACAAGCTAAGGCTAGATCAAAATCTGAAAATTCTTTGACACAACGTGACAAGCCACATTATATCAAAGAGGGACAAATGTACACCCTAAAATGGACAGTCTTGTGACCTTGCATTTAATTACTAATTTTACTCTATTAATTAATGATTTCTTTAATCATTATTTAATCATCTGTTTCTTCTAAATCTGATCCTCTAATCATTTAATCATTTCTCCAAAATTAATAAAATAATTAATTTTATTTAATTAATAAACCTCAATTCATTAATCTTTATTAGTTAATTAAGTTTAATTTCCCATAGTTTAAGATTAATTATTTAAACTCAATAATTAGTGGTTTTTTAATCTTTAGTTAATCATCTTTTTCTTCTAAATCCAATCATCTAATAATTTCTCCAAAATTAATTAAATAATTAATTTTATTTAATTAATTAATCTTTATTAATTAATTAAATTCAATTTCCTAAAGTTTAAATTCAAACATTTAAACTTATTAATTGTACTTCTAATTAAATTAATTTCATTTCACTCTTAATTCTATTTTAAATCAAAATAGAATTCAAAATATCTCATTTTTGAGTATTTTAATTTCTAAAATTAATTAAATAAACAATAAATCACCTATCTAGTTCCAAAAAGGGAACTCATGATCAATCCTTGTAATTGCCTGAATTGCTCCATCTTCTCTCTAGTTCAAAAACGGGACTCATGTTCAATCTCTGTGATTGCATAAATCATTACATCTTCTCTCCAGTTCAAAAAGATAACTCACAATTTAACTCTTCAGTTGACTCAATCATTTCCTCTTTTCTTCAGTTAAGAGGAGTTTACTGATTGCTTCTTCAGTTCTTTTTGATCTCAACCATCCATTTTCAAGTTTATGGGATCAATATCATCCATCCAAATCATTTCCATTTTCTATATAATCAACCCTTCGCAACCATTTGATAGGATGCAGGATCTCCAACTTTGTGCACAATTACTATGCAGGATTGTAGTATGAAGCACCAAGCAAAATTATTATCATTTTGATCTCATTTTCTCAACACTCTAAATTCATAGATGTTGTCCAAGCCAATATTGAGCACCATCCATACAAAATTTTATAAGGAGTAGAGAGAAGCAATAGAAGCTTCAAGCATTGGGGTTGCATTTATTTGTGTTCCTTTCTAAACGCTTGTTATTTTATTGTTCATAGGCTCATTCTTAGTAGTTTTTTTTATTTATTTCATTGCAAATTGGTGCTACTAACCCTCGTTAGAGTGTGCAAATAAAGGCTTATACAGTTCTTGAACCATTTCCATAGGTATAGCATAGTACAACAAATCAAGCAATCTACCTAAGGAAACTTTTAGTTTCAATTATCAGTTATAGGCTCATGAACTTAGAATAAATTCCAAACTTGGTACTCGGCCTGACCCTCATGCTTTGTGTCCCTCTAATTGAAGAGGTAATCTCATGCAAAGATGATAAGAAAATTATGCACTTAAATAGGCCTTCAAGGTTTAAAACAAGTATTCTTGGTAATCACTTCCAAAACCCTTTTTCCTCACAACCAGGGGAGTACATATGGTGAGTAGCTTCAAAGGACGATGCGATCCTCTTGCACTATATCTAATATAGCATGGATAAATGGGTAGGCATGCTAATTAACACAGTTGTAGTTATGTTTTTTTTTGTAAAGATTTGATTTACCTCTCATTACAGGAGCTTCCCACCATCATAAAAATGATGTTTTGTGCAATTCCGAAGAACTACTAGAGGAAGGCTATTCTCAAAATATTTTCCTCATTCACCCTATTAAGGATGAATGCATTTTGATTATAGTGGGTCGAATTACCATGGCTTTATGTTTGTATCCCACTTGGTTCATTCCCTCTCATCGGCCTCGTAAGGAAAACCTTGGGAGGAAGGCCTGCTAAAGTTAAGATTGACTAAGGAAATTGAAATAAGGTTAAAATGGGTCTGGTATTTTGATCACCTAAAACGGGTGAGAGCATATCCCTACCATCTTTTTCTTCAAACAAATATATAACACAATTCATTTTTTGACCTTATCTAACTATGGGCGATCTTGATAGGTTTGGCATTTTGGTCACCCAAGATAGGGGAGAGCATAGGCCTACTATCTCAATCCACAAGCAAAGAAGGTTTTTTTTTTTAATTTGATCTATATTTTTAAATAAATTGCCACAATATCAATTTCAATGAAAGTAAATGCCACACATGGGAATTAGAGATTTTGAGTGTGCATAACTTTGGCAATTCAATAAATTTTTAGCATTTTAGCCCTTTAGTAATACCAATTTAGTAAACAAGCTAGCGCAAATGTTAGTATTGATCATCCAAGGTTAGTGAAATCAACAAGGCTATCCAATGCACAAAATTTATATGGATGAGCATACAAATCAATTGAAACATTAAGTCTAACTCTAGATTTGTCCAATATGCAAGTATAATATTCAAACGTTTTTGTGTCTTCACTAATTTGGATCATTTAATTATCCCATTGTACTCTTTTAGCATTATTATGTGCAAGTTTATAGGCCTTTTGAGTATAAAAAGCTAGTTTTTGTCTAATAACCTTCTTCAATTTTCTAGCTTGAGCCATCTACCTATCATCAAAATCCAAATTAAGCTCTTTGTTCTAAATTTTTTAAGTCAAATTGAAAAGCAACATTACAAAGATTAAATACGATGTGCTTTGAATTAAGTGTGATTCATTTTAAATCAAATACGATGTCTAATAAGTCAAAATCGACTCCCTTTTACTCAAATGTTATTCCATTTGTCTCAAAGGTGATATTCTTTGATCCAAATGCGACACAATTTTGACCTATACAAATTTTGAAACAGAAAAAATGACAATTTCAACTGCGATGTTATAGTATTTAAATGTGATGACTGAAAAATTAGTAGCGACATTGTTTAGATCAAAGGCTATATTCTTAAGATCATATGTGATGTGCTTTTAATCAAAAGTGATGTGCTTTTAATCAAAAGTGATGTTCTTTGCTGTAGATGCGATACTCTTCTGGTCAAAAGTGATGTTTGCATATTTCCTTGACCTACAAGTACAAATCTGCAACCAAAAGCTTCAAAAATATGTTAGGATTAGTGAGGCATGGGCCCTACGGTGGGTGCCATTTATGTGTGTGTATTTTGTGTACTACAAACCTATATAAGATATTAGAATGAGCTTTCAAATCAATTCGATATAACGAGCTAAAGACAATCAAATGAAAGACATCATGAGCGTCCAATTGCTCTTTATTTCTAAGGACTTATTGATAATTCTCAACTGCAATTTTATTCACAAGTGACAACTTAAAAAATGACATTTTAATGATGTGATATGGATCTATGCTATGATAAATGTAAATTGTAATCTAAATGATAAAGAATACTAAGATGTAATGACATTTCTCCATTATAACAATGCTCACAATGATAATCCTATGCTAACATGGATGCAAAAATGACTATAGTGCGATTATTAGCCGATAGGCTATTTTGCATTGGCCTTTCACCAATACCTGTCTCACGGTGTGTAACCACTCACGTAAACCTGAGAAAAATACAAGTGGTTTGTAATATTGTTTAGATCCTATTACAGTTGTCCTAGCTGTTTGATCCGATTTGACAAAAAAGATTTGTCTCTTTACCCCAAAAAATTTATCCATTCAACTCATTTTAGGTCTTTCGAGATGTTAAGATCGAAGTGGATGTAGTCTCCCATACTTATTGACCGTCTATTAGCTATCTACAGATGCCAATACACTTCTTTATATGAGATGATGATCTGACTGCATGAATCCTCTATTTTTGCTATTCTATTGTTGATATCACAAGGGATAAACTTTGTAATCCTTCGTTGTGGCCCCTTCTCATTTAATGTTTCCAAAATAAGTTGGCGACAATGGTAGGTTCTAATTTTCCTTTGAAGACCAAAAATTTTAGCATGATTGGTGCCATTTATATTTAAAGGCTCTTGCATTGTGAGCATCAGTTTTCTTATAGTCTGAACTTCACTCTCAAGAGCTTGACATGTGGTTCACAGGGCAATCTTCCATCCATATTCCCCAATCTACACTACTCCCATACAAGTGATGGAATGCTACCGCTGTGCAGATGACGCCTCTCTACCTGACATGCCCTCTCCTCGAGTTTGAGCAACTTCAAGTCTTGCAGTTTTTTTTTTTTTTAGAATAAACATTAGGGTTAGGTGAGTTGCAATGATGAATGACAATAAATGGTGTGTATTTGGAAGACTTTTCTTAATTTTGATTGTAAATAACGGTTTCTTTTTATGGTCTTTCGTTTGTATGAAGATTTTTTCAGCTTTCAAGTGAGAAGACACAATTGAATCAGTTTGGTTTTCTTCTACCTACATCGTCAAGATTTTTTAGTTTTAAGAACATGGTATGGATATCCGTCAGAGAATAAATGGTAGAGGAATCATGTTAGATGTTGCAGTTGGAACTGCCCTGGTAGACATGCATGCAAAATGTGAAGCATAAACAAAGTACATGAGCTTTTTGATAAAATGTAGTCTCATGGAACTGAATGTAAGATATGCAAAAAGAGAATTTCTTGAAGAGGCTCTAAAAACATTCAATTAAGTGCAATTATCATGTGTATAGCCAAATTCAACAACCTTTTCTCTCATCCTTCCTGCATGTGCAAAACTGTAAACACTGAACCTACGACACAAAGGCCACATCAGCAAATTTTATATAAAACTAAAGAAGTCAGTCAACCAGTCAAAGGTCGAAAGCATAAGTCGACTAGATACAAATATATTGCTGATAATAAATGAATAAAAGTACTATTACGACCATTACTGTCGAAAAGATAAATCATTCCTTTGTCCAAAAAATAACACGGAAAGTCGACCATCTGTCGAATCACATCAGTAAATGATAAGAATTAGATCCAAAATATGCACTTCCATGTTAACGACATAAGTAAACAACAAAATTTACCAAATACCACGATGTCGATTTCTAAAAGGCAAGTCCTTCCTGAAAGAAACTTCAGAATCCTGTTCACAAAAGTTAGCAAGGGCGAAAATATTGTGGGAGTGCGTTTCCACCCTACCACAAAGAATTAACGCTTCCCCGGAATCTTTCCTGAAATGAAAGATACCCAGCCCAGCTAGAAGTAATCTAATAAAGTAAAACTAAGGAGTAATGGAATATGTGTTACTTGATACATCCACAATCAAGTTCCAAT
>MU225632.1:1147943-1165286 GCA_018584345.1 Thuja plicata | reverse complement strand
TTGGCTCAATTCTTGATTCACGCTTCGCAAGTTAACTCTAGATCCAAGGTTTACAACTTGACCTTAATCTTTAGTTAGATATGTTTTAGATCCGTTAGGATTCTTTAAAACATTTACATAAAGCTTGCTTGACCCACAAGTTATGATTTAAAACAAATTAAAACTCTATAAATAGAATTACATTGCTTTATCCGTTGTGTAAACTCAGATCCACTTTTTGCGGGTTCTCTAACTGACTGTCAGTTTTCTTGGTCGTCAGGTATGCCTTTTCTGTTCCGTCGGTTTTGTTCTCAAAACTGTGTTGTCGGTGTTGATCTCAATGTTATGTTATTCACCCGTCGGTGATGTCCTGTTCACTTCATCGGTGCAACACTTTTCAGTGTTCGTCGGTCAATTCCATACTTAGCATTTTCTCATGACCTTTGTGTTCTATCGGGTATGCTCGTTGTTTGCCGGTAATGCTTGTAGTCTGCCGGTAATGCTTGTAGTATGCCGGTGATTTCTATCAATGTTTTTCACTAAGTGTACTAATGGAAAAATTAATGTCATCAGTTTCTTCCTACAAATTGGGGAGGCTTCATTCATACACCTTTGGCATTCTTTCTTCCTAAGGGGATGAAAATTATTTAGTTTTCTTAGAGAAGTTTCTACATTGATCCTGGAGCATCTACCAATGGTGTATCTTCTATATTGAGGGAGGGCTACTTTGTCTCTCTTCCTACTCCATATTTAGAGGAGACATCCTTGTCTTTGGAGCTTGTTCACACTTAGTTACCATTGGTTCCTTGTTTGTCACCTTCTCTTGGGTATGTTCCTGATTGGATAGTGGCATCTTCATCATCTAAGGACATGGCAACACTTGAGAAGATTTCAGAGACATCATTCTTCATTTGGTTTCCCCTTCCTAATTGCTATCCAAAATGGGAAGCATTATTGCATTTGTACTTGTTCTATCTTCTTCCAAATAGGAGAAATGTTGTTTGTAGGCATTGGTCTATGTTTTTCCTTCAAGAAATCACCATTCTTGCAGGACATTGTTCATTGTGGGGGGATATCATGTATCATTGTTTCCTTCCTATGGGGGGATACTTGATTGTATATACATGATGTATGTCATACTAGGGGGTCTTTAGTACTTTTTCCATCCATGCATCTTGTGTGTTTTCATCTCTCTTTTTGGGGAGAGTTTTGTCCTATGAGGTTTTCTCCCTTTCTCCTCTTCATGAGAGATTGTGTTGCATTGCATTTGCTCTTGCATATTGTACATGTGTGCCTAACATGGCCTAGTAGCTGAGACCCATCTTGCATTGTCATCTAGCATTATGAGTTTAAGTGCATTCCCCTAAGTTTCACTTAAGGGGGGTGTTGGTGTAATTGAATATTTTAATTATACTTTACTTAAGCTTACTTAGGATAATGCGTTGCATAGTAGCTTGCATATTAGACACTTAGGAGTTTGCATCTTATTTTAGCACATGGTGTAGGAGGAATTCCACTTTAGTTGGTGATAATTTTTATCTCATTCCACTTTATGTGTGAGATCCACCTTTAGTGCACATATCACATTATCATCCTCACATTGCTGCACATACTTCATTGTACAATGGAGGATGATCTACCTTTGGTGGACATGTGATTCCACCTAGTGTAGTTGATAGGTTATCTTTTGCTCATCTCCTAGTTATTATGCATTGCCTATATATTCAGGCACATCTACATTGTATTCAATTGGGCTTCTATGTGTTATTGATCATTGTTGAATCCAGTCAATTAAGGATCATATCATTTGCCTATATGTCTTGTGTTATTCATTGGGCTTCTAGATCTTGGCATATTCTTTCATTTCCTTAGACAAATTCTTACAGAGATGAATGGTCAAGTTTGCAAAGACTTGGAGTGATCCATATGAGCTTAAAGATGATCTCTCATTGGTTGATTTGATTTTGTCATGCAGTGGTAGGAAAGAGATTCTAGGAAAGAATCAATTCAAAAGAATTAATTAAATTAGCCATGTGTGTTGAGTGAATGTGTTGGATTTAATTAATTAAAGATGACTATATAATCAAATGTTGAATTCACTTACATAGTTATATGGTTTTGATTTAATTAATCCAAATGGCATGAATTTAATTGATTTTTCTCTTTGAAGATTTTTAAGCATATGCAACCTCCAGAGTAAATACAGATTCCTCGACATTTGAAGTATTTTTTCTAATGCAGAAGAAAAACAAGCATTAGAAAATCAAGAGGGCTTACTTCTATCATTGTTTTGTCACCAGCATTGACCACCATCATTTGGAGCTTGATTAGGATTCCCCTAATGCAACAACCTTCTCTCATACACATGTGTCTTTCTGAATCTTGAAGAGAATATTGATATTCTCTCTTTCTTGCACCAACTAGTGTATACTTGTGCGTCAAAACTTTATCATGCATTTAACTTTCAAATTGGACTGGAACCTTCTTTTGAGAATAAAACTTGAATTTGAAATGATCTAACATAAAACCACAAACTCTCTTATGAAATCACTTAGAAAATTAAAAACCCTTTACCCAAATGAGACTATTGGATACAACTTGCAAAAGATGAACAAATCTGCAAGAACACCTTAACAAAAATTTACTCAACTTTCACACACAATTTTAAACATTATTCCCTACAAAACTCGTTAGTTTGTTGGTTCCTCCAGCTGATGTCTGAGGAAAATCTAAGGATTATCCTTCACCTATGGTTCTCTTAGATCAGCGGCCAACTGCTTGAGAATTCCTTAGCAATAAGGAATATCTCCTTCCATTCGGGGCTCTGCAAAACCCAAGTAGGCCCCCCTTGCAATACTTATAGATATTGACAAGATTTAGAGAAGTATTACACATCAAGAATATGACTCAATTTGTTGGACTAGAATGTATATGAATCTATTCTAGAATTGGCTCTATTTTAGTGTACATCATTAGTGCATATCTGAGAGTAAAAACACTATTCTAACCCTAGTCCTACTAACAAAAATGGAAAATGATTTGATGGTTGTTGAATCTAACAAGATCTTGACCAGTGCCTAGGGCCATTGGGACAAAGTTTGATACCTAATAAATCACAACAACATTCAATGACTCACACCACATGTCATAGCTTTAACAATCACTACACTTCTCAAATAAATATTGCAATCCACAATAAGTATTTTAAACATTTCCTTGAAAGAAAACAAAGTTGTACATTACACATTCATGAAGAATTCATAAACACAAATTTATCTATCCTAAATAGAAAAAATTCATTAATTCTTTAAAAAATGCAACTTATAATTCATCAAAAATGAGACTCCATTGAAACCTTTGTACATTCCTATTTGCCTACCTAGTGCAATATCCCAAAGTTTCAAAACCTTCTCAAAATTTGCAAAAGTTCCATTGGAGTTCAAACCCTAGCCATGGTCAGGCTACAATGACTACGAAAAGTCACAAATCAAGCCAAAGATTTGACCCTGTTTGTACATTTTGATTTATGAAGGGATCCAGTGGAGAAAATGCACACCCCTGCAGGGAAAAAGAATGGCCCATACCCCGCAGGTATGCAACGATTTGCTCTTTGTCAGAAGAAACGACATCAGAAGTCATCCACAACAATAAATGGGCAATGGGTACACTTGAGTGGCGTATGCAGAGACCAAGAGGATAGCAGTTATAGCGCTGGTGGAAGTAGAAGAGTTGCTAAAGAAGTTGTAACAATCAATACTCGGTCCTATGTTTGGTAAAAACTCTTGTCGATTGTGACTAGTTGTTTGAATTCGCACCCTGGCCACTAGATTGAATGTGGGTCATTGATGAAAATCTCTGGCGTTCAATCAGACGGACAAGAACCATTGAGAAACCCCCAACAGGCAATTTAAATAAAGTCGTCGATGAGGTTGGCATTTGGATCTGACAAATATCATTGAAGTCCTCGGTCGCTTGTTGGAACAAAAGAGAACTCCTGACGTACCAACGAGCAGCACCACCTGTACCAAATGTGAGTCGCATCAGCCGCCATGAAGCACTCGGGAACTCGACGGAACACACGAGAAAGTTCCAATGAGCTAGTGATTAGCTCACGTCACAAAAGAAGGAAGCCATGTCAGATGCCACCTAAGATCGCAGGGCTCGGCAAGGCGCGAGAGAGATCCCACCGAGCCAGTGAGCACAAAATATATCTAACATGCACTGTCAAGGTGTAGCAACATCATGGTCCTATATGAGCTCATAAACACGTTAGAATCCAAGGAAGAGCTCAATGAGCGTCCAAGCTACCTGTTATTCATTGCCAGCCTTAAACATCACACACTAAGGAAAAAACTAAATTGCAAAAAGTAAGTCAACTTTGACTATTTAACACTTTTTGATTAGGAATCAGTCATTAGTGTGTGATGTTTAGAGCCGGGGGTATTTACGCATGTGTCATCAAAGTTGCCACGATGGACAACTCAACCCCATGTTGTAACAAATGCACAACCCCTGTAAGCCAACGAGATTATCACCCTTTGTTCCTTGGCTCACCACGTAAGCATCATTTTGCAACTCATCAACTCGGCCTAGTACTTTGAAGATCATGGCGAGTTAGCGCATCCACTTTTGACTATAACCTCTTCTCACGTGAACCAACACCTGTACATCACTTGGTACTCGATAACTCGTTGGAGAAGATACAACATATTGGCATGCCAATGAGCAGGCCCACCTATCATTCTTGTGATAGGTGATTCTAGAATTGCCTTTAGAGACCAAACTGCCTTTAGAGACCACTAGAAGTTGTTGAACTACAACACAAAGCCAATGCTCCTTTAGTTCAAGTTGGGCTTCCTAGACTTGAAAGTAGTTCCAGAACACATGAAATGTCGATTATTTTCACTTTCAACCCGACAAATGAAAGCAACAAAATAGTTCAAAATGAAACGTCAGGACGCAACGCATGAAATGGAACTCAAACTAAGCTTGGACTCTGCTAAATAAAGAAGACCTAAATAGTTCAATTTGACTTGTCGGATTCCGATAGAGGTGTAGGATCTGGTTCAAAACTCAGACCAACTCAAACAAATTAACATATTTAATTCATTGAAATCGGAGGAAGATAGAACTTAGCCAAAATTTTAACATGTGCACTTCAAATTTGCTCAAAATTTGAAGGGACCAACACTGTATCTTGCCCTAAAGTCATGCAAGTCTTCTTAGGGAGAGTGAGTTTCTTGGTAATGTGCCAAAACATCAGGGACAATGAATTCCTTAACTTCTGGTCTAAAACTTTGTAATCAATTATTTTATAGTGAGTGTGATTCTTACGGTGGTTTTTTCTGCATTGAGTTTTCCATATAAATCTGGTGTGTGTGTGTGGGGGGGGGATTAATAACAAGAAACTGAGAAGTGTAGCAAATGTGTTAAGTATTTGCTTATGCCAATCCCTCCCCCCCTGAGGTGTTTAACAATTTTATCCAATTATTATAATCATTAACTAATTTATGACATTTTTTCTTCACTAATAACATTTTCCTTAAGCCCCTTGGAATTTTGGGTTTAAGCCATTTTCTTTACTTTCTAATAATCATTTGGCAATTTCTTGTTCTGATGGTCATTTTCGCTCTTTTGAGGCACCTAATTCTCTCTCTTTTACAAATTTATGTGATTGGCTACAAGCCCTTGCTCATCTTTTTCTATACTTTCATTTTCATCATTTTAATTATTACAAAATAACCTCTTGCTTGAAGCCTCCATACTATTAGCTCTTCTTAATAACCATAGTATTTTATGTCAAAATATTCTTGAAAAATCTCTTCCCAAATTGTGCTACACCTTCTTTTCTCAATTTGAATACTTTCTCTCTATTCTTTGAAAACCTTAAAAATATTGCCATCTCTTAATAATACTTGAGAATACTTGAATTTTTTTTAATTGTACCCCTCTATGTTCCAACAACAATAATCATTCTTTTCTTTTACTTCAAGCTTATTAAATATTTTTTTATCACAAATTTAACATTATTTGAAATCCATTTTACCCTTTTCTTATTTGACAATACAAAATTCCATCTCTTTAGTATAGAAAAATAATTTACTAATATTACACTCTACTCATAACACTGAGCATAAAATACTAAATCCATATACATATATACAAATGACTCTCTAAGAGATTTGACCATTTTGATAAGCTCCCATGCAATCACCTCCTTAAATGAGAGAAATGTCTACTTAAAAATTTCCACCACCCAATACATCTCTATCCCTATTTCTTTAAATTCTTTTAAATCATTTCAATTTAACTAATTATTTCCAGAATATTATTCTAATTTTGATTGGCTCTCTTACAGAGGGATTCATTGTACTATAATTTATATTTCTGAAATGATAAAAGGAAAGGACTAATTTACGTGTGTTGATGTCCTCACATGGGCGATAGTATCCTGGCATCAGCGTTGGCAATGCTCTCTGCTCAATATTCAATCCGTTCAGTCAAAAAAATGGGGATATATATTTTTTCTTTAAGTATCCTAAATAAATGAGAACTGTTTTCCCCTTTAACATTTTTTAACATTTAATTGAATTGACGTTGTTTCAAATTCAATTCCCTGGAAAGAAAGAGAAGAATAATTATTTTTTTTGGCATATCAAGAATGAGAATAATCAAAGATTTACACTGTAATAACACAAATCAATATAATATAATATTGTTTTAATTTTAAATTTTTTTTTTTTCCATCTTTACAACATTGTGAAGGCAGATTATATCAATATGTATCAGACTAGTGAAAATCACATGAAAATCACATGAAAATCCATCGTGATATGCAAATTTTGATCTTCGTATAAATGTGTACTTTCATACTCGGTATGGAAAGAAATTTTAATTTACCTTTTTGACGTTTCAGATTGTGCTTTCTTATAGGGTAACAAAATGAATTTGTGAGTGATAAATTTTTAAAATCCTTAATATTGTAATGAACATAAAATGCTCAAAATATGATTTTTCAAAGTCGAATAATGCAGCCCCAAAGTATCACACTGTTTTTTCTTTGATTGTTAATTTGTGGCAGCTGGTCTGCAGTCGTGTGAGACTTCAATTCATTTTGTTGGGCTGTTTGGTTTGTGTACAGTTGTATATCTCCTGGTACTTGCTCTGTCTACCTTCTAACTGTTCTACTGTAAAAGGGTTCAGGCCCTTTCAATCCTATATTTTAAGGAGTTTTATTTGCATGAACCATTATCACTAGGATCTGTCCATTGTCTAATAAATGTCCAAAAACATTTAGAGGGGGAAACAGCTATCCAGCCCCTATAATGCACCAGTACATAAATTATTGTGTATGAGAGTAAGTCATAAATTGGCCCTATAATGCACCAGTACATAAATTATTGTGTATGAGAGTAAGTCATAAATTGGTGCATCAAAGTGGGTCTGGATAGCTTTTTCGGAGAACATGGGTTGTTCATATTGTGGGAGATAAATGGAAAATGTCTACGGGGCAGAATATTTGCATTCGATGTGACAGTGTTTTTGGATTTATTAATTAAAGTAAAAATCACAGACAATAGTGTTTGTGATTTTTAATTTAATTAATAAATCCAAAAAAACTCTCACATCAGGTGCAACTGTTCTGCCCAGTAGACATGGCCAGATAAATCTTTAGAAAATTTCCATTGCTCTCACATTAATATCAGAAAAATAAATTCATAGGGCTGCCAAGATGGGTGGAGATGGCTACATCTATTTAAGAAAACTTTAGAATAATATTCTCAAAACGTCAGGATCCTTGGCTGATGTTAGATGGCACAAAAGAACATATTGTCTCATGTGATAAGACAGTTTTTAATTATTACCCTTAAAGCACTTGACACTTCCATGATGATATCAGAATAGACATCACGGGCACTACTTAAGTGTGTACATTAGTAGGGTTAGGTTGCTTTCTGATTTGTTCTCAGTTTAATACCTTAGACAAGACAGCCCTTGGCTGGGCATGAAATGGTGGGCCAAGTGTGCAGAAAAGTGGATGCACGAGTTACAACCTACAGTTTTCCCTCGACACAAATGCTTCTGTTCAAATTAAATAGATATTGTATCACTGTGAAATAGGAAGTGCTTAAACGATCGGTGTGTTGAAGTCAATGCACTGATTGTTTAGGATTGGGACAGGCATAAACAGCTGGAGCGTTGGAGGTGGGGTCAATTTACACTAGGAACAGATGTAAACAGCCACTGTGTTGCCTCTAGTTTACACTAGGAGCTATTTATGGGAGGCTTTGATAAAGTTGGTCTGTTCCATGTTACTCATTACCAAGTCAATTGTAGATGAATTTAAGCACATTGTATGTTCAAACACATGGCAGAGGTGAAAGAAGAAATCAAGATCTGTCACTGCACGAATTGGGGGTGCCATCAAAGAGGCATACAGTAAGTCTGGATAAAGTGGTCTTCCCAATGTCACTCATTACCAAATCAAATTTTAGATGAGCTGAGGTACCTTGTATGTTCAAAGTTCAAACCCATGGCAGAGGAGAAAGAAGAAATCAATGTCTGCCACCACACAAATGGGGGATGCCATCAAAGAAGCATACAATCGGCAAATTCTGGTGAGAATGCCTAAGCTATTTCCTCAACGCAAGATGAAATTAATTCCTGTTTGGTTTCTATCAATGATATTACAGAAGAAGATGCTGGGATTGCTGAGATGGGAATGTTGAAAAGATTATTTGAAACAATATAAGAAAAAGTTTGTTGGTCAAACAAAGAATATATAAGCGTGACTAATAATTGTCATTGAAACTGTAATAAAAGTATTCACCTCCCATCGACAGAGCAATGGTGGAATGTTAAGAAAGAACAAACCCAATAAGTACAAGGACACTGCTAAGAGGGGTAAGGATTTAGATTCTCAGTTTTGTGGAAAGGTAATCCAAACCTCCAGTATATTTTATCAGTTGGAATGTGATAAAAGTTGCATACCCTGATGAATGTGCATGTTTGAACTATGAATTCTAAGGGCAAGTTGCAAATTAACTTATTGCAGGACATGAAATTGACTGGGTATAAACTATTTATGCATGAAATACAGAACCCATAAAACAGTAGAAACCATGAATAAATGAACGCTCCTGAGAAGCCTTACTGCTCATTTAAGGAATTGATCAAACAAAATAAAAGGTAACACAACATTTATAGCCCAGTAAACTTCAATACGGCAGGTCAGGTATCAATCCTTCCAACTAGAACCATTCCGGGTCCGGGTCCGGGTCCAGGTCCAAGCCGGGTCCAGATTCACGGACCAGTCCGTGCTGGATCTGTACAGGGTCCGTGTTCAGACCTGTGGCTCTGTCCGGATCTGCACCACTGCGGATCCGGACGGACCCATAGGTCCGGACACGGACCCTGTGTGGATCCAGCATAGACCCAGGGGGATCCAGCAGATCCGCGCGGACCGCCAGGGACCCACGGCCCAAACTGAGTTAAAGTGGGCCCAAACTCACTTAAAAATGATTTTTTTATTTTTTATTTTTCTCCAAACCCTAATATGGAGCCTCCAAACACATTTCATTTCACATTTGCTCTCTCATTTTGCTCTCTTATTTTTTTGTATATATAATGCATATATATATATATATATACACACACACACACACAAACCCATACGAATCATAATGGAAAAAAAAAATTCACGAACCCACAAACCGGATTCTCGTACCCGAACCCGTCCCCGAACCTGAACCGGTAACTTAGCTAATATCCATTTGTGGTAATTTGTAAATTTCCTTCTATTCAAGAAATTTGTTTTACATTTAGTTTGCCTGTTGATATCAGTATATGTATACCCTTCGCCATATTTAGCAGTTTAACAGTTGATATCTGTATAGCAGTTCAGTGGTATTTTAGTTCTGCAGTTTGGGGTTTGGATTTTGGGCTTTACTTAGCTCAATTTTGAATTCAGATTTCAGATCTTTTGTGAGGTTGGCTTTTAGTCCTTGGAGGTTGTTTTTTGGGCTTTCTACAGCCCCATTTTGGGATCTTGTACTACATCTATATGCTCCAATCATGTTGTACATACTATTATATTAATATAAAAGTTCAGGCTATAGCCTTTTATCTAAAAAGAGAAAAAAAAAGAAATTTATTTTACATTCATTTGTTACAACATTCTACAGCTCTTGGGACATACACAGGACAGATTGTACAAAAGGATAAATATACTTCAAAAGATCAAACAAAGTCTTAAGAGCAATTGGCTTACTTTGTACCAATAA
The DNA here is from genome assembly GCA_018584345.1 of Thuja plicata. Classification (NCBI taxonomy): domain Eukaryota; kingdom Viridiplantae; phylum Streptophyta; class Pinopsida; order Cupressales; family Cupressaceae; genus Thuja; species Thuja plicata. The sequence continues at coordinate 1,155,024 of MU225632.1, read as the reverse complement.
TCTGACGAGTTGGTTATAGCAAAAATAGAACCTGCCACAAGTAGAGCATATTTCAATAGCTATTAAGAGCAAACTTGCTTCAAGAACAGAAGTTAAAAACAAATAAAACTCTACATACAATTGAATTAGCATGAAAAGATGTGGCATAAGTCAATTTGTGCACTTCATCCTTATGCAAAGGGAAAGTGAGCATGAATACAAATAGTTAGAGACAACTTCCCAAATTTCCCGTAACTCCAAACAACCATCAACTACTTCTATTTGGCATTTGTCCCATTGTCATCTGCTATTGACTCCAATGGCAAGACCACTGTTGGCCTCAAGTTGATCAATATTTGTATTTGTTAAGTAGGAAGAGGGGAGGATGACTACAAAAACAGTATGAACGAAAAAGTAAATATCAATAAAACCAACTCATATGATGAAAGCTACTGAACTTATGCTATATTTGGAAAAGTGGCAAAATGCTTTGCCAATTGGTATCAAGAATATGTAGTTGGTTTCCTTAGCAAGTACTCAAGCAAGTGAATTTCAGAGATTTGATGCATATCTGAGCAAACAATATTTGCAATGTTTGTCCGAATGTAATTAGCTTAGTTATCATGAGTCACATGCAAGGCTAAATTAGACCTGAATCAATGCATGTAAAATAGATCCACGGGATCATATATATGGCAAAGATTTTAAAGAAGACCTGTCTCCTCCTACATGTCAACTGTTGCTACCATTCTATAGCATTCCCTATAAATTCTGTGCGTTTACTTATCAGATGCAGATTCGAGATTTCAGATTTAGATTACTATTATCCACATGCTCAAAAAATAGTGGTGTAAAAAATCATTCCAAATTGATGTGGCCTGCAACTTGTAATCACGTCAGGGATCCTCAAATATGCATAAAATAAGGAGCCATTTGAGATGATACGGAACATACAGCAAGCTTTCAATGTCTCTTATTCAAAAACTGTCTACATCACAGAAAACCTAATTTGAAAGTTTTCTTTGTTTAAACTGCAAACAAAAATAGATGAGCAAAATAAAGGGGGCCACTGTTATAACATTATTTTTAAGAAATGGGACATCTGATCGTAAAAGACAAAAATCAGAAGTATCTCACAACAAAAGCTTTTGAAATAAAAAACTAAAGCAGATTGAACCTCCCATTATTCAGAATCCGCATAGTAAGATGGTAGACAATACATCATTTGTTAACACAGATGATTCATGTATATCCATGCTCGTGTATTAAAGTCTTACTTTCAATGCTTACAACCATATATCGATCGAGAAAAACAAAAAGAAAAAAAAGCAATTCATCAACCATTAAACACAGAAGGCAATTTTAAATTCATATCCAAACGAACATTGTTAGAAAATTAGGAGCACACAAAGACATGATTTCAGTTTCACTTGAACATCAAACGTTATAAAAGATATAAGACAATAATCTTGCTTTGAATGCACCATTGATCTTGAATTTAACACAAAATAACTATTCCTACAAGATTGTTATCAGGCTGACCATGTCAGTTAGATCCTTACTCTTGGCAATGTCTTAACGTGATTAACAACAAGGGTTAATGCTTAGACCCAGAAGTAACAAAATTAGCCTTACGGCATCGAGGAGTCTTTAAACATCCATCAATTCATTTCTATTGTATAGAAAGCACTGGGTTGAACATAGTAATTGAAAATCAAGGGCCATACTAGTGAATATAGTTAAGGAGTTTGATTACACGATATTCTTATGGAAAGTTGAAAAATTACAGAGAAATCTATCAGTAACTACTCCAGTAACAAAAGGCTGCAAACACCCTTGGAGAAGCAATATGTAAGTATTGAAAAGCATGGTCTTGTATTTCCCTTCTTGCAGAGTGTTTACAGTTTTAAAAATGCAAAGCTTGAAAAGCCAATATGTCTGCATTCGTCACTTGAATTCTCTCTAACATGAAACTGGCCATTAGCTGACGGATTTGTATAGCTCATCCACACTGAAATATCCCCTATCTGATTGGATTATCATGCAAGTCAAATAAAAAATTGTGTAGTTGGACGGTTACAGCACAAAAGGAGTTCAAAATCCAAAAACCCATGCCAAGCATGGGAATCCCCTATGACCTATGGAAAAAACGGCAGATAATCTATACAAAAGTTAGACACAAAACAGGATCTACAATGACAATTTTTTTTCGTCTTGATTCCAATCAATAGCAATGGCAGTTGTTTTGCTTCATCGAATGGTCAATTTTACTGTCACCCAATGCTTGTTCCTCAAACCCCAGGCACAATTCAGTGTCGTCGGGGTTTTGCTGCAGAAGCATGGAGGTGTATGAGATGTTTGATTGATTTAAAGGCACAACTTGGAAATTCAAGCCCTGTGATGTAAGCTCTATCTTACTGGAGGAGTCAAATGCAGGAGGCCCTAAAACACCATTCATCGAAAATGGAGAATAGGGGAGTTGTTGTTGATGCTGCTGGTGCTGAAACATCTTGGAGGAGGAAGTATTTGAGGTAACAGAGCCTACAATAGACATGGGGAATGCAGGGACAGTGCCCGAACCTGTTGCTTGCCTGATGGCCGGTTCGGCCTTATGAAGAAGCCACTGGATTGTTTCCCCATCTGATTTATGACCCAATTCTTTAGTTAACTGAAAGATCCTGGCTGCACAGGCTGCAGGCATCCTGATTCTCCTGCCTCGCCCATTCACCTTGGTATGCCTATCCTTATTGGAGGATCTCTTGGGCGTCAGTCTCTTTCTCGTCAGCTCTGTCGATTGGGAACTACTCTCCCGCAACAGCATCTCCTGCTCCCCCTGCATTTGCATTTCTTCAGAATCCATTTCCACAAGCAATCCGGTATGGCCTATAAAAATATGTATTCTAAATAAGATACAGCACGCCTCTGCAAATCTGTATCTGCTAGGAAAACTGAACTGGGTCTCTGCAAATTTGTATTTGCAAGGAACATTGAAGTGAACTGGGATCGGCAATACTGATTCTGCTATATATATAAATATAGGATTTTGACAGCCCTAATGTACCTTCTCGTAAATAGAAATTTCTAAGCAAAATCACACCAGTTTCTCCAACAATAAGGCATCCCGTTGCACTTGTTTCTTCATTTCTATTCGAGATTTTCGGATTTGGGATCGAGTTTTGAACCAGCCAGTTACCTGCAATAAGAAATATGCACCGTCATATGGCGCCTCTGTTCAAATGTGGAAAATCTTGAATGAGAAGTAAGTGGGTATGTGCATTTCCAAACATATGATTCATCAGTCGCGAATCACAGGAATTGCCCAAGCCCACGTATTAGATCACAGAAAGCATTGGTTGGTCATTCGTAATTCAAACGGTGAAATTTTATGAAGGTAGCAAAGAAAAACCATAAACCAAAAAACAAATTAGTGAAATACCAAGAAGGGAAGCCAACATTACCTGTGAATAAAGGAAGCTAAGGACCATTCAGATCTGAAAAAGAAACAGATAAAACACCATTAATCTTGGCTCGTGCGTGGAAACTTGTGCATTTGGGGTGTTGGGAATTTGCATGTTTAGAGGCATGCAACGCCGAAGAACCTCTAAGTAGGGCTATTCTGCTGATTTGGAGCCCCATTGTTACTGTTTTGCACTAGACTAGGGCATGGGCATCCAAATATCTTTACTTCCAACCTTGTTTGTATCTTACTAGAGACTAAATTTGGCCATTTGATAATATTGTTATACTGGAATATCTTATTCGTATGGTCAACTCACGAAATGCAATAGCATGTCATTTTCCCATGGGGCTTGTCTTATTCATCAACGTGCTTATCTTGTGGCGTAGAACTAAGCAGACAGCATGCCCTATGCCTCTGACCATTATCTTTTCTTTTTACTCCCTCACACATTTCAACATGCTCGCTTGGCCTCCCTAAATTTGACGGCCTTATGACTGTGCTTATACACTTTTGTCATCAAATAGAGAAGATTTTTAAAAAGGTGTGTATCCTATTGAGAAGAAATAAAACCTTCACATGAGTAGTCTCGGTTAATCTAATAAATGCATACACATAAATATTAACTAATTAGTATTAAATAGTAATAAATGAGTTGGAGCAACAAAAATCGTCAATATAAATAATTATTATGTTGAGGGAGAAAATGAGGAGGATGAGATATTTAGTTCTCTTGCACCTTGCACTTCCTTTCTTGTATTGTTTTCTCTTCTTTGTGTTTTACGGTTTTAGCTTGGTTTAGTTGGTTTTGTTCCCTTTCTAGTCAATCCCCTTGTGTATATGTGTCTCTTCTTAAGAACTTCCAAAGTCTTGGAACTCTTTTGGTTTCTATCAAGTCACATATCCTATCAAGAACTAGGGTTCTAGGTTCGAAGTTCACCCGACCACATGATCCTTGCTCCTCTTATTTTCTTTGAAGTTTGCTCTAGGTGGCAAGTCCCAATGAGGACTTGGAACTTGGTTCTCGATCCTTCGTCTAGCTTGTGACCCACGAACCAACACTCAACCACAAGCCTTCTTGCACATTCTAGTGCATGTGTCTGCAAACCTGGTAAGTTTATATGCTTTTTTCCCTCTCTTACCATTTTCCTTCTTCTACTTTTGAGCTTTTCTTGCCTCTTTTCCCTTATGACCTTTGCAAGCTATGATTTTGAATGATTGGGTGTCCTATTTGCGATTTTTCTCTTCTCCATGTTGATTTCGTAGAACATGTGATATTTTGCGTGGCTCCCCTCTCTTGTGTCTTTCTCCTCTACTTTATTGTTTTGATTGTGAAGTTAGTTGGTTTCTTATCATTTTCTTTTCCTTTTGTTTGGTCATCTCCCTTCATTTTAGGATTGTTCTTCGTAAGATGGTTCAAGTTTTGGCCATTGGGTGTCCCAAGGACTTGGAACCTAGTTCCACATTCACGTTCTCACCCACTCAAAATAAATCCCTGTGCACCTTAGCATTATTCTCTATTTCCAATCAAGTCTTGGGACTCGATTGGAACTTGAAATGTATGTTCCAAGCTCAAATCCCTCCCACAACCCATGACCCACTCCTCCATAATAATTTTTGTGATATATGTTTCTTTCAGGAGCTAAGTTCTTATTTCTTCCAACCACTATCCTTTTGCTTCCCAATAGGTCTTTACATTCTATATTATTCCCTTTTGAATCATAGGACTTGATAGGGACATACGAGGAAGTTCCAAGTTCATGTTTTAACCCAATCTAAATGAAAACATACTTGGTTTCTTGGTGAAAGAATTGAACTTCCAAAACCCTTAAGGAATATTCTAGTGGCTTTTCTACGATTAATAAGAACTCTTTTAAATATATATCATCCTTAGGAAGCCTAGATAATGAGTATAACATGCAAACATTGAAACTTGTTAGGTACTTTCTATTTCATGCCAAATGACTAACAAAGCCTCTACGAACCTAGAAAATATTCCTACAATAATTCAAAATACATGAATTCTAGGGAATCCCAAGGGTCCCCAAGATATGCTCCTTTATCAAAGATTTGACTAACACAAATCTTGGGCATATTGACCTCAAAGATTTTATGAAAAGGACCTTAAGATAGGAAAATACTACAAGATCCAAAATCATAGTTAACCTAGCCTCCTTCCAAATCCCAAAACTAGTCCTTTAATGTGCTACTCAGTATGATACAAACACCAAGACTTGTGGGGACTTTGTGTTGGGATTAAGGTGTCTCAACCTTAGAGTCTTAACATTGATAATTTGTTATTTATTTTATTATTCATTTCTCAAGTGTTAACTTACTATGTTTCCATATCACTTTGTGAGAATTATTTGTGATTTGGTTTTGGGTACATGTGTGGCGAGGAGCATGAAATTGTGTCGTTTATCACCTAGGTGCTAATTTTGGGCAAGATGATTTGTAAATCTCCTAGGAGGTGCCCTTTGGTGAGATGCACCCTAGTATGTTGAGTTAGACATTGGCGGGTTTGGAAATGTGCTATGTTGGGACTATGACATCCATTGAGGTTGACTAATAGTCGTGAGGAGTTAATGTTGAGTAGTTGATATTTATTGTTGAGTTCTTTTAGCGGGTCTTTATGTGCATAAGATATACCTATTTATGACTTTGGTAATTTCTATGTAGTGAGTTTAATGCATATGAAAATATAATCATTATGGTAGAGATACGTGAGAGCAGTTTAGAAATTGCTATGTGTAATGTGTTAAGGATATGAGAACTTTCTATTTTGAACACAACTTGACTACCTAGGCATTGGAGTTGTATTTGGAAATCATAAGTGCGTACCTTTCATATGTAAAATCTATAAATATGTCAGTGTCTTGGTTGATTTTACGAGAAAGGTTGATTATTTTTTGAGACTTCACTACATTGACAGAATCACTCCTGAATTATCTATTGTTGTTTCTACTTCTAAAGAGCATTGTAATGCCCCGTCAGGGAACTCTCAGAACACAACTATGCATAGAACAATTTTTATTTTAAAGGATGATAAACAATGAGCACATACCAATATAATAATGAAGTATAAACAAAGATGCAACCATACGAAGTAAATCATGATCATGCACAAGTGGAAGACTCAAACATACTTCCAAGGGTTCTAAGATAACCCTAATCACTTGTTAGTAATAACTGAGAGGGGGGGTGAATCAGTGGCCTCAAACTTTTATCCTTCAAACTTTAACCACTAATCAATAAACCTCAGATTATTCTATCCCTACAAGATGTATGCCATGAAATACTAATAACGATTAACTGTCTATCGGTTTGTTCTGTCAATCTTTATTCTTTCTTGATTACCAATAAGCAGTATAACTATTTACCGAAACTCAGTAAATAAGCAGAGTATACTGATCAATCCAGTGTTAACTATGTCAGATACAAAACAATAAAGAAATGAATCATACACACATAACACATGAATTTTAACGTGGAAACCCTATTAAGGGAAAAGCCACTGCGACCGGTACCCCAAATTTTCACTCTTCTGAAGTGAGCCCTATTAAGAGCCAACCCTGTTAAAGGTTACAAACACACTGTTAGGTGTGACCTTGTTAGAGGATTTTATACATAGAGGTTGTCACTTAG
>MU225632.1:1128705-1143958 GCA_018584345.1 Thuja plicata | reverse complement strand
ATGGATTTGTTCCTTCTTTCAGCAATTCCATTTTGTTGTGGTGTCCTTGGTGCAGAGACCTGTCTTTTGATTCCATGCTCATTACAAAAGTTAGTGAATTCATCTGATATAAATTCTCCTCCTCTATTTGATCTCAAACATTTCAAATCCCTACCACTTTGTTTCTCTACCATAGCTTTATACCATTTAAACATCTTAAATGCTTCTGATTTAGCTTTTAGAAACATAACTGTCATCATTCTAGAGTAATCATCAACAAAGAGAATAAAATATATATCTCCATAATAACTCTTTTTCCTCATAGGTCCACATAAATCAGTATGGACTAATTCTAGAATTGCATCAGATGTATGGGTTTTTCTTTTGAAACTAGACTTTATCATTTTTCCTTTTTGACAATTCTTACACATGATATTGTCGGGCTTGGTCATTGTCGGTAAACCTCTGACATTTCTCTTTTTGCTAATCTTTATCATGTTGTCAAAGTTCACATGACACAGTCTTTTGTGCCATAACCATATGTCTTCATTTGTAGCAATCAAACAAGTGGAGTTAGTATCATTCAGATAGAATAAGTTACCTTTTGTCTGCTCACCGGTACCAATCAGATTTCCAAATTTGTTGAAGATCTTTGCCTTCTTATTTTCAAATTCTACTTTGTGACCTGAGTTATTCAACTAAGAAACACTCAATAGATTATAATTTAATCCATTTACCCAATAAGCATTCTCACACTTTATCTGGTTATTCAACATTAGTGTTCCTCTACCTTCAACTAGACAAGGTGTATCATTACCCATTCTTACTGAACCACCTTTATAGTATTCAAAAGTCTCAAACTCTTGCTTATCACCGGTCATATGGTGAGTGCAGCCACAATCTATGATCCAAACATCATTCTTGCTAATTTTAGATATGAGAGTTGTTTCTACATACCTTTCTTCATCATCATCTGAATCATCTTTTAAAGCCACAAACACCATTTTGATGTCTTCATCAGATTCGGTGTCAGTATCATCATCCTTGCATTTTGCTAGGTAACTGACCTTCTTTCCTTTGTCCTTATAGTCTCGGGTATCTCTTCTTTCTGATTTTTGGTAGCTTCTGTAATCACCTCTGTCAGACTTCTTCTCAAAAGATCTGTCATTACTTCTATCATATTTTCTTCTGTTAGTACATCTTGTAGCAAAGTGTCCAATCTCTTTGCAATTAAAACAAACAAGTGGTAATTTACCTTTGCCTCTCTGCATTCTTTTGGCCATAAGTGCTTCAATTTCATTAAGATCATCTTCTTCATTTTCACTATCACTATCTTTTCTCATAGTGTTTTTGTGACTTGATTTACTTATTCTCATAGAAGTTTTGAATACAGAATCTATGTTTGGTAAGACACTATTATCAAAGTTATTCATCTCAAATAAAATCAGTCTTCCAATTAAACTGTCTAGAGTAACATTGCTATTTGCTATTGCTCTCATTTCTTGAATAGCAGATACTCTAATAGCATAAGTAGGCAGTAAGGTTCTTAAAATTTTACTTACCACTGCATCTTCTTCTAGTACACCTCCAAATCCTCGGATAGCATTGACTACATCTTTGATTCTTGTGCTGTACTGAGTGATGTTTTCACCTTCTTTCATTTTGAGATCATTAAACTTTCCTCTAAGGCTTTCTGCCTTGGCTCTCAAAATATTTTTGTCACCACCATGTACAAGCTTCAATTTGTCCCACATCTGCTTTGCAGTTTTGCATTCTTTGAAATCTTCAAATTCAACATCGGAGAGTGAGGAAGCAAGCTCTATCATCATGTCATTGTGTTCATGCTTATCTCTCATTTGTTCAACTTTGGTGCTCCTGTGGGAAACACATATTCAGTTTCTAGGAATTGAGTAACATCATTACCAATACCTGATAAGTGGAGTCTTATCCTGCTCTGCCATGAAGAAAAATTATCTTTGTTCAACTTAGGCACATCTCGTTTGTTCATCTTGTGATCTTTGGCTTAGGTTTTGAAACCTTCCTTCTAAGCACACAAGCTCTAATACCAATTGTTAGTAATAACTGAGGGGAGGGGGGGGGGGGGGGAATCAGTGGNGGGGGGGGTGAATCAGTGGCCTCAAACTTTTATCCTTAAAACTTTAACCACTAATCAATAAACCTCATATTATTCTGTCCCTACAAGATGTATGCCATGAAATACTAATAATGATTAACTGTCTATCGGTTTGTTCTTTCAATCTTTATTCTTTCTTGATTACTGATACGCAGTATAACTATTTACCGAAACTCAGTAAATAAGTAGAGTATACCGATTAATCCAGTGTTAACTATGTCAGATACAAAACAATAAAGAAATGAATCATACACACATAACACATGAATTTTAACGTGGAAACCCTTCTAAGGGAAAAACCACTGCGACTGGTACCCCAAATTTTTACTCTTCTGAAGTGAGCCCTGTTAAGAGCCAACCTTGTTAAAGGTTATAAACACACTGTTAGGTGTGACCTTGTTAGAGGATTTTATACATAGAGGTTGTCACTTAGTATCGGACATCTAATGCTGCCATCCTTGAATCAGCCTCTCTCTTAGACTGTCAATAGGCTTCGGGCATATCCAATGCTACTTTCATGAATCAACCTTTTTGGCACTCCTTGAGATGTACCTCAATATATAGAAGACTGTTAAGTCCTGCTCTGTTAAGAGACTCGACGCTTCAATGGTTAAATTGAAACACTATGACCTATTTCTAATGCAACTTTGAATTGTAGATTTTCAGATCTATTTAAGTACATTACCTCTCTGATCAATGTATCAATTCAATCCTTTGTGCTCCACACTTTCTGCTCTGTGATGTTGTGCTCACTGTTCGTCTGTGTCTGCAGAATTTCTTAGCTCTCCTTCAACTTGATTGATCAGCACTGTATGAAGTAGTTCTTCATCAGTTTCTCTTCAGCATCCTCTTTCTATTCACTCCCCTTAATCCCCTTTTCATGCATTCTAAAAATGAATTAAGCTTGTCTCTTATATAGACATGATATTCATTGTTTCTTGATTCTTGATTCTTGGCATGAAAAACAATCCAGCCAATTAGATTTAAAGCATAACTCCTGATTTGTCTCATAGATATCTTCTTTCCAACTGTACAAATCAACTTTAAATCAATCACTTATCTCTGGTCGAATAAAATAAAGTAGACAACTAGTTAAGTCCTTATTTAGCTCTGCCAGCTAGATATTTTGTCATTTTCTGAACTCTCTGTTCTATCGGTCACCTTTGTAGTTAGTTGTCGGTGACAACTGACAGTTCTGTCGGTGAGACTCCAGTTAGTTTCGTGATGTTCATCCATCAGGAAACACTGTATTTTCTTCCGTCGGGTTACTCTTTGCTTTGCTCGTCGGGCATTCTGTGGTTTTTCTTTGTCGGGCAACATTGTGCTTCCTATCATCGGGTAACACTATGACTATTCTTCTTTGCTTTTACTGATGGTGTACACTCTGTCGGTGTTGTTTGTTACTAAGTGAATACTTGACTTTTATGCATTGCTGAAAGCATAACCTTTGTTCCTTTGATTCTCTGATGTCTTTGAATTTATGTATATTATCATACAGATGATATCAAGTTGACATCAATGACAATACAAATTATTAACTGATTTAATGCCTTGCATTATCTTCAACTTAACATTATCAAACATTTAATTAGTTACAAGATAACCCAAATCACTTAGTAAGAATAGACAAATATATTTAAGGCAAGACATGAGAGTTCAGACCACGTTCATGAACCTCACAGGATAAGACTGGACTATTGTCAATGCTTTCCAATCAAGGAGACAAGTTCATCCTCGATGCAATCGAAAACAAGGTTCATTTTAAGCCCAAATAAAAAAGAGAACCTAACATCACTATACGAAAATAGAAAATGAGATGTAAATAATGTAAAACCATCCCAAAAGCATAAGGAATCTAAATATGAAATTCAATTTTGCACAAACCTTGTGGAACACCGAACTTTCACAAATGAGCTAATCTAATAAAATAAATGAGATAAAATAGAGTGAAGTGCGCTACTTTGTTTTACATATGTGCTAGAAGGTCATGCATATGTGCTAGAATACCGTGGCTTATGCGTGAAAAGAATAGATAGGTGTGCTAAATTTCCTCAACAAAACACCAAAATGAACTAGAAACCCTCTTGAATGAGGTTCTCTTAGTCTGATAATAGGGTAGGCTTGCCGACACCAAAACATGGCTAAAATGAAAGGTTTGCTCCACATTAAAGAGACCAGATACTCACAATCGAGGTAGTAACCACTCGAGATCAACTACTAAAATAAATAACAACTATGTAACATAATCTGGTACAGAAAGAGTAAAGAGGGATAGAAAGAGCACATCATGCTCATAACTCCACCACTGAAAGAAGTTTGCCACTTGTACATCAGTCCCCAATAGTGGTAAATTGCAACACCACCCTACCATGTGAAACCCTCAGGCCCACCCCACCGTGCTCATGGAGATATTCACCTGGTCATAATCACAAGGTACACTCACACACGCAAGAATGGATAACACACACACAAATCAAATGCATAACTCAGGAAATGGTACATACCTTCCAATACAACACATAGATGCAGATAATAGAGTGCAAGTAGGTCAAGATCACTTCTCATAAGTAGAAAAGGTATGGTGATAAGACTTAGGAATCGAGTGTCATCGTACAGCACGTGGAGGCCCACGTGACTTCAAGTTGTGATCCCTTTCTCATCGAGGATTCTCTACTAAGCCATATCAACGTCCATAGATGGAAAGGCTAATATATACCATATCAAGTTCCTCAAACATTGACAAGGTGTTATGCTATATCAACGTTCATAGATGGCAAGGCAAGGACATACAATATCAACATCCTTAGACAATGGCAAGGTAGTCGCATCAAGTCTTACATTATATTTTACCCCATTAATTATTTTAAGTTATTAGTTCTTATTAAAAATCTGCCAAGGTTACCCTGGGGCCTCTTTGTGCCCCAAACTGCCTTGGAGAGACACTCCATCCCACTACTCTACACCAACCATAAAAAAATGTAACAAGGCAGAGAAAAGGACTCCATCTCTAAAATAGAAAAAGAGATAAGGTAAGCTATATTGGCCTCAACTAAGAGCATGGATCCCTTGGGATCCCAAAATGGCACACTCAATGTACTCATGATGTAATCTCAAACACCGACATCACGTACTCAAATGTGATCTCAAATCAATCATTGAGATAAGTTCACAAGTATGAAAAGGCAAACACTTGTGCACATGAAACACTCAATCGAACACTTTGCCAGGAGTACAGATTCTAAGGAAAACCTGATAATCACAAAGTAAAACAACATAATGGTTACAATCATGGAATACTATCAATTCCAACATTCCAATTATGTCAACCATGGAAACCAACAATACTAGGAAGCATGCAAATCGCGGCAAACCTCAAAAATCCCCAAAAATGAAACTTGGAATTCAGTCACAAAATTAAAACCTATTTGCTCAAATAGAACCAACATCATAAATATCCAATAAAATTCTATTTTTGAGCACAAAAAAAAAATGGGCAACATAACTCCACAAAATCTATACATTTCTTGAATTTAAAAAAAAGAAATAAACACATAGACCCAACCGGGTAATGCAATGCTACAAAAATGTGGGGGAATGCTAATTATCATCATGTTGGTGCTCAAATCTAGATATTGGATTTCCTTTGGACTTGCCAATCCAATGCTGAGAAACCTAGGTGATTTGGCCAACTAACACGTTCAACCAAAAATAAGGTTGGAACTTCTGCAATTCTGGCTCTGCAGGACCAAGGTCGGTAGGCCTATAGCTTAAGATTTAAGGATTTTTATAGAAGATCTGATAGCATCTCAAACCTCTCTTTCAAGTGTGGCAAACATATACTCGAAATAAATCCAATTGTGATCAATCACAACATAAACTGCAAGACTAAAAGTGCTTTTGTTAATTGTAAGAGTGCTTAGAAAATATGTATAGATGAATGAATGCTAGACACAATATCTCAAAAAATTTAAACAATGAATTAAATGACTATATCCAATAATTGATAAGATCAGTGCCTATTTCAACTTGGGCAATAGAGTCAATCCAATTTCCATCCTATGTACAACCTTGCAAGACAGTATATGTTCCAATACCATCAACTATTCAAATGCTATAGATGCAGAGAAATGAAGCCTATTTATATCCTTTTTAGTTAAAATGAATTTAACTCTTGCGGTTGGGAGACCAGTTGAACAAGAAGCTAGAAACATTAACTTTTCACTAACTTCTTGATAATCAAACAGGGATATGAGACATACAAAATCTCTACACAAGAATTGCAAGAATATCAATTGAATCTACCTTCAATAATTGCAAGGACTAATTGAAATGAATTTAACTTTCTTACCACAAGTGAAACATAAAACACTTATCTTTATTGATTTTGAAATAATAGTACATTCAAGTTCATGTTGCAGTTGTGATCAAATTCTAGAAGAATAATAATGATAATAATGGTTGTGTTGTCCACATAGTCTTGAAATCCCTATTTATATAAAGTCCAAGGGATGCATACAAGCTTCAGACCAATGTATCTCTTCATAACTAAAACCTAACCCTAAGATCAACAACTGAACATCATAGTTACATTCAAGGTATGATTAACATCCTTGTTAGAAAATAGTTGTTGACCGTTAAGCTTCATAATAACTGTAACCATCCTAATTTGGTTTGCTTTGACCATAGACCCTATTTTTCCTAAGTGCGATCATACTCCTAATTATGTCAAGATAATTCTTCAATTTATTGGCATAATTCATTTAAATCAAATTTAATCTCCTAAGTGATTTAATCACTAAATTACATTAATTGCCTTAGCTAATTAAATCAAAATCAATTCAATTCAATCAAAAACATGGCTAAAGTAATTAATTAAAAGGAATTAAATAAATCCTAATTACAATCCATTTGCAAAAAGGGAAAGTCAAATCCCTAACCAATGAGAGTTAAATCACTTGGATCACCTCACATGGATCACCACAGATTCAATCTCCACCTCTCTTCCAGTTTCAATCCTAACCTCTCATTCACCAAATTATTCTATAAATAGAATGAATTTTAAGCTCAATGGGCCCCTAATTTGAGATTTCAATTTGCAAACTTATGCTGCTCTTATTTTCATAGATCTTAATGCATTTTAGCTCTCATTTTCATAGCATTTTTATAATATTTCATTTTGGAGCTTTAAAATGAATATTTCTTGAGCATTTAGATTAAAAGCATTCAAATCTTCCATTCTAAGTTGTATATGTCACTGATTAATGCATAATCTGAGGGCAATTATAGAATTCTTCACACTCTTCTTAGATAGGAAGCAATAGGTCAATTTTAGTGATTGATATGCTTGCTAACTCTTTCTTTTCACTAATATAATGAATTATTGAAGTGTTGTGTTGCAAACAACAGATACACAAAATAACACACATTTTTGGCACCCACTGTGGGGCTGAATCTCAGATTTTACCTCACTTTCTATTCATTTTTGGCTGATTTGTCTTCTTCATTTTCAGGTACAGAGTCACCTTTAGTCAGCAAGGCTCGCATCCAGGAAATTGGATCACATCAAAAATTGGATCGCATCCCAGATTTCAGAGATCGCATCCAAGGAATCCTAAGTCATTTTTGGTAAAGGCTCGTATCTAGTATATCTTGTATCGCCTTTTATGTAAATGATCGCATATGGGAAATTGGATCGTATATAGGGTTTCTAGGATCATTTTTGTGAAAGGAAATCACATTTCGCATTTGATTTGAAATTTAAATTGTCTAACCACTAATCTTGTGATCTTGTTTGCTTCTATCTTTTGAGCAACCTAATTTTTGATTGTAGATTGTTGTCAGAGCCTTTTTTCAAAAAGGTGGAGAGAAATTGCTAACTTGTGGTTTGCAGGTGTTTTAATAACTTAATTTGATTTAATTTGTTTAGAGTATTGAAACTAAAGACATTTTCCTATCATTTACTAAATCAATCAGAGGATTATGCTCTTTTCCTTCAAGAAAAATCAGAAACTCAAAAGTTGATTTAGGACTTGAGAAGAATTTGGGGATAATTGAACAAAAGAAAACCTCATTGTTTAAATTTATTTTGGAGAGTAATTTAAAAAACACAAAGCATTTAATATTATGGATAATTGAACAAGCTTTATTGTCTAATTCCTTTGGAGAGTAATTAAACAACACAAAGCACTAAATATTATGGGATAATTGAACAAGCTTCATTGTCTAATTTTGGGTAGAAATTGAACAAGCAAATCACTTAACTTTGGGGAAATTGAACAAACAAACTTTGCTTTTCAAGTACTTTGTGTTTTCATAAAATAGGAATTAGGAATCAAAAAATTGTCATGGGAGATTGAATTTTGAGTGAATTCGTTTGAGGGAAATAATTGCTTGAAGTGTTTGTGGGAGAAAATGACATGGAATAGGAGAGTATGCTCTTCTTCTTTTGAAGAATAAAAAATCTAGAACTCCTAAGCTTTCCAATCTTTTGTTATGCTTTCAAAATATTAGAGGGCCTGTTGGTTGAGGAAAAATCTCCCAGGACGACCCAAGTGAGGACACGTTTACGCCAACCCTTCCAACTCACTGTAAATAATTGCTTCCTTGTAGGCTAAAGCCTCAGAATATGTAATTGGTTTTGTTCTTTGAATTTCGACATCATTCCTTGAACATGCTTGGGTGTGTGTAGAGTGGAGCCGCTTGAATCTTTCTTGTGAGACTACACACATTTGAGCACTCATAGGGCTATACACCTCAATTTTTTCTTGTGCAATTCTATAGGGGACAGTTGTGAATAGATGCCCCATCATAATAAACACTTGTAGTCAAATTACTTGATTCACTTCCGAAAGGGTGAATATTTGTGCAAGGCAAATAGTAATTGCCCCAAGATACTTGTCATTTTGTGCCCTCACTTGTGTTTGGAGTTGGCTAATATGACATCATGACTGGAGGCATTGCGTGCTTGGTGATGGCCATATTTTGATTAGCATTTGAGTGTGTACCTGAGTCTATGAGAAATTTTTTTCATTCTATGCTTACAAACTAGGGAATAGGGAAAGTGTTTTTATCATCCCTTAACAAAGAAAATTTGCTTGATGTGCTTTAAAGCTCACTAAAAAGATAACTGCAAAAAAAAGCAATAACATTCATTCCCTGACATACACATTTCCTACTCACTGGAAAGTCTCAAAAAAACCTTACGGTCAGACAAATTTTCACGTATTTCGAGACAAATCAGACAAAACATGACAAAACATTAGAGGCTTGTTTCTGGTCTATCTTAGGTCACTTCTGGTTGCATTATCTCGCATCTAGGGAGAAGGCTCACTTTTGTTCATTTCTAAATCACATCTAGGGAGAAAGCTAGCATGTTGTATATCAAAGCTCACATCCAGGATATCAAAGATCGCATATGGTTAAAAAAAACCTCACATTTAGTATGTCACATTTAGGATAGTGGGCACTTGCATAGTTGTCTCTCAGAGAAATTTAGTATATTTGGGTACCTTTTTGGCTCTTTAGTATGGTCTTGTTGCTTTTTCTGGTCCACCAGTCATCATTTCAAAACTTTTTCAGAAGTCTACCATGCATGTCCTTTTGGGCTCTCACAATTGGTCTCAAAATGTGTGGTCTACTCACTTTTCAAAATAACTTGATCCTCAGCTCACTATTAGGGCATTATAACCCTCTGACGCTGGAGTCATTTACTTCCATCAAACATAAACAATCCTTTACAACTTGGACACACTTACTTGGACAATTTGAGACTTCACTCGACACTATTGGAAACCTTTTGACATAGTTGAGATTCAACTTCATGGTTAACACAAGACACAATAAGTGTCTTGCTGACGAATCAGAAGTAACTCCTAGATTGCTACAATTTCAACAAGGAGAAACATCTCGTAATCCCTTATTTGACATAGAATCACCTGCAATGGAAGCTCCTAGAAATGAATGGAGTACAGATTTTGAAGAATACAACAATGACAAAAACCGAAGACAAGAAGACAGTAGTAGTGAAGAAGAAATTCACATTACTCATCATTTGTTTGACTCGGATAGTGATGGAGACATACCTGAGGAAGAGTATAATAGACTCTGACAAAGTCAAAAATTCCAAAGAACATTGGTGAAGACAAGGAAAAATACTTTCTACATCTAGCATCCCTTGGAGTTAAACTACCTAAAGATTATGATGTTGAAAGACTAGAAGAAAAAGAGATACCAACCCCTATTTCTATTCTCACCAAACAATTGACCTTGATGCAAGTCTAACTTGCAACACTCAAACAAGAGAAGGTCAAACCAACAAAAAAATACTCTTTGGACCATATTTGTCCATTTCATTTTGACAAGAGTATCAACATGATTCCATTTCCTCCCAACATGGCAAGGCCCAAATATGACAAGTATATGTGAGAGACTGATCCATATGACTATGTGAGAGAGTTTTGTGCTGTAACCATAGAGTACATGCACAAACCTACATACCTAATGAGGCTATTTCTGGGAAGTCTAGCAAAAATGCTATGGAGTGGTTCTCCAAACTCACACCTAAGGTGAAATATTTTGAGGATTTAATACAATGTTTTGTCCAACATTAATCCTACAATATACAACATGACATAACCATGATGGACTTATGTAACACAAAACAAAGCACCAGTGAATCCTTTACACACTTCTTACAAAGGTGGAGGAAAATATTTGCTAGGTATTCAAGAGCTATTCCCAAATAAAAAAAGATGAAAATCTTTATTAACAAATTGATACCTGAATTAAACTATGCTTTGCAAATGCAAGATTCACCTAGCTTTGATAGGATGATAAAAAATGCCATCCGTATTAAAGAGGTCATGGTTAAGAAAGGAGAAATCACACTTCAAAGTGATAGTAAATCTACCAACTACAACAACAAGCCTAAGTGGTAGAAACAAAACAAGAATGTTGTTAATGATGGAGTGGTAGATGCATCCAATGCTAATCCTAAACCGACAGTGTTCAATTTGACAAACATCTTGCAAGAAAACAAAGAGGCAAGGTAACAACCACAATACCTAAAGTAAATAATGAGAACAACAAGAGTAGACCATGGAATTCTAGACCTCAATGAACATTCACTCCTTTGGGAGACCTTTTGAGACAGTTTTGAAGACACTCTTGGACAACAAAGATCTTAGAATTCCTGATTCAAAACCATGGGAACCAGAAGTCAAATTGAGATGGTGGGATGACAATTCTTATTGTGTCTTTCACAAAAATAAGGGATTTAAGAATAATAACCGTATTAATCTTAAACACATTATACAAGACCTTATTGAAGGAGGAAAGATCAAAGTGGAAGGACACACCACTAATGAAGACCATACGACATTTAACAAACTATTTCGTAATTACAAGAAAGGGGAGGCTTCTAAAGGAAAAGGAAGTGAAGTTAATTACACCTACTCCAATAACGATAATGTGATCAAAATGTTGGACATTAAATATGAATCAATCAATGTGATCACTATTAAAGGTGCTAACACTAGTACAAAAATAATAATATGTGACCAAATAAAATAACAAAAATTGTAGATAAATGACCAAATTTGGTCATGTGACCACTGGTAGTTTATTGCCGGTCATTTATCTCGTGACTAAATTTATGACTAAACTATTTTATTCATTTATTTGGTCATTGATTTGGTCATATATTTAGTCATTTATTTGGTCATTTGGTAGTTTATTTTGTCATTTGGTCATTTATTTGGTCATTTGCTAGTTTATTTGGTCATTTAGTCATTTATTTGGTAGTTTATTTGGTCATTTGTTTGGTAATTTGGTAGTTTATTTGATCATTTATTTGGTAGTTTATTTAGTCATTTGGTAGTTTATTTGGTTATTTGATAGTTTATTTAAGACAATATTTAAGACAATTTTTTAATAAATTGTCTTAATTTGAGACAAAATAAAAGTTGTGTATTGTCTTAAAAATTGTCTCTGAAAGAGTGTTTTAAATTATTATCTTAAATAATTGTCTTAAATGATTGTCTTAAAAAATCTCTTAAACTATTTGTAGACACTCGAAAATGGACAGACTTGCAACTTTACATTAAAAACACTAATATTCATATATTAATTAATGATTTTTAATCATTAATTAATTATCTATTTTCCTCTAAATTCATTCCCCAAATCATTTAATCAAATTCTCAAAATTAATTAAATAATTAATTTTATTTAATTAATTAACCTTAATTGATTAATTACCATTAATTAATTAATTAAACTCAATTTATTATTGTTTAAATTCTAATATTTAAACTTACTAATTAAATTATTCCAATTAAATTTAATATTTTATTCAATAAAACAATTCTAAAATAAAAAAGAATTCAATTATCTCACATGTTGAAAACTTTAATTAAATAAATGAATGAAATATTCATTTATCTTCAAAGAGATAACTCCAATCAGATCACATGGCTTACTTCACCCATCTCTCCAGTCCACATGGGTAACTTCACCCACCTCTTCAATTTAAAAAGGTAACTCACCATTAGCTCTTCAGTCAACCAAACTCTGTCTCCTCTTTACCAAATGAAGAGGTGGAGTTTATTGATGGCTTCTCCAGTTCCTTTTAATCTCAACCATTCATCTCCCTATCTCTGGGATTGATCTCAACCATTCATTTCATCCTCAATTCTTATATAATAAACCCTTCATAACCATTTGAAGGATCCAGGATTTCAAGCTTTTGTGTGCCATTACTATGTCAGTTTGGTTCTAGCATTCAAGCCATCTTACAATCACACACTTGTTTCAATTAGCAAATTCTCGACACTTCTCAAGTCATAGACGCTTCCCACACCAATATTGAGCATCAAAAACAATATTTTGGAAGGAGTAGAGAGAGACAATAGAAGCTTCAAGCACTTCAGGGTTTGCATTCATTTATTTTCCTTTCTTATGCTTGTACATTTTATTGATTATGTTTCAAGTTATTCATTTTAGTAGTTCTTGTGTACTTAATTTGTATCATTGTAAAACCTTTTCTACTAACCCTTGCCTTTGGAAAGCTTAGGAACCACGAATCATGAAAGAAGGAGGCGTACATTTTGGTGAACCCGACATGAAACAAACAGCTTGATTATCTCTTACAAATGACAAATAGAATTGATCAACCACGGTCGTACAGTTGCAAACCTAAAAATTTGTATTTTTTTGATATCTGTGTTATTTTGTAATTGTTGGTATTTTGCTGCAATCGATGAAATTGTGCCACAATCGACTGGTTTAATACCGCAATCAATTGTAGGTTTCCAAATTTATTTTCTATCATCTTTTGGGTCTCTGTCTTTTCTATAGTTTTCTACAATTGATCCACTGGTACCGCAATCAGAAGAATTGTACCATAATTGACAAATCTAGACCACAATTGACCGATCCAGACCGTAATTTATTGTGCTTTACCGCAAGTGAAAATGTTTTTCTGCAATTGATATTTCTAGGCCGCAATCGCCTGTTCTTTACCGCAATTGCTTGTGCATTACCGCAATCGCCTGCAAAATTGTGCATCAGGGCCAAAATTCTTTACCTCACAATTTGAAGATCTGATATTTTCTTTATTTTTTTGCAGGATGACGGGTTCCCACAAATCACGAAAGGAGGCATACAGTATCATTCATTGTTTCAAAGTTACATGTAATCTCATTTTGTAAAAAATTCTTTTTTGATACTAACCTATTTAAGAAAAGCAAACTAAAAGGAATTCACTTGTCAATTTGGGTTTAAAAAGAACAATGTTTGTCAAACATCTCACATTTCACACTTTAGATTTTGGCTTAAAATTGACGTGGGGACTAAAATTGAACAAGGCAAAAAATCTCTCAAATTGGTGCATTAAAATTGAACAAGCATTCAACACCTACTTTTGGGCTTAAAATTGAACATTTGTGCTTGTATGGTGTATCTTAGTTCACATTTCAAACTTTTGGAGTTTAATCGATTTACCTTGTGTCTGGAGTTTTGGGTGCATTTGCACAAACTATTAGATTATAAACCTTTACACTTTTTAGAAAGGCTTTTCCAGGGAATGTGCTTCTTCCTCGGAGAACGACCTTAAACTGGTAATCCTTCCGATCGGTATATAAACAAGGCGTGAACCAAAGTTCCATCTTATAGCCAAGCTCGGGCGAGGTGTGTTGGTAATAGTTTGGATCGGGTGAATATCCCTAAGGATCCAGCGTGATCAACTAGGCTCTTAAGTGAGTCACACACGTACAAACTGATTGGAGAGACACCATGGACCCTTACTACGACCTTGATTAATTAGAGGCCAACCTATTTTACCTCTGAACAGGTACTTTATTATAGTGCAAGGGGTTGCAAAATTTCCCCCCAAGATCCCCAACATATGTGTCCCACGGTATTTGTGTAGTGAAAGAGATCTTCACTCCACGACAACAATACCTGGAAATGGAAAAAACACAGGCACCTACTTTGTGGACCTTCGTGTCCTAGTGGTGTGAAAATTGTTGTGTGAGCTAACATACATTCAAGCATTGGGCCTATAACATTGCATTCTGAAGCCATTGACCTAGATTAATTTGACTGTTCATTGTTGAGACCTTGTGATGACCATGCAACTTGAAAAAGTTGTAGAATATACACATTTTCAGTCTTCATTCTTCAAAACACAGTGTCTATTGTGCTTGTTTCCTTGATCAATTTTTGACAACATAAAACAAAACATCCAAACTATCAAAATGAGTCAAACATGTTAAAGTCTAGGGTTGTCAAACGTCAACTGTCTTGCAAATCAGAAGCATTGTTCCAAAAATTTCAAATTGTCAAGCAGTGGTACCCATCTTTTAGTCTTTTTGAGATTGTTTCTCATTTATTGCAATTGCTTGCATTGTGCCACAATTGAAGGATGTCTGCAGTAGCTAACTTGTTTATTGCCGCAATCATCTTGTTTATTACTGTCCATGCTAGAAACCTACCTGTTGGGAGCACGCTTTGAAATGCAAACATTAGAGGATATAAACTATTTAATCTACATTAACATGTCTAAAAGCATACTCTAAAAACAACAATAGCTTCCACCATGACCTCCGATGAGCTGAACAAGGGCACCCAAAGCCTTGTTGA
>MU225632.1:1046351-1063250 GCA_018584345.1 Thuja plicata | reverse complement strand
GAAGAAGAGAAAGAATGGAAATGGAAGACTAAGAAGACATGGGAGATGTGGAAGAAAGAAGACCAAGAGTCATTTTGTGTAAATTGATACCATTTAAGTTCATTTGGATGTTGAGAAACATGTCATAGCACTTTTGGGGAGATATAATAAAGTTTTTATCACTTAGGAACTCCAATTTGTTTGTTTTAATTGACCAACTAGGTGCATTAACAAATTTTATCATGAATCAAGAACATAAGACATCAATCAAGGAGTTCAAGCAATCAATGTCCTCAAACAATGAGCACGGGACAAAGAAACCTTGCACATAAACATGGATAGTGACATAGTATTTCTACTCCATAAGAATCTTACTTGTGTATGTTCTCAAAATATTTTCCAATCACGCACATAGTCCTAGAGAATAAAAAGTTGGCTACACTATGGTTCTTAGTAATGGCTTGACTCTGCAACTTTTGCAATCTCAAGTGGGTGAAATCCAATCCTGGTGCATCGAGGTTTTGACACAGTTTGTGAATTTAATCAATCGGGAGCTACTGAGGAGATCTGACAACCCAAAAGAAACTACACCTGTGGAGATTTCTTCCACAAAGACATTTATATAGCGATTGTTGCTACCATAGAAAAAATGGCTATTACCACTTGAGGTTCCATCCACGTGGTTGACCCAATAAAGGGAATGTCCACTATGGTTAACCCTCTCTAACAAGGAAGACTCACAATATGGACCACATAGGGACTTGGTTTGGATTCAAGGGTTCCAAGTTTCTGATTCTCCCAAAAAGGAAAAAGAGCATAATCCTCTAGCCTCTTCACCTCACCCAAACATAGCAAACATGATTCATTGACCCGCTAATTTGAAATCACCTCATTCAAGGCTCACACAATAACAAATGACACCAATCCCCCAAAGAGAGAAAGTATTTCTAAAAGTTGAAGCCCAAACCAAGTTGACCAATGAGGTAAAAACAAAATCATTCCCTACCTACAAGGGGATCTATTGTCAAGAAGAGTTTTGCATGTAAAAAAAGTGAATGAATCCCACTCTCTCAAGATCACCACAAACAGTGTTCATAGGGCCTAATTACTATGTGAAACATATATGCAAGAAAACAAATCTAGGTCCATTTTTAGAGCACCAATTGGAAATGTAATCTATGAAAGAAAGAAACAATCAAGCTAGAAACATGAGATATTTATTTTATTTCCAAAATCTAAATGTTATAGAGATAAAAAAAATACCTCAAATCCAAAGCAACATGAATCATTTTGTTGTTTATCCAAGCAAGTCTAAGCAATCCTCACGAACTCTCCAACAAGCAAGACAAGCAAACAAGAAAACAAGATATGTAATGTATATTCAACTTATGCAAACCCTAGGGTTAGATATGAAAATAAATTGTTAGGAGCAATAATAACCAGAAAATAATCCAAATGACAACTCACATCATGCATTGAACCATGTGAAAAATAAGTGCAAGCTAATCATTAAATACCACTTTTTTTAATTTTGATTTTTGACCTAGT
Source organism: Thuja plicata (assembly GCA_018584345.1). Lineage (NCBI taxonomy): Eukaryota > Viridiplantae > Streptophyta > Pinopsida > Cupressales > Cupressaceae > Thuja > Thuja plicata. The sequence goes on along the minus strand of MU225632.1, from coordinate 1,061,723 downwards.
CAACAAGATCTGATTTGTTTGCTATGAATTCGGATCCCAAACCCTAAATACAGAAAAGAGACCACTATTAAAAAATAGAGAGCTTTCCAAAAATATAAAAATTTTAAAAATATCTTTTCATTTGTGCCCTAGGGAGCCATTTTCCCAAAATAGACCAGTTTTCATAAATCGACCAAATGAGCTACAATATTACATCCAAATTTAAAAATCAAAGAATGGACCCCCTGTAGAATTTAAAGACCTTTCCGAAAATGTAAAAATTTCCAAAAAATTCACTGATTTGCGCTAAAAATTAAGGTTTATGAAAAATAAAGAAATTTTTTAAAAAAATCCAAAATACCTCAGAAAATTCTAAATTTTTTATTGGAGCTTCTCTAATATGTCACCAACTTACAAAAAAATTTCAGACTGAAACTCCAAGCTGTTTGGGAGATATGATCAAATCTTTGAAAATCTAGGGTTTTCATCTCTAAGCAAATCTGCACAAGGGTTAGGCTTGAAAAAATTTAATAAAATAACCATGTAAAGATTAGAAAATATTAGATCTGAATAAAATAGAGGAAAATCAAGAGCATCATGCCCCACAGTGGGCGCCAAAAAATGTGTGCTAAAATGTTGACACACTTCTATGAATCATTCCATCCAAGGTTGTTCAAGAATGATGCCTCAAATATCGATCCATAGCTCTCTAGTCATGGAGTGCAAAGGTTTGAAATGGAGGCCCTCAGATTGAACTAGTTAGTACCTATGCAAGTACACCATGAAATGAGAGGTTCAAATGCATGAAAATGAGATCTACTCTATATGATTGCAATGCATAAAAGGAAATTAATCTAAATGATAACAAGGCATGGCTAAATCTATGAAAGGAAATACAAATGCAAGATTAATATATGAAAATAAACATGAATCTAATCTACATGAGGAGCCATGAATGCAAGAAGAAGAAGACAAGAAGATAGAGAAGTTGCAATATCCAAGCTTAAGTGCTCAAATCCTCCTCCAAAATTGCTCTCCAAACCTGCAACATAACAATACTATGAAAACCTAATATTGATGATTGATGATTATTGATTATTGATTGATTCATTATCAAATGAGAAGGAGAGATTTCCTTATATAGGAAAGTGAATGGTTGAGATTAAGAGGAAAAAATAATTGATCAATGGTTGAGATTAAGAGACAAAAACCCACTAGTTAGGAAGATGTGATGAAAAAGGGATTTTTATTTAATTTTCATTTAATTTATTGCCTTTTTTCATCAAATAAGGTGCTTTAAGTGGGGATTTTTATTTATTTAATTAAAAGAGGGGTTTTCTTTCAATTAAATAAATTAGAAGAATTTTATTTAATTAAATGGGAGCAATTTAATTTAATTAAATAAGAGGAATTTAATTAAAAGGGAGATTAAATATTTTAATTAAATAAGAGGAATTTCATTTAATTAAAAGGGAGATTAAATCTTTTAATTAAATAAAAATGATCAAACCTTAGGAAATATTGAAATAATCAAATTAATTACAATTTGACCAAGAAAATTGATTTGAATTGAAAATGTTGCAAAACATTGATTCAGGAAATTGATAAATTGATAAAATGATAAATGGGGCCCAAAGTCTAGGCGACCATTTTAGGGTGCATACATATACTACATTCAATTTGAATGCACAATGTAATGATCATTTATGAATTTGAAATTTTGGAACAATGATCAATACTTTGAGTACAATAATGACATCTAAAAATGAATGCAATAATGAAATGTACACACCTACAAGGCAGTGTTAACTAGACAAACAAATGTGCAACCTTTTCCTATTTATGCTTATTGTATTGTATGCTGTAATTTTGAGTAACAATTTCTGCAACTTCTGCTAGATGTATGCCTGCTAGACATGACCTATGGACTTATTATAGGACAACGGAGTTAAGAAAATTGAAACCACGAATGCAAACATTATTGAAATGAAAATGCACCTAAACTAGACACAAATGCAACCTAAGACCTAGTGCTTGGACAACACTTATTGAATTGAAAAATGAACCTATCCTAACCCTCAAAGCAAAGCTTGAGGTTTATTCCATTAACTGGAATCTGCAGTTCTTCCCCTTTAGTTGTGGACAACTAAAAAGCATTGTTCTCTTTGTAGGCTGTTATAACAAAAGGGCCTGACCAAAAATTATCAAACTTGTCATGCTGCCCTGGCCCGCTCTTTAGTACATCCCACTTGAGTACTAGGTCACCTTCTTTGAATTTTTTGTCCTTATCTTTTTTGTCAAATGACCTCTTAGTCTATGCTTGCCTTTTTTCCATGGTTTCCAATGCTTTCTTCCTGTCTTCTTCAAGCTGTAATAAATCAACATACCTTAACCTAAGATGATCTTCCTCTTCAAAAAATGACATCTGCTCAGCCAACTACAAGGCTGGAAATTCAGTAGAAACAGACAATCTGACCTCTTTACCATAAACCAGGTGATAAGGTGAGTTTCCAATTGCCTGTTTAGGTGTAATCTTGTCCAACCATAAGGCTTCCTTCAACTTAGAATGCCAATCTCTTTTATTTTTCTGCAATGTCTTCTTGATAATTCTGATTAGATTTTTATTGGTAGACTTTGCAAGACCATTACCTTGAGGATAATAATTAGAAGAAGTATTTAAATAGATCCCATTTTTCATAGCCCACTCTGTAATAGCTAAACCAATAAAAGCCATAGCATTATCAAAGATAACTGATTGAGGAACCCCAAACCTAGTTACAATGTCTTCATAAAACTTTAGCACAACAGGTTCAGTAGCCTCTTTTAATGCAATAACTTCAGTCCATCTCATAAAATAATTAGTAGCAGTAAAAATCCATTTATGTCTTGTACTAGAATTAGGATTAATAGGACCTATGAAGTCCATTACCCACTTGGCAAATGGTTGATCCACAACAATTGGCTTTAATGGCAATGCAGCCAACTTTTGTTTTCCTGCAAACATAACACATTTTTGACATCTTTTGGCCCAAGAATAAGCATCTTTAAATAAATCAAGCCAATAATAGCCAACCCTTAATATTTTACAGGCTATAGGTTTAGGACTAAAATGTCCTCCATAAGATCCATCATGAAATTCAGACAAAATTCTATTTTGATCTACTGAAACAATGCATTTAAGAAATATTCCAGAATAGTCCTTCCTATAAAGTATACCATCAATGAGAACGTAGGGAATAGATTGTAACCTATAGTATCTCCTCTTTTCTTTATCAAGATTATTTGGGCATTGCCCAGTCTGAAAGAATCTGATCATATCTGATAACCAGGTTGTAGAATCATTAAACAATATAACATCACCTTGAAAAGGTTCAGATTCTTTAGTAGTATCAGCTTGTTCTTCCTCTTCTGAAATCTGAACACAAATACCTTTGGCTCTAACCAGCTTAGTCACATGAATATGTATATCATACTCCATAACCCGCGTTATCTAACCAGCTCTCTTTTCATTGACATCCTTGTTCAACAAAAACTCTTTAATACTAGGATGTGCAACCATTAAATGTACTTTATTCCTGGAAATCAAATGCTTAAACTTCTTTAAAAATTTAATAACAACTAGCACATGCTTTTTAAAAAAACTGTACCTTTTCTCATAGTCATCCATACCTTTGCTGAAAAAAGGAACTGGCTGCTTCTGTTTTTCTTCATTCTTTTGAACCAGCATTGCTGAAATAGTATCAGAACCACCATAAGCATAAAGAGTAAAGTCTTTAGTAAAATTTGAATTAACAAGAGTAGGGGCTGAAGACAAAGCCTGTTTTATCAATTCAAAACTTTTCTTTCCTTCATCAGTCCAGCTGAAAGGAACATCCTTCTTAAGCATAGTAGTAATTGATTTTAACAAATTTGCAATATCAGGGATAAACCTTCTTACAAAATTTATTCTCCCAATAAAACTCTACAATCCTTTCTTATGTTTAGGCAATGAAAGTTCCAGAATTGCATGAATTCTCTTAGGATCTATTATTGTACCCTCCTTGGACATCTAGTATCCTAAGAGTTTTCCCTCATGCACTGCAAATACTGATTTCTTTGGGTTTAAAGAAATCCCAAATTCTCTACATCTCTGCAAAATCTGTCGCAAGTGATCAATGTGCTAATAACCCAAATGGAATTCTTCTGTAAGCCATTGTACCCCATTTAGTTGTGAAAGTTGTTTTAAACTGATCACATTCTTTGATTAAAATCTGGTTATAACCAGAATACCCATCTAGGAGTGAGAATTTCTCAGAACATAAAACATATTGTAAAATCTGTTCCCCTATTAAGGTCTCTAAAGTCTACACAAAGTCTTAATTATCCATTCTTCTTCCTTACTGGAACTAAGTTAGAAACCCAGGATGTGTGCTTAATAGGAAATATAATACCACCATCTAGGAGTTTTCTCAGCTCTTTCAACATTAATGGCTCTAACTTTGGGTTTATAGGCCTTTGCCTTTGTCTAATTGGTCTAGCATTAGGCTCCAATTCTATAGTGTGCTAGGTTAACTGAGGATCAAATCCTTTCAGATCAGAATAATCCCATGCAAAAACATCACTATATTCTCTGAGAAGATCAATTAACAATTCCTTTTCTTTAGGAGAATTTATTTTACCAACCTTTAACCACTTATCTCTGAAAATCTCCACCTCTTCATAATGATCCTCTTTAATTAGCAGGCTGGTTTTACCCTTCCTAAAATGATCATCAAAGTTGAAAGCTGATTCTAAGCTAACCAATCCCTTTGGAAGCTTGTTGGTTTTCAACTGAATAATCTGGTCTTCCATTTGCTGATTTATTTTGCTATTCCTAGATGCTGAAAAACCATCTATTTCTGTTAGAAAACTCAAAATATGTTCATCAGTATTAAAAACTTGCCAATAAGTGTCATTATCTAGAATAGATGGCCTAATAATTATATTAACATGTGACTGGTATGAAATCTATCCTTTATTTTCTATTATTGAAACATGAGCACCAATACCAGCCAGCCTATCAGCATGCATACTTTCCCTTCTAGGAATTGAAATCAGGTTAAAGGCATCAAATTCATCTAGACTATCAGAAAATCTAGATTTATACATCTTTAGAAGATCATTTTTAATAGTATTGATACCTCTCACCTACTTTACTATTAGTTCATTATCACCAAATGCCCTCAAACACTTAATTCCTCTCAAGCTTGCCCATTCTAATCCCTAAATCAAACTTTCATATTCAGCCACATTGTTAGAACAAGGAAAAGATAACTTGAATGTGGCATAAAATTCATCCCCAATAGGTGACACCAACATAACCCCTACACCAACTCCATCTTTATTCCTTGACCAATCAAAAAACAAATCCCAAAGCTGGTTAGACACATCAGATTTAGATTCTGGATCTTTAATCAAATTAGGCACTACTGAATTAGATTCTAAAATCATATAATTTCCAAAACCAGCATCAAACATATCATCATTTTGTTCATTCCTAGTAGCCCATTCATCTAAAACAATGTCTGGATATGGTTCAATTTGTGTGTTATAGGCTAAATAATCAGGTATTTCATTTTGATCCATGATCACACAACTTGCATTAATGGGACTGGGATTGTAAGGCTCTATATGATCTTTGGCCATTAGTTTTGACTTTATGGTTACCTTAGTACCATATATAGTTCTAAAGTATATATTTGACCAATCTAATGAAAAATAACCATCTATCTTGGTTGTGAAGTCTCTAGATAGGCACATAGGAAAATATGCTGGCAAATCAATGATATACATATCTTGAGGAATTGAAAAATTTGGGCAGGAGTGTAAAGTCAAACTTGCATTTTTAATAACTCCTAAAGTCTTAATTGAAGTTCTATCAAGCTGGACTACATCCTTCTCAAGTGGTTCATATTTCAAATTTAGCAAATCTGCTATCTTCTTAGGCATGACAGTGCTGGTTGCTCCACTGTCAACCATACAGTTGTGAACTAATTTATTTCCAATAATCAATGAGACATAAAAATGAGGAGGTTTAACATTTGTAGGTTTATTACCTTCCTTTTCTGATGTCTTTTGTACACTTGATGATTTCTTGTCAAAACTTACTGCTAGTTTTTCCACACTTGCAGCCTTCTTGACTTTTGGTAATGCTGGCTGCTGCACTTTAGCATGATTTTTCTCTTCTCTTGATAGCTTCTCCTAAACCTTAGGAGGCTCAGAATCAGTCATGACCACCCTTGGTGGTTACTGTACTATCTGCTATGAATTAACTACCAACTTAGACAATTCTTCTTTTAAAATCTAATCTTTCGTGGAATAGATAAAGTCTCCCATGCAGATAAGGTTACATTTGTTTTTTTCATAGTATCAACAATATTGAACGGAAAAACAAATTGTACCTTATGTGAAGTTCTAAGAGAACTTTGATCAACACCCTTTTGACTTTGATCTGTATTTGATGAACTTGATGGACTCTTTAGAATAGAAACTGGTGAAGAAGGAACGTTACCAGTGGATTGATATATTTCAAGAGCTCTCTTTTTTTCTCTAGTATTTGCTGTAGTTGACGAATCTTCATTAAGACCACAAACCTCTTCTTCTTGTGAGTTTAGAAAATCGATATCCGTAGCACTTTGATCTGGTTGCTGTTGTACCTCTTCAACAGACACATTCTACTATGAATTCATTGCATTTTGTACCATATGAGCTTGATTAAGAATTCTATTAGAACATGTGGATTGGTCATGAGCTTGATTGCATGGAAAACACCAGTCAGTAGCAATATTATTCTGAGTAGGAACAATATCCCTAACAGTATTAAGTGGTGCTGGATTATACTGTCTATTTGGCCTCACATTCCAATTTTGCTTATTTGAATTAGCATTGCCTTGAAATTGCTGCCTATTGGCCTAAAAATTAGACTGATTAGGATATTGGGAAGAAGAACCAGAAAATTGATTTTGAACAGAAGAGTTTGTCTGGACTTGATTCCTCTTAAGGGTGACTAAATCATTTCCAAAAGATTGCAATAAACTTTCTATTTTTGCTGGTTGTCCTTAATAATCTATAGTTCATTCAGAGGAGCTATAGGAATTATCTCTATAGATTTAAATGATGAGACAACAGATAGTGGTGGGACAACTAATGGCATATTGGACTAGATACTAGGAAAGAAAGGCATAGGAGGTCTAGGAGCTATCTTCCCTGCTTGGATAAGACTATTTTCTGCCCTAATAGTAGAATCAAAAGCTTGGGGTAAAGAAACCCCTCCCATAGATTAAATCATTATAGAGATATCACTATTTAAGCTCTTCAAATAATACAAGAAAGCATATTCAGCTGAAGGCCTTACCATAACAGGACTCCTGTTCCAAGTCTTCCAAAAATAGAGATTGAAATCACTCATCTCCTCTTGTGGGGCCCTCTTGATAGTAGTTAGTTTCTCCACCAAGGAAAGATTATCAAATTTGTCCTCAAAAAAATTAGATAGTCATTCTCCTAGGACATCCCAAGTAGCAATAGAGTCCACCAGGAGTTTTCTGAACCAATCAAGGGCTTTACCCTTGAGTGATGCAGCCAATAGCTTCAAAGCTACATCTTCAGTTGTGATATGATGAACATTGCAAAGAGTTGCAACATCCTAGATATTCTCAATAGCTGTCACATGTGTTTCACCAGTAAAATTTGGCAAGCTTTTCAAAGCAGCCAATGGAATATCATTGTGATTTGCAATCCTCAAAGGACTACCTTGATCAAATGGAACAAAAGGAAGATTCCTTGCCATTGCTTGATGTATAAGAGGTTGATGCTAGATGACAGGTTTAATGGAAGATTGAGTGGGATAAACTACCTTCCTTTGATAAGTCTTTAGATTCTGAGAAGTCGCTGAAGCACCACTTGTAGAAGCTCCAAGAACAGAATTATTTATAAATAAATTTTCAACACTTGGAAATTCTGATCCAGAATGATTAGGAACACTCAGATCCTCAAGAAGACTGATTTCTTCAATAATAACCTCAAGCTCGTCTGAATTTACAACCTGATTTTCAAAAATGGGGTTATCAAATGATAAAAAATTTGAACTCAATAAAGTACTTCTTGGATCTTGTGATGTTCTTCCGCCTCTAGATGATCTTCCTCCCCTTTTTCCTAACTATAATTCTTGATACACAAAACCTTTTTTGTTTGATCTTGTTGGAGTTCTACTCCTTAAGAACAACCCTCAGAGCTACAACTGAAACAAGAAGAACCATAAAATTTGTGATTTAGAACTGAGAAGCAGTTTGAGGGTCCCACTGGGCATGCCAAAAACTGTTTAGGCTTAGAATTGTCACCCTAAATTAGGCCTTAAGGCTTCATGACAATTCTATCTGATAATGGAAACTTCCTCTAGCTGTGGGTAGACTATGTATGAGGAAGAATCTCTGGAATCTAGGCCGGTTCCCTTTAAATATGAAATATCACCACCTGATATGAAAATTGATAGGAAAAGGGTAGAAGAAAACTTTAAAGTGAAATAAATGTGGTGATACACCAAAGTAGGTTCAGACTTTGCTAGAAAGACAAAACAATAGCTCAAAATCATAAATCAAAAGCTCGACTCTTTAGATCTCTGTCCAACATATAGGTTAACATATTTCACTATTAGGATTGAATCACAAATAGTTCAAAAGATTAACAACATACATCTCCCATACAAGGTTTAAGAATAAACTGATCACCTTAAGAAGGAATAAACAAGCATTCACTTCTTTTTGATTTCAAATGCAACACAACACTTGTACAGAAAAATGAAATTAGGATCATAAAACCAAACTCCAAAAATGTGTATCAAAGGGCATCTGCTTTATTTCTCACAAAACTGATAATCTGGCTACAAAAATGGCTTCAAAACAAAATAGGAACAATGTGTTCACTAAAATGCCTCTCTCCAAAACTCGCAACCCAATGGATACAAAAATGTATAAAAAGGGGTATAGGAACAAAAAATTCACTATAATCCTCTTCTCGCCAAATTCTCCCCCCAAACATGAAGTAAAAGGTCAACCATATAGCCCATATGGCCCAAATTCGAAAATCATCTCTCCCTCCAAAAATTTCGTTCAAAATAGATAGATCATCCAATATCAAAGGCCTAAATGATGCCTACAAATTAGCCTCCTAAAGACCCTCCATAATTTTAGCCCAATCCCTAAATTTAAGGCATAATTCATATCAAAATTAAGCCCTAAAGGCTAATTTCAAAAATGAAACTACCCTTTCACTTTAGGTCTCCTAATGTTGATATATCTTTTGATTTATATCTTTTTTTAATATATATCAACATATTACAAAAATAATCATTCAAAACCTATCAAATCTAACCCAACACAAAAACTTGATCCATAGCCTAAAACTCTAACCCCATCACAACTAACACAATGCAAAATATCTCTTTGTTGATGCACTGCAATTAATCACTGCATTAACTCCTTGGTACCTTGATGGACTCCAAATTTCCATCCATTTTGGCAAAGGTATTGTTTTCCATTTTATTTCACAATAGTTGTTTGGGAGAGAATTTAGGTTTTCTTGAAAAGCCCGACTGTTCAGCACCACCATGCTGCAGTTATGAATTCATCATTAGCTTTTGGCTAGAGTTTAATGAAAATTTGGAGTCTTCTTTGAGTTTCATATATGCTTTGAACTGGTGTTAAATGCCATAATATATGGTGCATGTTCTTGCTGCATTTACTTCTCCTCAAGAAGCTTGGGATCTTGTGGACTCAGTCTAGACTTGCTTCTTTCTGTATGCCATATGATATGGCACTATCTACATGTTCTTTGGGGCCAAGAACTGGAGTTTTAATGTTTTAAGAACTCAAGATCTATGCTTTGTTGCTATAGCTGGTAACTTGGAGTTTGATTGCCATGAAACATGGCATTTCTCTCTACATCTATCACACAGATAAGTTTCATTTACTGCTATATCACTCTGTATACTTTGGCTTGAATATACTTTTTATTCCACCATGGATTTTACTGAAGTTTGGGGTTTTAATGCCAAAAATGGTGCTGCTCATGCATAATCTTTCAGTTAAACTCGAGCCTCTCTCTGCCTTATTGGATGTCTACAATCTTTGTTGTATGGAGACCATGCTTTTATACTATATGATGTCTTCTTTTCTGTTCTATTTGTTAACTATACTTGACATGAGCTTTGGTTATACACTACCTTCTTGTTGACTGGATCTGTGTGTTGGTTGAATGGCACCAAGAATTAGATACCCACATGGCGTTCTTTGCATGTTTTGATGTAAACTTAAAAATAACAGCCGCAAGCTATCATTCTTTTGAACATATGCAACAAACTCCAGATGTCTTCTTTCAACATCATTAATGTTCTCTTTGAAGCTTGATAGTAATGATGTTTGATATGCATCAATGTGTTTCAAGCTTTATTTTGGCTGGCAGCTTATGTATCTTTACTATGACTTGATCTTTATCTTCAGCTTAACCTTAAGATGTTAAATATTTGAGCTGTTTAATTTGAACTCATACTTGGCTAAAAACTGGCACTGCCATTTCTCTTTTGTGTGCAAATACACCCAGTAATGGATACCTATATGGCTGCACCTGCACAAAAAAATCTATTTATGGGGTTCGAGCACGTGCTCATGACACCCATAAACAGAATCATGTAGTCTTGATATTTAGCATATATTCAGCAAATGAACAATATTTGAACAACACACCGTTATGTGAACACCATAATAAAAATCTCACTGCATCCCTTTTGATTCTTGACTGTGATCTGAAAACCAGACTATTTTCTGCAAAATAATTTGTTAAGCTCTCAAACAACATCATTTTGAAATGGTTAGATTAGTGAACATAATAAACAATTTGAAAATTAACTTTTAAACCATTATGTTCACTAATCTAACCATCTCACTGCATCATCTGAAAAAGGTTTCTCAGCTAGAAACACTAAGTCTCTTTAATGCAGATTCTTGGTTAATTAAAAGAACAACATACACGAGAATGATCAAAAATAGAAAAAGGTTTCATATTCATCAAAAACAAGTCCCTTTAATACTACCTTGTAGTGAGTATTAGTGTACATTTCCTTATTGCATTTGATTTTTTCCAGATTGATATGCAACATTGAAAAATTGATTGTTACTGTATGTTATTTGTTTCTCATGTATTGCTTAGATCCATTAGGATCTAACCACATTTTCCTTTCTCATGCAAGTATGAACCCTAAAGACCTAAATGCAGATGAAGACCTAGACTTTGAAGACCCTAGGACCTGAGACTTGACAGACAACCAGCTGACAAAAAACCAACACAAAGGCAATGCATGGGACCCCTATTCCATACTGCAATCATTTCTTTCAATTCTGCAAATGTACTCTACTTATTGATATGAAATATGAAACATGGAAAGACATTTGTATACTACGTTCAATTTGAATGCACAATGTAATGATCATTTATGAATTTAAAATTTTGGAACAATGATCAATACTTAGAGTACAATAATGACATCTAAAAATGAATGCAATAATGAAATGTATGCACCTACAAGGCAGTGTTAACTAGACAAATAAATGTGCAACCTTTTCCTATTTATGCTTATTGTATTGTATGCTATAATTTTGAGTAACAATTATCATGTTATCCATCTATACATCCACATTTTGCTTACATATATAATAGAGCATTCATTGTAATCATATCTGTTAGGGTACTCTCAACTGTTTCAGACATATGTTCATGTTTTTACAAATTTGCGTGGAAACTGATACAATATATAATTCAGATATTGCAAATTTTTAGGACCCCCTAATCATATTTTTCTTGTACCAATATGAAATTTTTGGTATGAGTTATCTTTCAAGACAATACCTTTTCATTCAATGTGAGTTTTCCAAATCTTAGTTTACAATAGACACTATGCTTTCAAGCTCTAATCATTACTTCTACACTAACAACTGATGAGATTTCTGATGTGTCAAGAGGAGGTGAAGAGAAGAGCTTGCAAGAAGAGATGGAATTTTTATTCTAGTATCTTGGAGAATTCCATAAGCATTGTGTCTAATTTAGGATGAAAAAGAAAAAATTCCCAGTTACACTTTGGCATGAACCTCTATAAATGATGTCCTTGCCTGTATTAAATCCAAAGAATGAACATTTACCTAGAGTGCACGTAGTTGTACTATGCCCATTTTATGATACTAAAGATAAAGAACCTCTTTCATTTTTAAGTTTAGTCTTCCATTTGCAAAGAAAAACATAGATTGACATCAGATTGTAAAAAAGTTGGAATGCCATGGCTCACTAGTGGAGTTCTCTTCTTGAGTTTATTGCAGCCCATTTGTTACATCCCTTCCTTGTGGACTTTTTAAATAACTATGTTAACTGTTTCCATAGAAGTGTGATGTTAATATGGAAAATGGAAATATATTATAATGAATATTATTGAATAATGATTCTTTTGAAGGAATAATGTAATTATGGATGGATGATGATATATACTGACAGCACAAAGTATAATTCTTGTATTTGTAAGTACAATGCAATAGCATGACCTTCAATCACATGAACCATAAGTACACATCTAGTCAAGGAAGGCCATTCTCATAGGAAAGGAGTCTATAGGGTGTGACCGACTAAGATTGTTGTAGGTTCTAAACACCAAAGACTCAGATGGAAATGATAAGACCAAATCCCATCTCTGCAATGATTGAGTATACTTGGAATGAATAGACTTGATCCATTTGGGCATTTTAGAATAGAAGATGGTTCCCTCTTTATCAAGTTGAAGCACCCACCTATAAAATATACATTGAAAAGAGATATATATGATTGAACATAAGAAGGCTATGACAAAATGAATTGAAAATTGATAAAATTTCAAAGAAGAGATATACCATGAAATGATTGCTTGGAGTTTGCCTACTGCAGTTATTTTGACTTTAGTTTCTATGTTTTGATGATCATTTGGTCTTATCCAAACATCAAAGTCAAAAAATTTGAAGGGCTTTGATAGATAACAAGGAATAAAGCATATCAAAGATAGGGAAAATTTACAAAGAATAAAAGTTACTCTATAAAAGAGCCTAAATAACAAACCACTTATTCTTACCATTAATAAATGTGCAAAAATGGGGTCACAATGTATTGCATGTTATGAAGGTTTAAAGATAAAGACACCTTGGATCCAACAGGAGAAAGGAATAAATCATATAGTAGGAGAGTCCCTATTAGGATTTAAAAAGGTTTTCTTAGTTCTTGTCAACAATATTATAAAGGATTTTTTAAGCCCAATGTTGGGGTTGTTGTCCAGATTGTAACTCCTTTAAGGGTGCGGTATTCTCCTTAGCAAGGAGGTCAGTTGCTTGGTTGGATTCTCTAGGAAATAAATGGTCATAGAGCTTATAAAGGAGTCTATCATTGATGATATTGTAAAGGCTTAGGGATTAGGGCTTCTCTTGCCTCTAAATTGAGTTCAAACCCGAGTCATCTCCCTTGGGATTACAAGAATGTTCTCTAGAGGATATTTCACTATTTTTGAGGGGTTTTGGTTTCTCTTCAAGATGAGACTTAGTTGTTTCAAGGTATTTGATTTTTTTAGCAAGGTGTATCCAATGCTTAAAGGGTTTTTTTCATGTTTTCCCTTGAATTCTGATGGAGGTGATTTTTCCTTAAAGGTTTATGGCAGTCATGGATAATGTAGTAGAGAGAAATATAGTAAAGATGCATTAGTTTGAGAATCAAAAAAGTGTTGAAATCCCACCAAGTTAGGAATATTTTTTGAAATTCATTTTTGAAATGTCATAAGATGAAGCCCATTTTTTCAAGAAATGATATCAAGGCAATAATTTAACCATTCATTGCTTAAGTAAGGGTTCATTCATTCCTTCAAGGATACTTTCAAGGAGTTAACAAACATGACTATTCCATATAGGATTATTGAATGTTCCTATAAATCAATAACCATTTTGTCAGATCTATGCACTTTTCTTATCATTGTTTTGATAAGAACATGATTCCATTTAGTGTTAGGATGAAAGTGTTGCAGTCATTAGAACTTCCATGAAGGAGCAAAAGTTTTGAGATGACTTTTCACTATCATAGGGAAAAGGATAAACACTCAAGGAGTAGAGATTCTGAAGATTTCCATTAAGAACAGAGAATGCAAAAAAATATAACAAGATATCAATAAAGATGCAATGGCTATCAAAACCAACAAAAGAGAAAAAGTATGGAAGCTTCCTAGAAAAGTCATCAAGACAAAGGTGTAGAGAAATATTGTAATACAACAATACTAGATTCTGTTGGCAAGTTGACTTCCTGGGGAAGCATGACTCATTTTGTGTTGTCAATCATGGCAACAAAGTCATACTTAAGTTCTTTTATGAAAGAAAAAATGACTAAGTGTGAAAATAGGGCAGACAAACACATACAGAGATCAGTACATCAGTGCACGTGTTAGAGATCACACCAGAGAATGCGTGCTTAGGTATATACTCTATGATGTATATACATGCTAGATCCAGACGCGCAGAGTATGGAACATCAGTACGGAAAAGTTACAGGTAGATTAGTAAACCTGTAGTCCAGAAGATAGTGCATGGAAGCTAACTACAATTTTGGTCAGCGTGAATTAGTTTGAGATGATAAGGACATGCGCCTTTAGTTATAAGTTTTTAATAATGTAATTAATGTTATAGTAAACGTGCTTGAGCCGACTTGTTCAAAAGCATTGTATATTTTGGTTTAAAGGCCGACTAGTGTTATGTTTTGGGTCGCGCCTATTCAATTGTAAACATATAAGTATGTCATGTAATGTCATGTTATAAGAGTCAATTATTATGCATGAGGAAGATACATATGAGCAGTATAATGAAGTCAGTAGATGATATAGCTCTTTAAAGGAGTAAGAGCATTCATGCATACAAGGAATTGATCAGACAACAGTTCATTTTTGATATAGTGCATATCAACATTCAAAGGGTTGTAGCCTTCATCTTATTGGGCAGTGAGCCTAGGCAGTGAGCCATATACTTTTAACAGGGTTTTGTAAGGAACTGATCAGACAGCAGTTCATTTTTGATATAGTTCATATCAACATTCAAAGGGTTGTAGCCTTCATCTTATTGGGCAATGAGCCATATAATTTTAACAGGGTTTTGCAAAAGACTCCTAACAGGGTCAGACCTTTAACTAGGTCATTGTACTCAAATTGTAAAGATTGATTCTAACAGGGCAAAGGAACTTTAACATGTTCATTATACCTAGTACAATATTTGTGGGTACTAATCCCCACCAGAGTTTTCCTCTGATCAAGGTTCTCCGTAATCATATCATGTGTTATGTGTTCTT
>MU225632.1:970999-1015825 GCA_018584345.1 Thuja plicata | reverse complement strand
AGTAAAGAAAGGAAATGAAATTCAATTTGGATAAGTAATGTAAATATGTTAGTAAATGAAATTCATTAAGGGAACCTTAAGGAATGTAAATGTGGAGTAGTAATGTTGTAATGTTAAAAATAAAAAAATAAAAAAATTTAGTTGCAATTTTGGTCATAAGGCCTGATTCCTTATGGGTTCCCTAGCGGGGACATTACAGTCTTATGCTGATCTTCTTCTGCAATGTAGATTTGGTTATATCTAGAGAATCTGTCTATGAGAGAAAACATCTCATGTCCAATAGTAAGGTCAACTATCATGTCAATGTTTGGCAATGGGAAGTCATCCTTGGGACATGCATTGTTGAGGTCCCAAAAATCTGTACATATTATGATGGATTTATCTAGTTTGGATATAGGCACCATGTTAGAGATCCAATCAGAATATTCAATGGCGTGAATGATTTTAGCTTGAAGTAACTTCTCCAGCTCCTCTTTGAATAATAAGGCGACCTTGGGATGCATCTTTCAAAGTTTCTATTTGACTGGCTTGACATTTGGATCTACTGTGAGATGATATACCACTAGGCTGGGGTCCAATCTTGACATGTGGGAATAAGACCATGCAAATTTGTCTACAAACTCTCGTAGAAGGGCTATGAGGGCTACCTATTCTCCTACGGTTAGTGTTGTTGTGATGTATGTGATGCGAGGATATTATTCTGTTCCCAAGTTTATAGGCTTGGTCTCTTTGACGAGAATAGGTGACTATTTAGGTCTGTAATCATGGATAAGGGGAAGAGGAGAGTCCTCATCCTCTGGTGCCTCAGAGAGGTTTTCACCAGTGGATACGTTCTTTGTTTTTACTTTTTTGCAATCAGATAGTGCCCTAGAGGGGTTTTCACTAGGAGATTGATTTTCTTCTTTTTTATTTTTGTTTTTTATTTCATTTTTGCTGCTAAAGTTCTCCCCTTCCCCAAAATAGGCCTTTAGATCCAACTTGTAGATATGTGTTGACTCGTGCTCCCAGTCTTTGTTCTGTTTAACTATTCCTATAAACCGTAGGAGTGCACCCTCGCTTTGGAACTCATCAATGTGTACAATGCTTGGTTGGTCCTAGACTATGAGTTTGAGATGGCGGAGGGGTAGGTCAATGAAGAGAAGGGAAATTTGGCAGAGGAAAGAATTGCCCAAGATGGTTTCATTGTCAAAGACATCGTCATAGGCTCTCACAAATTTCTCTTCAAGGACATCTTTGATGTCAGCGATTTCACCCAGGGGATGATAAGAGGCATATATGTTGTCGTTGGTGCCCCCAGTCATGTTAGAATCTATGCCAAGGCCTAGGTTCTTTTCTCATCAGGTAGGTATGATAGGATCCTTCATTCATTGCTCTTCATAACCGAGGCCACCTACGTGGTAGTTCCCTTTTCTGTCACCAGTTTGTGAGTTGAAGGGTACTTATATTTGAAGTAATGGAGGCAACTTGTGTCTTTGGGTGGTGGGTCCTTATAGAGCCATTGGTTGATGTCAGGGACCATCTCTTGACCAGTCATAATTCCCTCAAAGATGAAAGTGGTAGGGCTTAATTGCAGATTCTTACTTGGTTTTTTTGTGTCATTTTTTGGCCTTCCTTAGGTATGTGGATTGGATGGAAAAACTCCTACTGTGAAGGTGTCAGATAGGTTGTACTCTCCATAACCATTGTTGTCAATCTTGACTATGGAAAGAGTGGCTGAAAGGATTGTTTCTGGGTCCGAATGGGTACGAGAAGAACTGGAAATGGAAGTGCCAATATCTATCCTGGGGAAATGATTGCACTATGGGAAGGAGGATTCTAACGCATGACATCATGCAAAGGGATTGGGATCTACGCGGATGGTGACCTCAGTGCCATTATGCAGAAATTTGATGCACTGATGGTAAGTGGATTGGATGGCCTACATAGAATGGATCCATGGGCAGTCGAGGAGGATGTTGAAGGGGAGGTCAAGATCAACAATGTGACATACTGTATCCTGGACTACCGGGCCTAGCTTGATGGGCAATGAAATTGTTCCTTTAGAAGTGCATTCCAGATTGTCATAGGCTTTGATGGTGATGACATCATTTGTTATATTTGCCTCAGTACACCCCAATTGTTTGAAAAATTTCAATGTGCATAAGTTGAGGGCTGAACCATTATCTATCATTGTATATGCTAGATGTGGCCTTCTTATTTAGCCATACACTTCAACATGGTCATTGTTCACCAGTCACACATAAGAATGAATATGGATTTATTCATCCTGCATGCTTGTGTGATTTGACCTATTTCCTCCTATCTAGATAGGGTTTTTGAATAGCTCTTAGAATCGAGAGTCCAACAACTAGACCAATCTAAGAATGAAGGATTTAATCTAGAAAAGTAAGCGTAATATTAATCTAGGAATGACTGATTGCAAGATTAATCTAGAAATGAGATTAAGCTAAGAAATCGAACATTGAAATATTAATCTAGAAATGAGATTAATCTAAGAATACTTGAGAGAGGCTAGAAAAGACATTATTAATAAAAAAATGAGATTATTTTATTGCAAATGCAAACTAAGAAACATGAGAGTCTAAATGCATAAAAATTATTGAATTAAAAATACAGTAGCGATTCGATGCAACAATGAATTCTCCCTCCTTTTTGAATGAGAAATGAGGTTCTTTTATAGATTGATATTCTGTTCAGAATAGAAAGTTTCTTTTGAGAGAAACAATTAACTTATTGAAATCCAGTTGAGAATAGCAAGTTTCCTTTGAGAGAAACAGTGAACTATTGGCTTTTTGAGTGAAGGAAGCAGTTAACTGATTAGTTGCACTTTTGAATTTCAGTCAGCTCAACGTTTCCATTTCTGAACTGACGTGAGGATTTTGGAGAGATTATTTAATTAAATAAATAGAATATGATCTCATAAATGTATTTTCTCAATTATTTGAACAATTAGATTCAACTATTGAAATGAGGATATTTATTTAATAATTAAATATTTTTTTAATTCTTTTAAAGTATATTAGCTAAAAGGGTAAATTTAATTTAATTAAAGTGCCAGACCTTTGTAATTAAATTATTTCGTTCATAGGGTTTATTTAGCTAATCAAGAATTAAGTATGTGATTAATGATTAACGCAGATTTAGGTTTTTCTGCATTTGACACTTAGGTCGAGTAGAGTCAATCAAAACTCAGAATTGCCTAGTACAATAGGACTTTGATGATTCACAAGATTGAAAAATGCAAAAAAATTGGTTAGGGTTTCAAGATGCAAATTTTGGGGTGTTACATTTTTCCCCTCTTTGAACTGATGTGCGAACAACACATTGATTCAAAGAATAGTCTGATGTTTGAAGCATAGAAGAATTGGTTGATGCAAAGATCGATCGATGAATGTTTTAGAGCCATCTCTAGAATAGAGCTTAACTTTCCAAAGTCTAGGTTAGATTGCCGAGACACCGATCAAGTCAAATTTTTGAGGGCCATCTTTAGAACAAATCTTAACTCTCAGGAATATGGGTTAGATTGCCTTGATACCTAGCATATGATATTTTGAGAAGCATCTCTAGAACGAAGCTTGAATCTCAGGGATTTGAGTTAGCTCAGATACATAACAATGAGATTTCAAGACCCATCTCCAGAATGAAGCTTGATTCTCAGGGACCTGAGTTAGATTTATCATATACCAAATAAATTTCCACCTTTGAAAAGACTGTCCCCAGAACAAGGCTCAATCTTCAGGAGTCAAGGTTAGATTGCCCCAATACCTATCCATTTGAAGGATAGTCAATATAGATTTTTAGGACTATCTCCAGAACAAATCATAGTCCCCCAATATCTAGGCTAGATTGCCCAAACACTGGTTAAATTGAGTTTCAGAATCATCTCCAGAATGGAGCTTGATTTTCAGGAGCTAGGGTCAGATTGCCCCAATTCTTAATAGATGAGGTTTTTGAGAACCATCTCCAGAATGAAGATTGATTCTTAGGGACCTAAGTTAGATTGCTTAGATACCAAATAAAGAGATTTTGAGAATCATCTCTAGAACAAAGATCAATCCTCAGGGACCTGAGTTAGATTTCTTAGATACCTAATAATGATATTTTAAGATGCAAGGAGCGATGATGCCCCTAGTGATTCAAAGTTGTGGAAGACCCAGTTTTGACTGTGAGGTACAAAAAACTAAACATGCCCCAAGTGATGAGATACCCCTAGAAATGAGGAATTTTAAATTCAGATCAGATTGATTGAAATAGATTCAATGATATAATCATCTTACCCGTAACACGCCATAATAGTGATTGAGAGAGAGAAATTGTAGATAAATGTAGAATCAAAAGTCAAGAAGAAATTAGAATGGATTATGGAAGAATCTAAAATAAATGTCAAAGATTTGAGAGAATGTTGATTGGATTTGATTCTAAAAAGAAAGAAACATCAGAAATTTGACTGCACAAGCATTCGATCACGTCGGTCCCAAAAGTTTTAGAATGTGATTTTGAGCTATATAAGTGTCAGATTTCGATTTCGATCCTGAAAAAAGAAATTTTGAAAATTAGATTCCACTTCAAGGCATTAGGAATTGAAGAGTGAGAGAGAGGATCAAACACTTGGGCAGGAGTGATGAAGCCAAAATGGTGAAGAAGAACCCCTCATCGTTCAAATCTAGGAGAATATAATGAAGTGACCATCGAAATGATGTCTAGGATGCAAGTCTAGAATGAAAGTAAAATCCTGTGCTAGATGCAAATGAAAGTGCAATCCTATGCTAGATGCAATCCATAGGATGTGGTTGTTGGACCCATTGGATATTTATCATCTTAGAGAATTTTTGGAACACCGAAGTCGATACAATCCTTATTGGTGCCACTACAATCATAAGAATATGAATATGAATTTCATTAGATAAGATATGGGAAACTAACATAAGCATCGGGGCACAAAAGCTAAGATGACCTGACCATTGTTTCCAGTTTGATATAGTAAGAGTACACTAGTAAACAAGCAGAGTAATAACAATTAATGAGATAATTCCAACCTCACCAAGAAGAAGTAGACATAGGGAAGATAATTAATGAAATCAATGAGAACAAGAAGCATACAAAGAGAAATTCAATCATAGCTCAGCATGTTTCCAAATTTTTGGATGTGTAGGTATAGGGATGTTGAGAAACACTATTGTGCTTGTGAGTGCTTTGTGTTTGATTGCTATCAACAGATGGTGTTCACATGTGTGATATCCAATGCGTGTTGAAAAACATAGATGTATCCAAAGATAGTGTTAAGAAACACTGTTGATTGGGGTGTTGAGAAACACCTATTAAGTGTGTCAGTAGTGAGTTGT
Organism: Thuja plicata; assembly: GCA_018584345.1. Classification (NCBI taxonomy): domain Eukaryota; kingdom Viridiplantae; phylum Streptophyta; class Pinopsida; order Cupressales; family Cupressaceae; genus Thuja; species Thuja plicata. The sequence goes on along the minus strand of MU225632.1, from coordinate 1,010,483 downwards.
CTGTGAGAAGTGACAAGAGTAATGACTCTAGTGGACTCCAAAGATGTGAGCTAATTTTGGGACCTATGCCCCTAGTGAGATTTTGAGAACCATTGCTAGAATGAAGCTTGATCCTTAGGGATTTGAGTTAGATTGCTCAAATACCTAATAGATGAGAATTTGAGAACCATCTCTAGAATGGAGCTTGATCCTCATGGATCTCAGTGAGATTGCTCAAATACCTAATAGATGAAGATTTTGAGAATCATCTCCAGAATGAAGCTTGATCCTCAGGGATCTGAGTTAGATTGCTCAAATACCTAATAGATTAAGGTTTTGAGAATCATCTCCAGAATGAAGCTTGATCCTCAGGGATCTGAGATAGATTGCTCAAATACCTAATAATAAGATTTCAAGAATCATCTCCAGAACAAAGCTTGATCCTTAGGGATCTGAGTTAGATTGCTCAGATACCTAACAATGAGATTTTGAGAATCATCTCCAGAACAAAGCTTGATCCTCAGGGATCTAAGTTAGATTGCTCAAATACCTAATAGATGAGATTTTGAGAACCATCTCCAGAATGGAGCTTGATCCTCAGGGATTTGAGTTAGATTGCTCAAATACCTAATAGATGAAGATTTTGAGAATTATCTCCAGACTGAAGCTTGCTCTTTAGGGATATGAGTTAGATTGCTCAAATACCTAATAGATTAAGGTTTCAAGAATCATCTCCAAAATGAAGCTTGATCCTCAGGGATCTGAGTTAGATTTCTCAAATACCTAATAATGAGATTTTGAGAATCATCTCCAAAATGAAGCTTGATCCTTAGGGATCTGAGTTAGATTGCTCAGATACCTAACAATGAGATTTTGAGAATCATCTCCAGAACGAAGCTTGATCCTTAGGGATCTGAGTTAGATTTCTCAAATACCTAATAATGAGATGTCAAGAATCATCTCTAGAATAAAGCTTGATCCTCAAGGATCTAAGTTAGATTTCTCAGATACCTAACAATGAGATTTCAAGAATCATCTCCAGAACGAAACTTGATCCTCAAGGATCTAAGTTAGATTTCTAAAATACCTAATAGATTAAGATTTTGAGAATTATCTCCAAAATGAAGCTTGATCCTCAGGGATCTGAGTTAGATTTCTCAAATATCTAATAGATTAAGATTTTGAGAATCATCTCCAGAATGAAGCTTGATCCTCAAGGATCTAAGTTAGATTGCTTAGACACCTAAAAATGATGCTATCTAATTGGGGACCCATGCCTATAGTAGCAAACAACGATGACTAACTTGACTCATACTACAAGGGAAAACTTGATCTGATTGCCCCTAGGCTAATGACTCTAGATCAATGTCAAGTTGGGAGGGTTCATAGAGGAACCAAAGTGTCACAAAAGTGACTGAAAGCTATGTACAAACTGAAGAAAATAATTTCCAAGATGAAGCGTGGAGTACCACTCCAACTTCAATAGATTTATTTCAATTTGTAGATATATTTTGTTTGCGAGAAATGTCATCAGTACAGTGATAGTAGGAAGACATAGTGAGAACCAATGTTGACTGATGTGAGAGAGATTCTCAAGTAGAAATATATGAGTAATAGCTAGGCATCAATAGGTAGACGCAGTGAGAACCACTGGTGACTGACACGAGAAGTAATAGGATAGTGCCCCCTAGACCAGGAAGGTTGCCCCTAGAGTATGACCAGATTCAATCCATGTAGGTTGGTGTCTTGAAGGTAACTAAGAAAATCTTGACTCCCAGGAATTTGGGTTAGATTGCCCAGATACCTAATAGCTTATCGCCTTTCAAAAAAATGTCCCCAGAATGAGGCTCAATCTTCAAGTGTCAGGGTTAGATTGCCCTGATACCTATTTATTGAAAGATAGTCAATAGAGATTGTTTCGGTTGATGTATCAAAGTTCCTATTGCTAGATTTTCACCAAGATGATCATTTTTAAGGACTTTTACAAATTTTTAGTCTTTTTTAGATTTTTTAATCTGAAGAAAGATTGCATTAGGTTGCTCCCAATGTCTAGCAAGGTGTAGAACATTAAATGGATTAGAAAGTTTGATAGATAAGATGAATAGACAATGAAAGATGAAGTGGGTGAATGTGACCCTCAAGGATAGTCTCCTCAAGATTACCCAAGCTAGGGGAAAAAATAATATAGCAATGTAGGCTCATGGAGTAGTGCTGAATAGCATATAGGATGATGACCAGATGTCATGAAAGCATGTGGTCCAAAATAATGGACATGTGAAGAGACTTATAAGAACTTGTTTTTAAATTTTGATCAAGACCAAGGGGTCAACTAGATAGGATATATCTATGATAGCGCAATCGGGATAAGGGGTGATGGAGATATAAGCGAATGTTTTGGATTATTGAGAAAAGGATGCTCATAGATAGGAAGGATAGGATTCGGATAGCAAGATGATGATAGGGTGTCATGTATGAGAGCAAGTGAATACCCTGATGGAAAGGGTGATGTATGGCAAGAGGCATGATACTCATGGATAGGCTCAACCTTTTCAAGATTACTGGGAGGAATATGGAAGCTTACAGGCTAGCTGGATGTAAGATATGATGGATAAGATGACATGGAAGGAACTTGCCCCTAAGTGAAGAGTGAAAGTAGGAGGAATTACGCATGACGCATGTTTTCTAGGTTTTCATCATGGTACTTACCCAAGGCGCCACAAGAAGTGGTTTTCACCATAGGACAGATTAATTTATCTTTACTTTTTCTACCAAGGTGCCTGTTTACCAGGTTTTCACCAAGGCACTTTTTTTTTTGATCTTATGGAGGAACTTAAGCATCTTTCTCTTTGGATAGTGCTCCTTTGAAAGATATGATATGATAGGCCAAGGCCACTTAAATTATGCTCAAAGATGTTGATAGGGTGATGGTAGAGAATATTGATATGGAGGATAAGGGAGATGGTAGCCAAGCATTTATGCAATGGATTGGATGAGAGGAGTAGTAGGAATGTAAGGACCCAATATGGAAGGATAGTAGGTAAGGGTAGGATATTGGGTGCGATAGTGAAATTTTCATGTAGGCAAGATCAACATCAACACACATCTTGAAGGAAGGTGGAATGAAAGAGGAAAAGTGTGAAATGGATTTAGGTTTTGATATGGATCTTGGTACACGAGGACCCAAGATGGATGAAGAGGTATTCAAAACAATGGATTTTGGGACATGAGGACCCAAAATAGGTTTAGGAGATTAAAAATGTTTGAAAGGAGACAGAGTGGAAGCCTTTGGAAGCTTGGACGCCAACTCTGAAATTTCATTTTTGTTCAAGCTGTTTAAGAGAGACTTGGGAATCCACATAGCTTTTGATTTTCATTTTGTATCCAAGTCCTTTAGAAGAGAATTGGGAATCCATGCAAATTTTGATTTGCCTTTTGTATCCAAGTCCTTTAGAAGAGTGTTGGGAATCCACGCAGCTTTTGATTTTCCTTTTGTATCCAAGTCCTTTAGAAGAGACTTGGGAATCCACACAGCTTTTTATTGTCCTTTATTTTTAGATAATTTAGAACACAATGCATCCATGATGGATTTAGGAACCCATATTTTCTTTGATGTTTTTCTTTTATCAGTGGACCCTTGTGGTCTCTTGAATATTTCTTTTTTATTTGTAGTCACATGTTGATTAGATGGGACATAGTGATCTTCATATGTAAGTGGATTCTTGGATTTGTGATTTTTTTGTTGCACATCCAAATTGATTCAAAAAGACTTAGGAATTGTCGATGAATAGGGCCGATATGACTGGTACATATGGATGGGTTGATAGGGAGATTTCATGGATGCATGTATTTTTTGATCTTAATAGGGTATAGGATAAGTGGATGACAAGCTAGTACTGATAGGCATGTTGGATAGAGGGATATAAAGACCCAATATAAATGGAAGGTTTGACGGTTTTATCTTTGGGATATATGGACCAAGGATGGATTTGGAAGATGGAGAAGGAACATGGTTACATTTGAATGGAGGGACATAAGGTGTGGAAGGGATATCAACATCTTTAGAATGAGCTGCATACCAAGGCTCTTCTCTTTAGAATTCATCTATATATCAATAGGAGCATGAGTAGCTTCGATATGAGTAATTTTGATAGGAGTAGCTGAAGCTTGAGCGGATTTATTTTTCTGCAAGGGATTTGGAGGAATGATGTTTTCTTGAGGTAGATATGGAGGAGCATGATAAGGAGATGATGAGATGTTGTGATCTTGACAAGGATATTTAGATGGTGTACAAAGGGTACCTTTCTCTTGATTTTCAATAGGCCCATTAGAGATGCCAGAAAGGATATCTTGATATTGCTTGGGAGATGGATAAGATATAGGAGATGTAAGAGTTTCTTCTGGGAAGAAATGGAAGGGGATGATGAAATCATCATGAGGCTCTTGATATGTGTGACTTTGGTCAACCATTGGATAAGGATGGATGGTGTCTTGATCTTGATCATTATTGGTATTTGTTTCTTTGCACATTGGATTGTCTCCTTGACATGGAGCCACTTCTAAGGATGAGGTAGGAGTGTTGAATTGCATGAAGGATTCTTGACATGCTAATGGAGAATCCTTTGGAATAGGCATGATAAGCATGGACGCACATGGAAGCTTTAGGGCTACGATCTTTGAAGCCTGAGAAAGGCCTGCATCTGTATGCTGATTAGCATGGATATGTTTTAGAGATAGTCCTTGAGAGTAGACATAGTCATCATTAGGATCAGTTCTTGATAGAGATGGTGTGTATGGTTGTGAATCTTTAGGAGAGAGAGGAATGGTGGAAGAAGTAGATGTGATATGGGAACCATTGCTAGACATGGATTCCTGATATTGATCATGCCTGAGATTAGTATCTCCACTAGATGATTCATTAGGATTTTCCACTTTGATTATGCCATCATCTATGAGATCTTGGATTTTATGTTTCAAATCCATGCAGGATGAAGTTTTATTCTTGTTATGTCAAGGATATGCACAATAGGAACACAAGAATCTGAATCCACATGATGTGGCTTGAGGCAATGTGATGAGATTATGCTCAAGAAGTGTTTCCAATGCTGATGTATAAGATTGTCTTAAAGGAGTAAAGACTCTCTCTAAAGGATAATTAGATGCTTCTTGACTTCCAATATCTTTCTTGTGTGGATAGAAAATACTTTCACCGTATTCTATCATAGTTTCCTCTACATTCTCTTGATCAAAGATAGGAATGTCGTAAAACTGTTCTTGATCAAAGATGGGATTTTCATACCAAGATTTATCCATGTTGGAAGAAAGTGTGGAGATGTGAGAATCATGATCAAATAGAAAAGGACAGGTTGATCTTAATGAGGATTCATCAGATGAAGTATCATTTTCCTTCTTGTTTAATTCCTGAAGTTCAGTTTTCAAAGATTCAAGTTGTTTTGATAAAGTTTCCATACGAATCTCTTCTTTGCTTTTAGACATTGTAAGATTATCTTGATGCACTTTCTTAGAAGATTGAAGAGAAGGTATGATGAATCGATTGATTGAATGAAAAGTGCTGAAGTGAGATCTAAAGTGTTGATTTAGTCCAAGACCAAAGGAGATAATGTCCAACTGAGAGAGATAGCAATGACTCTGATCTTGAGTCAAGGTTGACGAACCTACTTTTACAACTTAGGATAAGGACAGTTTAGACAAAGATGATAAGATTGAAATAGATAATGGGCCACTTGGACTATAAAAACAAAGTTAGATTTTGAAACAACAACGAGTCAGAATATCAACACATTCCAGTCAAAGTTAGACTAGTAGCGATGTTTGATGAGAACACAAATTTTGTGACAATTTGGACAGAACCTTCACAACAGAATAGCAATTTGGACAACAAGTTGATATATTCTCAATGTTTGATAGAAGATGAAGAAAATCAGACAAGAGTTGATAGCTAACACCTAGAAGTGTAGATTTTGAATCTGAATGATCAGTTTGATGTTTGTTTTGATGTTTTTTATGTCTGTTTGTTTTGATGCTTCACCCACGCAAGACACATCAAGTAGAATGTTTGTTGTAAAAAGAACAGAGAAACCACAATCCTAGGTAAGCCATGGAAATATCTGTTGAATTCCCACTTGAACTGAAGTTCATCCACACCTACTCATAGTGGAAAACTTAGAATCTTGGAGGCACGGGCTCCTCCTTACAGTGCACTCACTTCTTAGGCACACCAAGCTTCGAATCCCAAGGGTAATGAATTCCCAAGGGACTGTTGTCTCTACTAAGAGCATGAAAGTGTGGGATGTCTTAGTCGGTCCTTGAGCTTCTGCACCAATAGATATAGGGTTTTTGGATACTACAACAAAGTTCTTTAGTCAAGGCATCCATTCACGCGGTTATACTTGTGGCAGATTAGCTCTGTTATGGAGGCCTCCCAGCCTACATAAGTTACGTTCTATTGGTTTTAACACACCACAAGGGTATTGAGGGAGATCTTCTTCCTGGTATAATGCAATTAACACCTGTTCACTATGAGATTAATCACAATGACATTTTCATATACCGGTTCAGAAGGGCTTGGCTTTAGCCTGTTATCGATTGGGCAATCCAGTCTCACCGGCTCTATTAAAGCTCTTGGGAGGTAGCCACACTAAAATAATTATATGAATTTATCTTACACCCAAGATCCACAAAGACGAGGGGAGAGGATACATTCATATAATTCTTAGGATTACAATATAAAAAGACACTTCAAACACATAAGAAAATGACAATAATGTTTCTGGATTTTTGATCATCCCAAAAGGGCGAGAGCATAGTTTCCTGACATTATTGCCATCCCTAAAATATCAGATAGAATTTAATTTTAAAAAGTCTTACATGTGAGTTCCTATTTTAATAAAACAAAAACAATATGCAAGCACAATGTTTAGCGTTCTATCGATCAAGGTAACCTGCAAGACAATTTGTTAGTAGTTTGTGTTTTTAGTCTTCTTTTTCAATGTCCCGCATCAAACATATTAGTAGTTTTCTCAATTTGTCTTCATCCCACGATTGCCAAAGTGCTGCACAAATCATCAGTAACACAAAAAAAATGCATACAAAGGAAAAACATACAAATCAATTGAAATTAGAAAAAGTGCACCTTGATTTTTTTTATGCTTTTTACCTAGTCATAAAGATGCAATTTTTAGATATATATCTAGACTCGAAAAATAGAAATGGAAAGATATAACCCCTCTTAAAAATCAGTGAGCTTTCCAAAAAAGTAAGAATTTTCAAAAAATTCCTTAATTTGTGCCCTAGGGACCCTATTTTTCAAAACAAACCAGATTTCAAAGATGTATTTATTTCGGTAATTTTTTTCATGAAAATAAAAAATTCAGAGAATAGACCCCATTTGGAATTTGAAGAGATTTTCAGATATGTAAATTTTTAAAATAAATTCACTAATTTGCGCTCAAAATTCATTTTTTTATGAAAAATCATAAAAAAAAATATAAATCACACAATAGTAATCAGAAAAATCTGATTTTCGGACTGTAGGCTCCTGATACCATCCCCAACCTGCAAGAACAATTTCATAAACAGATTCCAAGCCATTTAGGAGATATGATCAAATAATTGAAAACCTGCATGCAACATCAAAACAACAAATATAATTGAATGCAAAAGTTAATAATGAGGCCATAAATTTAATCTTCTGCCCCACAGTGGATGCCACAAATGTATATGCTAAATGTGGCCTTCTTATTTAGCCATACACTTCAACATGGTCATTGTTCACCAGTCACACACAAGAATGAATATGGATTTATTCATCATGCATGCTTGTATGATTCGACCTGTTGCCTCCTATCTAGATGGGGTTTTTGTATAGCTCTCAGAATCGAGAGTCCAACAACCTAGACCAATATAAGAATGAAGGATTTAATCTAGACAAGTAAGTGCAAGATTAATCTAGGAATGACAGATTGCAAGAATAATCTAGAAATGCGATTAAGCTAATAAATTGAACATTGCAATATTAATCTAGAAATGAGATTAATCTAAGAATGCTTGAAAGAAGCTAGACTAGACATGATTAATCAGAAAATGAGATTAGTTCATTGCAAATGCAAACTAAGAAATGTGAGAGTTTAAATGCATGAAAATTATTGAATTGAAAATGCAGCAGTGATTTGATGTAACAATGAATTATCCCTCCTTTTTGAATGAGAAATGAGGTTCTTTTATAGACTAAGAGTCCATTCATAATAGAAAGTTTCTTTGCAGAGAAACAGTTAACTTATTGAAATCCAGTTGAGAATAGCAAGTTTCCTTTGAGAGAAATAATGAACTGTTATCTTTTTGAGTGATGGAAGCAGTTAACTAATTAGTTGCACTTTTGAATTTCAGTCAACTCAACGTTTCCCTTTCTGAACTGACGTGAGGATTTTGGAGAGATTATTTAATTAAATAAATAGAATATGACCTCATAAATGTATTTTCTCAATTATTTGAATAATTAAATTCAACTATTGAAATGGGGATGTTTATTTAATAATTAAATATTATTTAATTCCCTTTAAAGTGTTTTAGCTAAAAGGGTGAATTTAATTTAATAAAAGTGCTAGGACTTTGTAATTAAATTAATTTGATCATAGGGTTTATTTAGCCAATCAAGAATTGAGTATGTGATTAATGATTAATGCAGATTTAGGTTTTTCTGCATTTGACACTTAGGTCGAGTAGAGTCAGTCAAAACTCAGAATTGTCTAGTACAATAGGACTTTGATGATTCAGGAGATTGAAAAATGCAACAAAATTGGTTTGGGTTGCAAGATGCCAATTTTGGGGTGTTACAATCATGAATCGTTTAACAAAAAAATCCTTGACCATGATGACGATACAAAGTGGAAGGTTGTGATCAGGTTCTTCGGAAGGTACGTCTGTGGGTTTAAAGGAGATTGCGCAAGAGGCAGATAGATGGCCCACAAGATTTTGGAATTGCGTAGGATTGATGTCACTGGGGACATGAGATTCTTGTAGGGCTTTATTGAGGATCTCTTGATGGATAGGAGAGGTATGGAGGAGATTGTAGATGGAGATTTGGGTAGGGGTATTCCCTAGGTGTTCCAACATGTTGTATTGGGTATCGGTGGATGGAGTGGAACTAGCACCTGCAATGGTTATTCTACCTTGATGAGTTGTAACTCCGCATTGATTATCTGCACCCTTGACATGAATGACATTAACATAGGGCATGACCTGGGATATACAACTGATAAGGCTATCATAGTTGATGTATGCATTGGTATAATATTTTCTGTCGGCATTATCTCCTTGCTTTCTCTCTCCTTGATTGCAGGATTGGGAAGGATTGGCTGGTCGTTTACCTGAGGTGTGATTGGGAAATGCATTTTGATAGATTTTGAGGGCCACATTTGATGATGGTTGCGTCGGAGAGTGTACCTCAATCTCATTGCGATCGATGAGATCTTGGATGTAGTGTTTTAGCTTCATGCATTTGAGGGTAGTGTGTGCTTTAACACAATGGTAATCATAGTATTTTTTTTAATTTTACCATGAAGGGTTAGGTGTGGAGTCATCAAATGGTTACGTTTGTGCATACACGATCAGGTTAGCTTTGGCCATCCTATGGAAAATGACATCTATGGGTTCACCCAAGGGGGTGAATGTACATTTGGGTGCATTCTAAGCCCAAGGCCTAGAATATCCATGTGGGACTAATATGGCATTCGTCTGATTCATAGGAGCTTGGTTATTAGGTAGATATGATGTCCCTGGCAGGGGGTAGGTAGTTGTCACTTGAGGGTGTATGTTTTTCTAGTACACAGGATGATGATATGTAGGTGCAGGCTGTTGATACATGGGGGGAGCTTGTGAATATGCTAGTGGTGTCTACTGATAGTTTTGAGGAGGTGCATTGGGACTGACCACCACAACCTAAACATGTTTGGTTTTGGTGTCTCTGTTAGTTACTGCATTCTTATTCTTGTTCCAGTACTGTGATCGATCATTATTATGTTTTTCAGGCTGAGATTCTTTGTAGTGTTTGATGGCACCGTCTTATATGAGACCATATTTGAGATCCATGCCTTTGGTTCTGATGTCCTGATAAGTTTGTATACAATTCATGCGCATATGATAGGAAAGCTTAGGATGGAGATTGTTGATAAAGATTTTTATGAGATGTTGTTTGGGGGGTTGATATGACAACCTTGTAGTAAGCCCTTGCCAGCGTTGAAGGTAATCAGCCAAGCTCTCTCCTCCCTTCTGTTTGGAATTACATAAATTGAGAAGGGAGAGTTTATTCTCTACGTTGTGTGTGTATTAGGCCACAAACTTCTCTGATAGTTTGGAGAAAGTAGAGACTGTGCCCTAGGGGATTTTGTAGAACCACTCAAGAGCAGTCCCTCCTAATCTTTTGGGAAATAGTTTCATGAGGAAGTTATCGCTATAGGCCACTTCTTGGCATGCCATGTAGAATTCTTTCATTTGGCTCATAGGATCTCCTTTCCCCTGATATTTATCAAACTTGTGTGTTTCAAAGGGCTTGGGGAAGGGTAATATAGTGATAGATCGATCAAACGGGTAAGGAAATACCTCTTCAAACTTGAATGGCTTAGCTTTTGTCCCTGCTTTTAGCTCTTTGAGAGCGTTCTTCATTTCCTCCCATTCCTGATTGACTTGTGGGGGAGGGTTGTGGACTCCATTTGCATTAGTTCCCTGGATGTGATACGGGTCAAATAGTGCTGGCAAATATGGGGGGTTTTGTGGAGGATACTGTGGTGTGGGGTAGGGAGACTGATGAGTAACATAGACAGGTTGCTGAGGGAGTATTTTCTCAGGAGTGGGGTGCAACTACGAATTGGATGACAATGTTTGATCTTTCTACCGTAGCGACTAGTAGTAGGCTTGCACTTGCTAAGATGTTGGGTATGTGGGGTGAGCATGTGTTGCACTCATGTAAGGAGGTTGGGCAGTGTTGCCAGGGTATGTGGGATAAGTGTGTTGTGGTGTAATGCTGCCAGTATGTGTAGTGAGGTAATTGATGTTGGTAGGGACGCTTGATTGTTGCAGAGGTGGAACATCTTGGGATGCAGCAGAGAATGACATGGCTATGGAAATGATGGAGTTAGTTTGTGGTTGCTGAGGGGTTTGATTGGCCATACACGTGCTAGCAAGGGAATTGGTGAACTACTGTAGTGATTGAGAAATGAAGGGATTTGCCTCTACATTTGTGGTTGTGGCTGATGGGTTGGTTGGGTGATTGGTGGAGCAATTGTAAAGGGGTTGGGTTGTTGCTGTTGCACTTGGGGTACGAATGGGTTGGTATTTTTTTGTTATGGTTGTGGCTATTGGGAAGATTGGGTGACATTTTGCATAGCAGCCAAGGGGTTGGTGAATGTCTGTGGTGCTTGAGAGGTGGAAGGAGTTGTGCTCTGTGTCTACATGGGGATGCCTAAGGCTTGCATAGTGGCTTGCAAGTAATTTTGGGCGGTTGGTGGAGCATTTTGCACTAGTTGACTAAAATGGGAAGCTTGTAGTAGAGGGTTTAGATTAGATTATGTTTGTGGCAGGAGTGCAGGAAGGTGTTGTGATTGTGGTGCTGAGTGAGCATGGAAGGTGGCCCTTGTGGAAATAGGGGTTAGTTATAAGCACCCATGAGTGACATTCCTATAGTGAATTAGGGTTTCTATTGATGTGTTGTAGGGATAAAAGATGGAGTAGAGGTAGGCATTGTGGTGCTGACGGTTTGTGTGCTTTGTGGCTATGAGCTGGTTGATTTGGTTTGGATGGGTTGCATAGTGAATAAAGGGATATCAGTTTTCTGGATGTTAACGTGTGGTTGCGAGAACTGTGCAAAAAAGTTTGGAGCTGTTTGTGGTGTTTGAGTAGCTCTGGGTTGGGTAGGTGGTGCTTGGGGAGCAATGGGGGTTACTGATTGTGTTGCTGGTGGTGGATTAGGAGGTGGGGCTCCCATGATAGAAAATGGAGTGGACTGTAGTGTGTTGTGCACTATAGATGGGGGAATTGAGGGTTGCATCATCTATGTTATGAGGGTTCCCACTTGTATTATCCACTACATAGGATTGAAAACTTGATTTCTGACTGAGTGGGGAATCTCTCCTAGAAGTATCATGGGTCTCATAACCATCGTGGGTATGATTCTAGCTGGTAATATGATTTCTTGTTGTTGGATGTCTGCAATAATGTCATGACTATTGCACCCTGTGACATTGTTGATCATGGTAGTGTGTCCTGGATGGGTCATGAATGTTTCCATGGTGCTCATCGTGGGTGCTTCATTTGTGTCCACCCAAATATCTTCGATTTGTGTGTTTTGCTAAGGATTAAAAGAGACCATGGCGCTGGTGTGATCAATGGTTGGATTGGATGAACTAGCTGCAAGATTTGAATCCATGTCCTTCCTCTTCTTAGTGGATCATGTGGTAGGTGGCATGAAATGATTACCCTAAGGGGATATGAGGTGCAAGATGTAATGTAAGGATTTTCCTAGAAAGTTAAGGATGATGATTTTGCTCCTAAGGTTTAAGGATGACTCGGTGTATTGCAAGGATTAAGGGTTGCTTTCCCTAGTGTAAGATCAAGTGGATGTGATTTTCTACCTAGGAAAAACTTATGGTCTTCAGTGGATGAGATTCTCTATCGATGTGAACCAACCTTTTGATCAAGGTCATGAAGTTGCAAGAGTAAAGGGGATTATCCTAAAACAATGCTTAGTTCAAGGATGCCTAAAGATGGGGTTTGATTAATATGTAGGTTCTAAGAAACTCACAAGAGGATGCAACACTAAGTGAGGGATGTGATTTAGGATGATTTGGATGATGATTAAGATGATGCTAGGTTGACTGAGACAAGATTGGATTATACTGGATTATGCTAGGATTATGCTAGGATGAGTGTGTGACGTGTTTCTAAAGATAATACCTAAGGGAAGTCCTAAAAATTAATGCTAAGTAATCCCAAGAAGAGGAGGAATGACTGTTAATTATAGTAGGTTAGCTAGTGACACTATTCAAATATAACAAAGGTAGCGTTCAGATGATACTTGCCCATGAAGCGAGCAAACTTGTTGTTGTATATCACTTTTTGAAATTTTTTCCTGCTTATGTGTTTCTTGCTTGATAGAATCAATGATGTGTTGGTATTTGTTAGCCTCTCAGGTTGTGTTCTTTTGTTCTTTGTGCATGGGGGGTAATGGAGTTTTCACCTTCTTGTGTTTCACCAAATTGGTCATGAGCACAATTATTATAAAAAGGATTCTTCAGGAAGTGACTACGGTAAGTGTACCTTTGGTATCTTTGAAGAAAATGATTGGTTTTGTTTGTTGGGTCAATTTTGGAGAAAACAACCTTGCAAGGGACAAATAACCTTGCAAGAGGCACACAATGTTGATCTCTTTGGCAAAAGACTTTGGACCTTTGATTTTGTGTATGTTCAACAATGGTTTTTACGGGTTTGTAACATCGAATACACACACAAGCAATTTCTACCTAAGGATTTGGCTTTGTATGAAATATTATAGGTCCATTGCTTGGTAGTCCTTTTGCTCACACAATAGTGTTAGCTTCGGAAGGGCGCCCATGTTTTTTCCTTTTTCTAGGTATTGTTGCCATGCTACGAATATTTCTTTCGCAACACAATACCCTAGGACACATATGATGGGAATCTTGGGGGAAGATTCTTCCCTCTCCTTAAACTATAATAAGTCACCGTTCGAAGGTGAATTAGGTAGGTTTCTAGTGTAAAAGTTGCTATTGAGATTCGTGGCATCCCCACAATCAATTTGTATGATGTGACTCACTTAAGAGCCTAGTTCAACCATGCCAGTATGCTGAGGATATTCACTCAGTATGGACTACCATTGAACATGACTTACGTGAGCTTGAGGGATGTAAAGCGAACCTTTGGGTCACACCTTATTTCTATACCGGCCGAGGGGATTTACTGGTTTGAGGTCATTCTCCAGAAGGACTCATGCTTCTTCTGGACAAGCCTCGATAGAAGCAAAACAAATAATTTAATCTTTCTCATCACCCAAGATCTGTGAAGGAAAGGGGAGAGGATATAGATATAAGCTATTTCTAATGCATCACTTAGATTAACAAGGTATTGCATAAATGAAAATAGCTCTTAAGGAAGTGTTGAAAAATGCTCCTTCAAACATACAAAACACCCATTCTTTCCAAATTGAACATATTTAAGACTAATTATTTTTTCTATCTTAAGACATCAAACACACATGATTAGTAGGCAAGGTTCATTGCTTTAATTTGAAAAATAAATTTCTTTGAATTGGAAAGTAATTGGTTCTTTTCCTTTAGGGCATTCAAGATTTGTGGGAATGTTCATTTTAAGCCCAAATCAAAGTGTTTGATTTGTTTTGTTCAATTTCCTTTAGGCATTCAAGATTTGTGTGATTGATTGATTTTTAGTTCACTAAATGAAATGCTTGTCTTTGATTTGATTAAATTCCTTTATGACATTCAAGATTTGATGAGTTCTTTTTAAGCCCAAATGAAGTATTTGATTAGATTTTAAACCGAGATTTTTAAATCACCAAATCAAAGTGTGTGTTCATTTTAATATATCCAAAAACTAATGTTTGAGTTTGTTTTTGAATTAATTTCATAAATGATGTCCCCATGTTCATTCTCGCGACCTGCACAAAAACAGAGTGCAAAATAAGCAAAATGGTGATCCCACGAGTCTAGCCAAGAATCTTGCAGGAGTAAACATGTGTTCCCGTGAGTCAAATAGCGCTCCCGTAGGGGTTTGACCAGGATTGTGCTAGCTAGAAAATAATTTTAAAAAACATGGTAAAATAGCCTTTCAGCTTACAAATGACAGAATGTGTTCCCATGATTCTAGCCCGCGTTCCCGTAGGACTGATGAAAAGGATAGAATTTATGGACAAAGACAAAAAGGAAGTGGAAAATAGGTCTTGGGCCCTGTCGGTTTGCAGAGTCGCGGGATTGCGTTCCAACGAGCAGGCACCGTGTTCCTATGAGTCTAGCCTTCAATCCCGCAGGAGGACTAAAAACACGCTGTGTAAATTTTGACGACGGGATTGATGGCGCAAATGGTCATTTTTACCCTTCCAACCTATAGAAAATCCAAAAAACCTTGCAAAAACACTCAAACAAAAAAAATGTTAATCTTGGGTTAGTTTGCAAGAGAAAAAGATGAAAATATTAGAAAAATGATCCATGAAGTGGGTCCCACTGGGAGTCCTAAAATGTACGAGTGAAAATAGTAAGTAAACTAGGAATGTAAGAAGTTAATAAGAACATTCAACAAAACTACTAAAACAAACATCTAGATTAGACAAAAGAAGACATAAAATACCCAAAGAGCCTAAGAATGTGCAAAAATTCTTAAGCTATGAAGCCTCCTTGATGTGTTGTTTTGTCTAAGATTGGATGTGTGCTCAAATGTTGGTGCTCAAGCTTCAAAGGGATTGGCTTTGGGAAGATTTTGGCATTATAAGGCTATGTTGGATGATTTTTGATTCTCAATTTGGCATGATAACAATACTTTGACGGTGGAAGAAAATTAAGGAGTGAAGGGTTCAATTTATAGAAAAATGGAGGGAGAAATGGATGACCAATATGGAAACTTGAGGAATGGTTGAGATTCATTTGAGAGAGAGCACATGGATTGTGCTTTCTCAAATGACTCTCATTGTGACAAGTGTCACAAGGAGAGAGGTTTGGAAGAATGGGGGAATGTGACCATTTTGGGAGATGTGAGAGGAGATAAATATGTAAGAGATGGATAAAGTGTGTAAGAGAATTTAAGGAAGATTTTATGAGGTATGGATGGGGATTTGAGTGATTGTACAAGGAGTTGACTTTAGGGTTGAGGCTAAGTTCTTAATCCTTGGATTAGGATTGTGCACATGCTTAGGGAGTGATTAGGATTAGGTTTAGAGGGCAAGTGATAGGATTAGGAGGATGTGATGGGAGGAGAGAGAATGAGTGGAGGGATTAATAAGTTAATTGGGGTCAATTAACAAATAAGGAAGGATTAGTATGTGTGAATGGGTTGGGTTGAGTTTGAACTATGGGTTAAGTGGTTGAGCACGGTTAGCCTAGGGGTTAAAGTTGGGAGCCATGTGCTCAAATTGAATTAAATGGAATATTTAATTCACAAGTGGGATAAAGGGGAATTTATGAATTAAGTTAAATAAATAAGTATATTCATTCAACTTAATAGAGGAAGGGAGATTTAATTAATTATTAGACTATGAGCTGTCATTTGATAATTAATTGGACTATAGCTAATCAATTAAATTGATTAAGCTAGGGGACAACATAGATTAATTAAATAAATAATATAATTATTTAATCAATAATGTTCTAGAAAGGCACTAAATTTAATTAAATATGTTAATCAAATTTAGGTGTTTACACCTGGAAATAAAAAATGTGACAAGGTAGGTTTTCAGGTACTTATCGGCGGTGGATAGTCGGCTAGACGTTGATGTTGTCGGGCGAGCTTGAATCAATCCTTCTCCATGGGGACCACCATCTTATCTGCAGATTTCTCAAATTACCAAGGATAAAAGTGAAAATGAATGGGTAAAAAGTGAATTTTGAGATATATATTTGACTTTTTGAGCTATTTAGGAGCTCCGAAACTCCTCCTAGACTATTGAAACTCAATTTTGTTCTCTTTCTGATCAATCAAGAACACAATCAAATGCGTAGATGACGTGTTATAATGCATAGTAAAAATTTTATGACAGTCGCCAAAAATGCAGAATTGCTCCATATATTTCAAAAATGATTCACAGGCTTTATGCAATGAGTTTTTTGGGTTCTTAATCATCAAATCACACATTATTCATCACAATCTTGGTCTAACATCATTTTATCATACTCAAAACTCACATTTTAACGTGATTAACTTGGTAAAATTGTATTTTCTCTAAACACACCTTCGTTTCTCCACTTCTTCTAATTGATTCTTTCTCAATTCAATCGACCAGTTTAAGTGATATATCTTTCTACAGAAGGATTTTATTCTTTTTCCTTCAATTTCATTCCTAAGGGGGCATGATCACACTTAAATCAATCAAATTCTTTCTCAAAATTGCATTAAAATGACTTTGTCATCGAAAGACTAAGGGCATGCCAACTTCCCTTGACTAAGTAAGGACTGTTAAATTGAACGCTTCAGTTCTCACAAGTTGGATATCTTATGTCTAATTTTTCTCAGATTCTTATTAAGCTCCTAGCAGCTTTGTATTGACCTTCGTTTGATCAAGTTCAGAGTCAGTATTATCAATTCTTGGACGACAACCAAGTTCAGAATTGGTATTTTTAAGTTCTTTGCTTATTGACCTTTTTTCAATCAATTTCAAAGTCAATTCTATCATTCTTAATTCAATTAAGTGCGAGACTAATTTCATCAGATATTTCATGTGATCAAGTGTGAAATTATCAAACTTTTTGAAGTCAACATCAAAATTTTCTTTGAATCAATGCGCTGCTCGCACATCAATTCAAAGAGGGGAAAATGTAACCACCCTAATTTGGTCTTCTTTGACCATAGACCCTATTTTCCCTAAGTGTGATCATACCCCTAATTATGTAAAGGCAATTCTTCAATTTATTGACATAATTCATTTAAATCAAATTTAATCACCTAAGTGATTTAATCACTAAATTAAATTAATTGCCTTAGCCAATTAAATAAAAATCAATTCAATTAAATAAAAAATAAATAAAAAACATGGCTAAAGTAATTAATTAAAAATAATTAAATAAATCCCAATTACAACTTCATTTGCAAAAAGGGAAAGTCAAATCCCTAACCAATGAGAGTTAAATCACTTGGATCACCAAAGATTCAATATCCACCTCTCTTCCACTTTGAATCCTAACCTCTCATTCACCAAATTATTCTATAAATAGAATGAATTTTAAGCTCATTGGGCCCCTAATTTGAGATTTCAATTTGCAAACTTATGCTGCTCTTATTTTCATAGATCTCAATGCATTTTATCTCTCATTTTTATATCATTGTTATAATCTTTCATTTTGGAGATTTAAAATGAATATTTCTTGAGCATTTAAATTAAAAGCATTCAAATCTTCCATTCTAAGTTGTAAATGTCATTGATTAATACATAATCTGAGGGAAATTATAGCATTCTTCACACTCTTCTTAGATAGGAAGCAATAGGTCGATTTTAGTGATTGATATGCTTGCTAACACTTTCTTTTCACTAATATAATGACTTATTGAAGTGTTGTGTTGCCAACAATAGGTACACAAAATAACACACACAATAACATGTCACTAACAAACACATGTGATTTGTCTAAGATAAATTAAATAATGATTCTACATGTAATCATCATCATGATTCAACCACATATCCATATATACTATGCTTGATAATGGATGTCACCAATATATCTCGAACAACTTCAGCATCAAGGACAAAATCATTTACATTGTCGACAGTACTTTGGCATCATCTATCCTCATGAATATTCTACAAGGAGAGTCTGCATGTCCTCATCCTCCTAAATCCTTGGAGATTGCACTATTTCATCACCAGTCATATCCATATCACTTGCCACCTTTGAAACCCTGCATGAAAATGATAATGACGTATCAAATAATAGATAAAAACCATAATAGACATAAAATATAATTATAATAAATTAAAAAAATAAAAATAAATCTCATTCGACATAGCCACCCAAGAATTCTATCTTTTTGACCGTCAAGGACACATGTCATCATTGCGCAATCCCTCAATGGGTAAAGGACATTCATCTACCGATCATGGGATTATGCCCAATGTCGATCCTTTGCTTTCTTTAAGAACCAATCATGTTGCTCAGATTTTTGTGGGCCTGGGACATGTGTCAATCAAGCGCGATGCCTTGAAGGGTAAACAAGGTGCATCTTCACTTTGAGGGATTGCGCCCACCATAGATCATCGCTAAACTTTAATCGTTGATCTTCCATGTTGCTTCTCATAACCTTAGTGGGGTTGGGTCATGTGGCAATCAGTTGTGATTCCGCAATGGGTAAGAACCATGCAAATTTTCTTTGAGGGATTGCTCCCATCGTAGATCATCATTGAAATTTAACCGTTGATCTTCCATGTCACTGCTCATAACATTAATGAGGTTAAGACACATGGCGATCATTCATAATCCCACAATGGATAAAGGTCATGCATCTTCTATTGTGGAATCACGCTGGCCATTGTATGAAGATTGATCTCCTCGATACTTATTTTCTTTGACCCCACTCAGGAGAGATCTAATCAGACACATGTTAGATAGGCATAATGCCTTAATGGATAGAGGTCATTCAACGTTTAATTAAGGGATCACGCCAAATGGCAATCTTGTTTGATGTTTAATCGTCGATCTTCCTTTTTTACTTCTTAGAATCTGTGGGACCAGGACACATGGCGTAAATGAGTGATGCCTTAAAGAGTAAAGATCATTTATCTTCTATTTGTTGGATAATGCCAACTGTCAGATGAAGTCTGACCTACATGATGATTTAACTGACTTTGACCCCACGCAACTGAGATCTCAGAGGACACTTGTCAGCTAGGCGCGTTCCCTCGATGGGTAAAGGACATTTATCTACCGATCGCAGGATTACGCTAGCCATAGAACTTTTTTGAAGTTTAAACGAATAGATCTACGTGAAGACACAAAAAAAAACCCATGGATACACATGCAACATCTAGATTTATGAATTTGAAAATTAAAACAAAAAAAATATGGAAAAATAACAGTACAAGACATATAAATTTATCAACATAGCCATAAGAGATACTTCTTTGAGCTATTAGGTATGCAAATTTGTTTGTCAATTTGGGTTCCACTAGTGGCTCTTTCTGGGGATGTGTTCTTATACCTGGAAACAACAAGATCCCATTTGTCTCTGGATAAGAAGACCAAAATAGAAATACAACATAACAGAACAAAATAAAAAAAAATTAAGCTTGAGAAATACTCCCTATTTAAGAGAAAAATAGCTTCAGGTCTTGAGCATGAGTTGGGAATTATTGAATGCAACCTTCTTTAGATCTTTGTTAGGTCTCAATTCAGTGGCCCCAGACCCCAAAAAATGAACACCATTCTTTAACTCTGTTGAACACCTGATTTTGATCATGCAACACTTTGAATCTTCTGAATATGATATTATATCGTTCCTTTTCCTTATCAACTAGAATATTTAAAAATAAACAAATTTTAGAATTATTTATCCACAACATCTGATCCCTTGTTGTATCTAAAGTATGATATTTATGGACAATACCCATTGCTTCTACTTCATCAATACAGTCTTTGGTATCTGACTTATGTTTTTCCTTTGAGAAATCATCAGGTGCACCATGTTCTTTGTTGGATGGAGGATCTCTATACATTTTATCAGTCATACAAGTACCTAAATTAAGTTCCTCTACTTGGATGTTTCCTTGCACACAATCTACCCCATTTCCATTCTCCAGATATTGTTTCTCCTCACATAAAGGTTTTGAAGATAGCTCATATTCAGGAACTTTTTCTTCTTTTATATCAAGAATCTGATCAGGTGGGATACTTGGATAATTTTCATTATTATTCTCCAACACATTCTCATCATTACGCTTGGATGATCTAATCTCATCTTCTGAAGTATGATATAATTCCTTCTCAAATGATGAACTGAAAGATATTTCATCTTTTGAATGCATATTTTAAGTTTTATTAACTTCAAAATCATCATTAGGCATGTTACCTTCATCATGATGCTGGTGGACATGATTGCATAGAAAATATTCTTCAAATAATGGATTCAGGAACATAGAAAATTTAGGCACACCTTCATGAGATATTTTATCTGAATCACCAGGTGTTCCATTACACAAGATATAAGAAAATTGTATATTAAATTACTCCTTTTGAGAATCACCATCTGTTTGGTCAACAAGACTAATATCTTCACAAGAATTGTCTTCTAAAACTTCCTATTGTTCATATGTTGCATGTTGTTCTATTTCATATCCTATATTTGATTCTTATAAAATATCATCTCCTTCGTCTAGTACTCCTTGAATATATAGTGATCCATCAACTTGCTTATCATGGTGAATTGAAAAAACAATTTGACCACTCTTCTCAACATGTTTTTGATATTCCATGTCTAACAAAGCTGAAATTTATTCAATATTGGGAAGGTTTTCTTCCTCATCATCATTGTCATTGATACCTATTTCCATACAAATCTCACCATGTACAGATTCTTCTTCAATCTGATCTGAATTTTCTTCCTCCATGTCATCACAAGTATTATCATGGCTCTCAAGAATGGATGCTTCTTTATCTTCTGTATGACTAGTGCACTCATCTTCCTCACTATATAATTCAGACAAATGATATGATTCTAGATTTTCAGATTCAAATTTTTGTGAAACATCCACTTATAGGTACTCTTCATTTATTATGTTGAACAAAAGTTTCAAACTGGGGTCACTTGAGATTTTTAATTCATGATTTTTCTTTAAGAATTTCTAGCGCAGAGGCATGATGTCTAGAGGTATTTCCTGGTAAATTTTTCTCATTCTTATGAACAAATGTGTTGTAGATTCACCTTCATATCTTTCCAAATTGAAAAAAATGCATCCACTAGAGATATGTAAGGTTCTTCTTCCATAATGTAACTTTAATTTTCTTCATGTTCATGATGCATGCTATCTTCTTCCCTACTAAGAAAATCATCAAGCACAAGGGCTTGTTCAATCTGATCATAAGCCTCCCTTTTTATGTCTTCATCATCTTCTTCAAATATGTGAAAAACAAGCTCCAAATTAGGGTCATCTGGTGAGATTCCTATGTGCAAAAAATTTCCTATGAATTTGCAGGATGAAGGTCTGATGTTAGATGGTATCTCATGATAAATATTTACCGTCCTAGTGAAAAAATGTTTTGTAGACACCCCCTCAAATCTCTCCAAACTAAAAAATGCATCAAGGAGAGACAAAATAGGATCATGTTCTATGTTGCAGCTTTGGTCTTCATACCGTTCATATCATATGTTGTCTTCTTCACCACTAGCATCATGAAATGTATCAAGAAACCATTTCTCAAACTATCTCCATGATGAGATACTCTATGTAGGTAGTGCTTCATATGCTCGTATTGCATAATCCTTTAAATTCCTGACAAATAACTTCATCACCCGATCTTCTGCACAAATCTCATAATCTTATGTAAATATGTAAAATGCATCCAAGTGTTTAACTCTTGATTCGTCCCATTCCCCATGAAACTTTGGTACAAGATGTGAAATTTTTGGGGATAAATTGCTAGGTTTATAATCAAAATTGCTGAAATCCAAAGGCCTGAAGATTTATGGAATAAATTTTTTTCTTTGAAATGGTTGAGACATTTGAAAAAACTATCCACCATCTCCTTCTGGGTCTTCTCCCTTAGTAGAGTCATTGACTAAAATACTTTGATAAATAGAGTCACCACCTTCTTTCTAGAAGGAAAATACTTGTTGTCTTCTGAGTTATTTCTCCTAGTAGAGTCTTAATTACATCACCAGAGCTTCTAGGTAATCTTCAATGTTGTCTTTCATAGACAACTCTCCAGCGGAGTTGCCAATCTATTGGTGCTCAAATCAACAGATTGGATTTTCTATGGCTGGGAAACCCAAGTGATTTGGCCAACTAACAAATTCAACCGAAAACAAGGTTGGAACTTCTGCAATTCTAGCTCTATCGGACCAAGGCTGGTAGGCCTATACCTTAAGCTTTAAGGATTTTTATAGAATATCTGATAGCATCTCAAACCTCTCTTTCAAGTGTGGAAAACATATACTTGAAAGAAATCCAATTATGATCAATCGAAACATAAACTGCAAGACTAAGAGTGCTTAGAAAATATGTATAGATGAATGAATGCTAGATAGAATATCTCAACAACTTTAAATAATAAACTAAATGACTATGTCCAATAATTGATAAGATCAGTGCCTATTTCAACTTGGGCAATAAAGTCAATCCAATTTCAATCCTATGTACAACCCTGCAAGACAGTATATGTTCCAATACCATCAACAATTCAAATGCAATAGATGCAGAGAAATGAAGCCTATTTATATCCTTGTTAGTTCAAATGAATTTAACTCCTATGGTTGGGAGACTAGTTGAACAAGAAGCTGGAAACACTATCTTTTCACAAACTCCTTGATAATCAAACATGGATAGGAGACATACAAAATCTCTACACAAGCATTGCGAGAATAGAAATTGAATCTACCTTCAATAATTGCAAGAGACTAACTGAAATGAATTTAACTTTCTTACAACAAGTGAAACAGAAAACACTTATCTTTATTGATTTGAAATAATAGTACATTTGAGTTCATGTTACAGTTGTGATCAAATTCTAGAAGAATAATAATGATAATAATAGTTTTTTTGTCCACATGGTCTTGTAATCCCTATTTATATAAATTCCAAGGGATGCATACAAGCTTCAGACCAATGTATCTCTTCATAGCTAAAACCTAACTGTAAGATCAACAACTGAGCATCATAGTTACATTCAAGGCATGATTAACATCCTTGTTAGAAAATAGTTGTCGACTGTTAAGATTCATAATAACAGGTCACTAACAAATCACATGTAATTTGTCTGAGATAAATTAAATAATGATTCTACATGTAATCATCATCATGATTCGATCATATATCCATATATACTCTGCTTGATAATGGATGTCACCAATGTATCTCAAACAACTTCAGCATCAAGGACACAGTCATTTATGTTGTCAAAAATCCTCTGACATCATCTATCCTTGTGAATATTTTGTAAAGAGCATCTACATGTCCTTGTCCTCCTCAGTCCCTAGAGATCGCACTATTTCATCACTAGCCAAATCCATAGCATTCACCACCTCCGAACCCCTACATGAAAATGATAGTGACATATCAAATAATAGATAAAAACCCTAACATACATAAAATATAATTAAAATAATAAAAATGACAAAAATAAATCCTAGTCGACGTTGCCACCCAAGAATTCTATCTTTTTGACTGTCAGGGACATGTGTCATCATCGCACAATCCCTTAATAGGTAAAGGAAATTCATCTGATAATCACAGGATTACGCCCACCATCGATCCTTCCCTCGCTTTAATAGTCAATCACATTGCTCAGACTTCTATGGGCCCAGGATATGTGTCAATTAGGTGCAACGCCTTGAAGGGTAAACAACATGCATCTTTACTTTTAGAGATTGCACCCACCATAGATCATCGTTGAAATTTAACAGTTGATCTTTCATGCCACTAATCATAACCTTAGTATGGTTGGGACATGTGGCGATTAGTCGTGATCCCACAATGGGTAAGAACCATGCAACTTTTCTTTGAGGGATTGCACCCATCGTAGATCATCATTGAAATTTAATCGTTGATCTTTCATGTCGATGATCATAACCTTAGTGGGTTTGGAACACGTGGAAATCATTCATAATCCCGCGATGGATAAAGGTCATGCATCTTCTCTTTGCGGAATCACGCCGACCATTGGATGAAGATTGATCTGCTCGATACTTATTTTCTTTGACCCCACTCAGGAGAGATTTGATCAGACATGTGTTAGCTAGGCGTGATGACTTAATGGATAAAGGTCATTCAAATTTTAATTAAGGGATCACGCCAACCGTCGATCTCATTTGATGTTTAATCACTGATCTTCCTTCCTTACTGCTTAGATTGTGTGGGACCAAGACACGTGGCATAAATGTGTGATTCCTTGAAGAGTAAAGATCATTTAGCTTCTATTTGCGAGATCATGCCGACGATCAGATGAAGTTTGACTTGCGTGATGGTTTAACTCTCTTTGACCCTACCCAACTGAGATCTCAGAGGACACTTGTTAGGCAGGTGTGTTCCCTTGATGGGTAAAGGAAGTTTATCTTTCGATCACGAGATTATGCTAGCCATAGATCTTTGTTGAAGTTTAACCAAATAGATTTACGTGAAGACACAACAAAAAACCTGTGGAAACACATGCAATGACTAGATTTATGAATTTGAAAATTAAAACTGAGAAAACATGAAAATAAAATAATACAAGATATATAAATTCATCGACATAGGCATAAGAGATACTTCCCTGAGCTATTAGGCATAAAAATTTGTCTGTATATTTGGTTTCCACCACATCCCATGATAATCAATAAATTTACTTCATTTAGAAAGATGAAGTATAAAGAAAGATGTGAGATGCCCTTCCTCACCCTACGTGGGAATTATGAAAATAGAAGAAGAAAATTGAATCAACCACAATAATGCAAATGAATCCATAGGAAAGAGAGTAATAGTGGCATGAATCCAATGAGTTTCTACCCACAAGAATTTGATAAGTGGATCAAATACAATGAATAAATGATCAATTTTCTCCAAAATAATTCGGAGCAAAATCCCATTTCTCAAAATATGAAGAAAGGAAAATGAACCATTCCTCAAATATAAAGTCACTTTTGCCAAAAAGGCCAAAAAGACTTAAAATAAATCACTCAACTAAATTAAATCAACTATAAACATCCCTAAATTAAATTTATACAAATTTCCATTAAATAGAATTCAAATATGGCTAGGTAGTCGGTAAATAAAATTAAACTCGTGAACAATTAAATCATAAATAAATTATAACTCAACCATGACAATTGCAGGAATGCTAAATGAATAGACATATCCACTACTCTATCACAATATGCATATGTAGTCCATATTTACCCACACATACCAAAGGTATAATATAATAATCATAGATACATCGTCGATACAAAGATGATATTGGTTCAATCATGAATGGCCAGTGAAACTATCACCTGTGACATTGCTAGGGATAAAGAAAAATCAAACTTGTAGCACAAGGGGAACCTTGTCTAGTAACTATTCTCTGAAACACACAAAAATCAAGTGGAGCTACTCATAGTAAAAATGGCCAAAGCACATATAATAATGATAATTTATGCCTAATGGAACAATGACACTCTAGTGACGCGATCATTTGCATGTATTATAAAGTCACAACACTAGTCATTCCATATTCTAATCCTCAATGTACAATTCATTTAAATAAACATTTTATTTAAACATAAAATATTAAAATAATTATTTATGGAAATACGGGCATATATCAGTGAAAGTTGACAATGAAACATCCACCAACATATAAGGTACGATATAGAAAGGAATAAAAAATAATCATCATAATATATTAATCCAATGTTCTTGAATGCAAAATATACTAGATATCATCATAAACCATCATGTTACGTCAAACAACTACATCATACAAATATGATCAAAATGGTAAATAAAAACACAATCTAATCATCTAAATCGACAATGATACTGGTAACCAAAATAATGTACTATAAGTGAATGCATCCCATCATGTAGATAATTACACCATAATAAAAAGAGTCTAACTCAAATAAAAATAACATGGAATAGAATGAAACTACGAGAGGCACTACATCCCCTCTCTAGGCATAGGCTTACTCCTTGAAGCTTGCAAAAAGATAGGGGTACAAATCTCTCAAATATGAAGCATACACCCAAGTAGTTGAATTCTTATCACTTGAGTCCCATTGGACCCTTACTTTCTTGATGTCTCGACCCATAAGAGTTAGCCTCCATTCCTAAAGAATGTGAATGGGATCCAAAGAAATCTTCCCATCCTCTTCCTGTAAAGAACCCTAATCAAGAACATGGGTCACATTCAGAATATATTGTCTCAACAAAAAAACATGGAAAACATCATGGATGTGTGATAGGCTAGGTGGAAACACCAAGTGATAGGCAATGGGACCAATCCTCCCAATAATCTCAAAAGGTTCAATAAAACCCAACACTAACTTAGAGCCTTTCCCATAACAGATGAGGCTCTTCTACAAATGAACTCGCAAAAACACATGGGCACCCATCGAGAAGTGATTATCTAACCTATGGGCATCAACATACTGCTTTTGTCAATCTTGAGTAGTAACCAAATTCTCTCTAATATGAACCACATGTTGCTCCATATGATCCTGAAGGATCTCAAGGCCTAACACTAGACGATCCTCCAAATGATCTTAACTAAAAGGTGTATGACACGACCGAACATACAAGGCCTTAAAAGGATACATGCTAAGAGAACTATGGTACCCATTATAATAGTAAAACTGAACCAGATAAAAATACATTTACCATCACATACATGTGAAGCATGTCCTCAAGAACCTAATTCACCTACTTTGTCTGACCATTGGTCTCAAGGTGATATATTGAGCTAAAAATGAGTTGTGTGCCCAAAGCATGCTAGAGAGATGTTCACAGTGTATAATTAAACACCAAATCTCTATCTGAAATGATCTTGCAAGGTATCCAATGTAATAAAACTATATCCTCCAAGAATACACATGCTACCAATGTTATAGTATAATAAGATTTCATGGGTGGAAAGTGAGCCACCTTAGACAACTTGTCCATAGTAACCCTAATAGAATAATGATGACATGATGACATAGTTAGTATGTTAAAAAATAAAGGGATACAGTGTCCCACTTTCACTTAGGAATGAAATGTGGCTGCAAAAGACCTATGAGATACTGATGTTTCCCCTTGACTCTTTAACACTCAAGACATCCACCCACAAAATTAGCAATATTATGCCTCATCCCTACCCAAAAGGCATCCACAACAATGTTATCCTTCCCCTTGTTGTAATGAACATAAAAATCATAATAAAAAAGGAACGCCATCCAACGACACTATCATGCATTCAAGTTTTGTTGAGAAAAGATATATTGTAAACTACAATGATCATTATGCAGCTAAAATCTTTGACCCAAAATGAAATCCCTCCAGTGCATTAGCACATGCACAACCATCACTAACTCTAAATCATGGGTGGGGTAGTTTAGTTCACGATCCTTGAGCTTTTGGGACTCATATGTGTAACACCCCAAAATTGGCATCTTGCAACCTTAACTAATTTTGTTGCATTTGTCGCTCTTCTAAATAATCAAAGTCCTATTGTACTAGGAAATTCTGAGTTTTCACTAACTCTACTCGACCTGAGGGTCAAATGCAGAAAATCCTAAATCTGTATTAATCATACATCATATTTAATTCCTAAATATCTATTTAGCTAAACAAACCTTATGATGAAATTAATTTAATTATAAAGTCCTAGCACTTTAATTAAATTAAATTCACCCTCTTTAGCTGAGACACATGGAAAAGGAATTAAATGATATTTAATTATTAAATAAATATCCTCATTTTCAATAATTGAATTTAATATTCAGATAATTGAGAAAAAGCAATTATGAGGTCATATTTATTTAATTAATTAGATATTCTATCAAATATTTTTCTTTTATTCAGAATTGGAAACTTCTCTTTTAAGAGAGAGAAAAACATATAAATCAAATAAAACAATTAAATTCAAAGAAAACATAATTAAATAAAAAAAAGGATACAGTTAAAGCAGGAAGAAAACAATTTATTGAATTCTTTTCAATAAAGCTTTCTATTTTTAACTGGCTTTTCTATCTGTTTTATTTCAAAAAGGAAAGTTTCTATTCTAATCATCTCAGAGTCTATAAAAGAACTCTCATTCTTCATTCAAAACCCCTGGAAAAACTCTACTCATTTTTGCATTGTTAGAATACTGAATTATTGTCTCATTTTCTTGCTAATCTCATATAGAATAATTTCATATTGCAATAAGATAGTTTCAATTTCTAGACTAAATTGCATTGAAATCATGTCTTAGCTTAATCTCTCATATTTCATTTCTTAGCATAATCTTGCATTGTATTGCATCCATCATGATAAATCCTTCGTTCTTAGATTGGTCCATGGTTGTGAGACTCTCATTCTGAGAGCAATTTCAAAACCCCATCTGGATGAAAGGAAACAGGTCGAATCATGCAGGTAGATAGGATGAATAACCTCATATTCAGTCTTGTGTGTACCTGGTGAAGAAGGACTATGTTGAAGTGTATGGTGAATTAACAAGGCCAAATTTACCGCATACACTCGCAAGCCACCAAACAATCCTCTTGTTTCTTAAGCCAACAAGCTACTATCCCTCCAAGGTAACCTTCACCTAGTTCAAATCCACAGACCTTTACATCCACTCTTCCACTACTCCCCCTTCTTTCTTTCTCTACCCAAACCCTCTTTTTATACAACATAGCCACAAGTAGGCTTTACAATTAAAATAACTAAACAAAACATAAGTCAACATCTAGAAAACAACACCCAACGTGTTATTCATCAATAGGCTTCCAATACCCATTAAATTTTCACAGGAGAGTGAACCAAATCAGATTTAGATCCTCACACCTTCAATGGTCATTCCAAAACTCAAGGAATGCAACCCAAATTAAATGCACCAGTCGGCCAGCCCAACCAATCAGAAAAAACCCTGTCGGTGATCAAGAACACCGAAACCAAGCCACTCGGTGAGAGGCACAACCAAGATGAACACCACTAAGAAAATCACTATCGAGCACCACCGAGCCTAGTCATTGAGTCTGTCGGTGAAGCAACACATCTTCAAACCAATAATTTCCACCAATGATTGAGAAACTTAGGTCTCCAAACAAACTTGACACCAAAAACCAAAACCAAACCAAAATATCTTTTTAGTGATATAGGACTTCAAACTACCCCAGGATGCTCCTGCATCAGACACCCCAAATGAGAAAATATTTTCTCATTAGCTCGATGAATATTTGTTGGGATTCAACACATAGATCCCAAAATGGTTCTTGGTATACATGTCCTCTAAGTTCTCAACCGATACACCCATGCCTCATTTCTTCTTCTGCTTCCTTTTACCACTAGCACTCTCTGATGTGTCTTTAGATCTCTAAAATTGAATGTCTGCACCAACCTCTATAGTCATCTCATATCTCCTTCCAATGCTCAAGTTCCTCCTTCCTTCAAAGGAATCAAAGTAAAAAAAAAATCATCTTTCAGGATTGTAAATAAAATCCTCTTACAGTCATGAATAGCCTCCCTATCATACTGCCAAGGTCTCCCTTGTAAAATATGACAATGACTCATCTCCACAATGTCACATAATACTTCATCCTTATAAGAACCAATGTGAAAATGTACCATGCATTATTTCTTCACTTCTACTACATGATCTTCTTGCAACCAACTTATCATATAAGGACAAGGATGTTTCAACATCCTCAAACTAAGCTTCCAAACCATCTCCTTAGAAACCAAGTTATTTGTACTCCCTCCATCAAAAATAATCTTACAACATTTACCCCCAGACTTACATACAGTCCTAAACAAGTTCTTCCTCTGACAAGAATCATCTTGTTTCATGGGCAGCAATGTTCTCCTAAGCAAAAGAATCAAACCTTCCATCTCAGGTTCATTCTCTACAACTTCATTCACCATAGCGTTTCGGTGACTACCAACCTTATTATTTGCATGGGGACATTCAAATGACTGATGTCCTTCTCCACATTTATAATAGGTACTTCTAAATACACCTCTACTTTCCTTTCTCCTCAGCTCAACAGGTTTCGGTTCCATTTCAACTCTTGGTTTATCCTTTACCAACTGCTCTTGCTTCTCTTTCCCTCAGTAATTACAATGATTTCTTCTCTTCAATTTAGCTTCTTCCTTTAAGACATATTGGTAAGCATCCTCAATTGAGTCGATCTTCAACATACCAATCTCATCCTAGATATTGAATCTTAGACTATTAATATACCTCACTATCTTTTCCTTACAAATTTCTTTATGCCCAGACCGAATAGTCAACTTGTAGAACTCCTCAGTATAGTCTTCCACAGTAATATCTTATTTCTTTAGATTTTGTAACTTTATAAAAAAATCAAGTTCATAGTAGGAAGGAATGAAATTAGCCTTAAGTTTTTCCACCATCAATCTGCATTGATTGAACTTCATCTCACCTTCCTCTTCTCTATCTCTTTGCAATTCCTTCCACCAAAGAGCAGCATGTCCATTTAACTTAGTTTGTGCTATCCTCACTCTATGTAGATCTCCAATGTCTTCCAGCTCAAAGTAGTCTTCTAATTCACCGATCTAATTAATCAGATCCTCGGGTCTCAATGTACCTAATAAATTGGAAATCTTGATTCAATAACTTGTACTCAACCAAGCACTAGATCTCTACAACTGATCAGTTTTGTCTTCACCAGATCTCTCCATCTGATAGGCTATGTCATCTCCACTAGATCCAGCAGCTTCAAATTTTCTAGTTGCTTCTTCATAAGCATCTTGTGTTCTAGGACCTATGTGTAATCCAACAACAACATTTCTAATTCCCTCCATGACTTCATTCCTCATTCCATCCATCTCATTACGGATCTCATCTCCTAGATCCTCTTTCATCTGATCAATCATCCTAGGGTTTAGTCTCCAAGGAAGCATCTCTAAAACCCTAAGTGCAAACTCCACAAGTAGAAATCAATCTCCTTTCTAGTCACCTTGTGCAAATCATTCATTGAAGTAAGTCAGAACCACTCTCTACCACCTCACAACATCGCAATAGAAACACCACAAGTCTAGAATTTAGATATGAAACTACCACAAAAATATCCTACCATGCTCTGATACCACCTAACGATGTCAAGGCAGGAGATATTTGAAGAGAGATGTCTAGACTTGTATCCAACAATAAGAACAACAACGAAAACCGCAACACAACAAGATATAAAGAATATCAACTCATTAATTATCAATTACATGCAACATGTCAAGTTGTAAGGCCTTCTCGAGTATGGCCACATGCATTAGAAAATACACTAAGATCTATCACATCGATCTTCTAAAAGCTTCAGATCACCCCCTTAGCTAGGCTAGACCTATAATAGACACAAATATGGTAGGAAAACTCAAGATAGATCTAAAATTGTGCTCACAAGCCACCAAGAAATCCTCTTGTTTCCTAAGCCAACAAGCTACTAGCCATCAAAGGTATCCTTCACCTAGTTCAGATTCTCGGACCTTTACATCCACTCTTCCACTACTTCCTCCTTTCTTTCTCTACAAAAACCCTCTTTTATAC
Organism: Thuja plicata; assembly: GCA_018584345.1. Taxonomy (NCBI): domain Eukaryota; kingdom Viridiplantae; phylum Streptophyta; class Pinopsida; order Cupressales; family Cupressaceae; genus Thuja; species Thuja plicata. Next base: position 978,351 of record MU225632.1, on the reverse strand, counting down.
AACACAACCACACGTTGGCTTTACAATTAAAATAAATCAACAAAACATAAGTTGACATCTAGAACACAACACCCAACGTATTCTTCATCAGTTGGCTTCAAACAAACAATAAATTTGGATAGGAGAGTGAACCCAAATCAGATTTAGGTCCTCACACCTCCAATGGTCAATCCAAAACTTGAGGAACACAACTCTAAATTAAATGCACCAATCAGACAACCCAACCAATCAGAAAAACCTCGTCGGTGATCAAGAACACCAAAACCAAGCCACTTGGTGAGAGGAACAACCAACCCCAACACCACTGAATAGACATCACCAAGAAATCTTCATTGAGCACCACTGAGCCAAGTCACTGATTCCATCGATGAAGAAACATATCTTCCAACCATAGAAAATCATCATCGAGAACCACTGAGCCGAGTCACCGATTCCATCGGTGAAGCAACACATCTTCCAACCAAGAACTACCACCAGTGACCAAGAAAATTAGGTCTCCAACCGAGCTTGCCATTGAAAACCAAAACAAACCAAAATATCTATTTGGTGATACAGGATTGCTAACTACCTAGGATGCTCATGCATCATAGTTGTGTGAGATGTGTTTTGTGATGAGTGACTTCTATGCAACTTGTGAAGAATTACTAAATGTGCTCGACTAGATTTGTGTTACCTTGATATTTGTTAAATTTAGGTACCACAAAATATGGGGGGAACAGAGGCATGTTGAATGAATGATCAAAATGGTATGGGCATAAGTCCTCTGCTATGTAGGACTTTGTTTGACCCTTATTTTGGAGGTCTTGCAACTAAATTTGTATGTTTTTATTTGTTACATGAGGATATTATTTAGTGACTAAGGCATCTTTCCAACATTGGGTTGTTTCCTAGTAGCAATTTTATTATCTTGTCTTTGATATTGGGGTGGTGGAACAAGCACATATGATCTATTATAGATTGGGTTTTGATTCCTTGGTTGCAGTATTTATTAAAAAAGTGACATATTGTCATTTTGAGGTTGTTGATATTGGTATTGGGGTATAGTCCATGGTAGGGATTGACTCAATTTAGGACCGATGATATTGATCCTATTTATCTTTGTGTTTATTGAGACATGAATCTAGTTGAAACAACCAAAGAATTTTGCACATATGATTGATTTGCATAACCCTAAGCGGGTTTTACGATAGTTTGGGGAGGTCCAAGATGTGAGTTATTCTTATGATTGATTTGTACAGAGGTCTCGAGATGTTCCTACTTAGGGTGCAGTGATTCCTATTAATGTTACGCACTTAGTGTTTCAGGGGTTGAGGTCACTCATATGGATTTGGAGATTGACAGTTATCAATGTTGGGACGACACTGTAGTATGATGCATGATAGGCCATTCATAGGCTAATTCCTCTTACAAAATTAATTGTTCCATTTATTTGTGCTATCATGAGGATAGCATGATAGGGAGGTGGAGCTAGGGGAGAGACAGGGGTAGAGGCAAAGGCCAAGGGAGAGGATGATGCCCCAATAGAGGGAGAGACAGAGGAGGAGGCAACTACAAGTAATGGATTATCATCCTCGAATTCTAACTGTGGGGCCATTAGTATTATTAGTAGTATTAGTGAGGAGGAGGGTGAGGAGGGAAAGGAGGAGGTAGAGGGTTCCCAACTGGTGAGGAGGGTTTGGCAGCAGAGGGAGGAGGATGCCCCAGCAGAGGGAGAGAGGGAGGAGGAGGTAGTTGGTAGTATTTGCGTTCATGCTTTAAGGATAGCCACATGAGAGAGAGAGAGAGAGAGAGAGAGAGAGAGAGAGAGGTGCACAAAGATGATGTGAGGATGAGACATGCCTAAGAGGAGGTGAGGGCATTCATTGAAGGGGTTTAGGATATGAATTTGTAGTAGACTATCGATAGGTTGTATGGAGTGGGTAGAGATGGGAAGAGGGAGGTTGACTATTGGAAAGGTCATTATGAGAATTTTGTGCTAGTGGAGTAGAGAGTGTTGAGTTACACAACCTCTTAGAGATCTGAGAGATCACAGAGGACACATAGAAATGGGGTAGTAATGCAGCTAGTTGGACCATAATAGGTAGTGGCAGACGCATGTGAAGCACCTGCTGGATAGATCAGGTCAGAACCATCCATGGAACCACCTAGACCCACTAGATTAGAGGGTGGAGGTGGAACATCACGATCCTTGATTAGACACTTTATATTATGCTTATTGTATCATTCTGTTTATAGAAAATGTCTCTTTTTTCTGAGCTTGCGAGATCCTATTGTACTTAGACATTTATTAATGAGATATATACGAGATACATCTTTTTGGTGGTGTTATGATTTTCCTTTTGTTCTATATGTGTTGATGTATGCATTTACTTATGATATGCATTTCTATATGATGTTGTTATGCACTGATTATATGCTTTATATGTGATGACATGATGTATACATATTGATGACATGATTCTGATATTTTATTCTATATGCCATGATTATGTGAATTCTACTTTATTATAATGATGATGCATTGATTATACAACTTTGATGATAAAATAATGATGTATAATTCTTATAGGATGATGTATTAATGCACTTCTATTTTTTGTATTTCTTGCATGCAATATTAAATGCAAATCCTAAATGAATGATAAATTATGTATCTGACCACATGAACTTAAGACTGGCTGAATTAGTTAAAATAATTTTAGGAAGAAGAATGAATTAGTTAGAAGTGAAGACTTAATATGAAGTGTTTTCATCTTAAGTATGACCTATATTTAGGTATTTTGGATACGTGATGTGAAGACTTCTTATGTATGACCTATATTTAGGTTTGGTTATAGCGTGTTAAATATAATTGTAATATCTATTACTTTGTGGATGATATGTTTTTTGGCTTGGATAACATATGTAGCTACCCTATCAAATGTATATATAAATAGAGATATCCTTTTGTATCCAATGAATGGATGTATGTGAGAAAGAGAGAGAAATAAAGGTGATATAGTAAAAGTTTATTTTGGTGTATGTCTGGTAGCAGTGTGTAAGTAGAAGGAAGTTGAGTGAAGTATTTCTATGGTATAAAGAGAAGGTTTTACATGTTATGTTGCAGGAGTTTTCTATATGCTAGCAGAAGATTTGTACCAGATCTTGTACTAATGGTAATTTTTGTGTTATCAACTAGAATTATTTCATGCATCGACAGATGCAATTCTACCAGTTTACATTTTGTCAGTAAACTATTTTGTAAAATATCTTTTGTATAAGGGTAGTTACCCCAACCGATAGTGATCCAAACAACAATGAGAAAATTGGCACTATCCCTCTATAAAAAATCACCTTAACCAGTGTCACCTTAACTGGTGTTTACTTTCATGAGAATTAGCTTCTCCATGGTTTTTTCCAATTTGGGTTTCCATGTTATATATAGTTTTATGGTGTTGATTGTTCTTTTTATTTTGTGCTTTTATGAGTTAATTATTTGAATGATTTATGTGTATACCATATCAGTAAAAATTTTAGAAAATGTTTTGGAATAACTTATTCACCCCCTCTCAGTTATTTGACTTGTTAAAAAATTGGCATCAAAACCTGTTCCCTTGCAGATAGAGCTTAACCGCTTGAGGGGGATCTAGGATGTTTGAATAGATGGAAGGAAAGTACTATTTTGATGAGGATTTGTGAATCATGATGAGAAACATTGAGCGCACTGAATCAGAGAATGAGGAGCTAAAAGAAAACCTAAAGGAAGTGAATGCATGTATCTCAATACTGAGGGATCAAATCTGGAATATCAAAGAAGCACATAAGGAAGTAAGTTAGGAATTGAAGGATTCAAGAGAAAAGGTGGTGAATCTCTAAAAGAAACTGAGTGGCAGGAAAAATATCGAGGATTTTATCAAATAAGAGTTTAAGCTAAAGATGGAAAATTGGAAGAAGACTATATGAGATTTGAGGAACACTATCAATCAAAGAATAGAGGAGTGGAAGAAAACTAAAGAGAATATCAAGGACATCATCAAGAAGAAGCCAGATGAAAATGAAAAGATGAATCAAGAGTCAAGGTAAATGAAGGTTTGTGAGAGCGGTACTATTTTGGATCAACTATTAGCCCTACAGAAAAGTCATAATGGAAAGGAAGGATTAGGTTTCATCAGTGAGTGTTCAGATTTGAAGAATAAAGGAAAAGAGAAGGAAGTTGAAGCTGAAGCAAAGTATGAGGTAGTGAACAAGGTCAAGAATATGAATACATCTACAAGAAGGCCTCTAGCTAGGCAAATGAATGCTCAAAGGTACTTATCTTTTAATGATTATTGTTTCTTATGCAAGAACTTTGGTCACAAATTTTTTGATTGCAAGATAAGGAAGGAATGGAAGGTTCGGTGCTTTAATTCTCATAAGTTTGTTCATAAATCAAATCAGTACAAAAGTTAAGTTTCTAATTTGGTTAAGAAAAGTAATAAGAAAAATAATTTCATAGGATTTTTTTATGTGTGTCACAATTATGGTCACAAGGCTAATCAGTGCAAATCTAGAGTTCAATCAGTAAGATCAAGTTAGAGGAATGTCAATTGTTTCAAATCTAGTCAGACCGGTCATTATGCCAATACTTGCAAATTTGTTGATGATCTGGTGAAATCTGGGAATGATAATAATGTTACAGTATCAAGTGAATCTCATAAGACAACTATCGTATGGAAGAATAAAGATGTTGTTGAAGAGAGCTCTGTGGTACTTAATCTTAGTATTATCTCTTCTGGTAACTATGCCAAATTTTTTGGCTCAAAAGGAGTATTAGCATGCTATATCAGTCATTTCCCCTAGGTGATACTAGTTGCAAATGTCTTTCTCTAGTATGTTGGATAAGTAATTAATGATTACAGTTGTTTTAAATGATTGATGTGCATTGTATAAATAGGTTGCATCAACAATAATTAATTCTCGGTAGGAAAATGTAATCATGATGGATCCTAGTTATAAAGGTGAATTTTTTAAATCATTTGGCATTGTTTCAAAGAAGAAAAATCAAAATTTTAGTATATCTTGAGAGAGGTTGAAGGAAAATATTCAAGTATGAAAAATTGAGTCTCAATTGTTTGTTCATGATACCAATGTGGTCACATAAAGGATGTCAAAGAAGATGATAAAGTATAAGGAAGTGTAGGAACTAACAAGTATCAACCATGATTAGTGTGCACTTCTGACAAACACTCTTGAAGATTTAATGGTGAGGTATGTTGCCTATGGAATCTCTTACAAAAATTTATTTTGAAATCGAGATGGTGCTACTTTGGCTGTAGTAGTCTATATTGCACACAAAATGGTTAGGGAAGGTGTTTAGTTTAATCTCTGTAAACTGCTACTGGATAATTTTCTTAAGAAGTTCAAGATGATATTAGAATATGGTTATGAATTTCAGTTTGGATCTTTAAATCTATGTTTGGTGTTTTATTTCTTGAGGTTTTTACTGAGTAATAAAAATATAGAGTGGAGGTCTAACATCCCTATTGGAAAACAAATTTGTAGATATCTAGGGTTTCTAGAAAATAGAGAAGATGCTTTCAAGTCATATTTTACATCTTTACAAATGAATTTTTGCTCTGATTTGGTCATTTCTAGTGTTGTGCATGTAAGTCATGTTGAGGAGGGATCCTCCTCTAGTTAGAAAAGTTAAGATGTTGGTGTTAGAGTAGTCGAGTATTACTAATAATTAAATTAGTTAATTATTAGTTGATCTACTCTTTGCTTAAGTTAGACTTAGGAAAGTTTCCATTTCCTAGTAGTTTCCCTTTTAGGGTTTCGGTATCCTTTATAAGGATTCACCGCTTTGTATTTCATAAGGAGATTGTATTTCATTTTCATTGTTGAATATAGAAGATTAATTCTGTCAACATGTTTTTGCAGTCTCTGGCCTATCGGCCGCCATAGATCCTTCTATCTTCTGTCTTTTGCTTCTGTTTATGTAATAGCTTTGCATGCAGGTGATCTTGGGAAGATTTACAGTTCAGCAAATCTAACATGGTATCAGAGCTTGCCTGCAGCTGGCTGTTCGAGTTTTCTTTGAAGGGTTCAAGGGTTTGAAAGTTTCTCAGCTTTTTCTAGCTTCTTTTAGTGGTTCTGGGGGGTCTCTATTTTTGGAGGCATTTTGGACCCAAATGGACACTTCCATTGCGTCCAGAAGGCCCAAAAATCCCAGAATCCATATAAAGCTTGTCCGTTTTGGACACCGGGGCTTCTGGTGAATTTTTCTCGGCCTCCCACGGCCGTACGGGCACGAAAATCGAAAAAAATAAATTAAAAAAACACATTTTTTTGTAGTTTTAATAACGCGTGCAGTGTATTATGTTGGGCGTCGCCGCCGCGCCACCGCTGGGCCACCGACGCTCCACCGCCACCGGTCGGTGGCCGGCCTGGCCCCTTACATCACCGCCTCCCACGACCCTTCACGCGGCTCTATCCCGCTGCTCCGCCTCTGCAGCAACCCCGCCGCCCGGTCTGCCGCCCTCCGCGGCCCCTACTCCGCGGTTATTCACTGTCAGCGCGCCCCTCGCCGCCCGGTGGCGGCCCTTTTGCTCAGCGCCACTCCGGTCTGCTCTCAACCGCCGCTTTGCGGCCACCAGCCCCCGCGGGCTCCTATTCAAAGCACGCGGTCATATGCAGCCGCTAGCCCCCGCGGGCCTTACTATTAAGCGGGCGGTCATATGCAGCCCCTTTTTCAGCCCCCAGGGGCTTAATTTTTTTTTCTGAGGCCCCTTTTGACCCCCTGGAGCATTTTTTACTCTATCTTGAGCATACGAGGGTCTTTTTCTGACTTTCATATACCGTCGGAAAGCTCTTTCGAGCACTTTTCGATGATGGAGGTTAGGGTTTTTGGTTCCACTGTTTCAACAGTATTTTTTGCTGTTAAAGTCCGATGTCTTGTTTTTCCTTCCGGGAGTCATATCTGGCTCATCCAGACTCCTTTTTCGGCAAACGAGATATCGTCGGAAAGCTAGTTCAGTGTGCTATTCAGTGGTAGAGGTTATTTTTCCAGATTCTGCTATGGGTTTTCACTCCTCCGTGTTTGGCAGTTTATGCCCTCTGGTGGTGTGCTTGGTTCTACAGGTCCTGGAATCTCTTCTTCTGAGTTCATTGCTCACTCTTCTTTCTGACTTCTGAGCTTGCATGCTCCTTCTGTAGCATTTTTGTTCTGTAAACGCACTGAGATAAAGTGCCTTCTTCTGCATTTTTAGATCTTGTACACCTGGTTCAGTTTTAGTACTCGCACTCTGTTATAAAGTGCCATGGGGGGTTATGATGCATTTGCCGCTTTAGGCGCATCCACTTTTGTCAAGTGAGTGTACCTTCCATGACATTAG
>MU225632.1:935784-970467 GCA_018584345.1 Thuja plicata | reverse complement strand
TTCCTAGTAGTTTCCCTTTTAGGGTTTCGGTATCCTTTATAAGGATTCACCGCTTTGTATTTCATAAGGAGATTGTATTTCATTTTCATTGTTGAATATAGAAGATTAATTATGTCAACATGTTTTTGCAGTCTCTGGCCTATCAGCCGCCATAGATCCTTCTATCTTCTGTCTTTTGCTTCTGTTTATGTAATAGCTTTGCATGCAGGTGATCTTGGGAAGATTTGCAATTCAGCAAATCTAACAGTTGGTGTCATTGGTTCCCCTATGAAACCTAAAAGGAGAAAAACTAGTGTTAAAGGAAAAGATATTGTTACCATTTCATAGGATGAAGAAGAATGGGTTGAGGAAGAGAAGGAAGTAGAAGAAAAGGGAGGAGAAGAGGAAATTGAGAAAGATATGATTTATTCGTCAAAATATGGCTTTGTGAATTCTGGTGTAATTCAGTCTATGCTAGAGAATGATGATTATAATAAAATAGGTGATGTGTGTTCATGTTGCTCTCCAGTGAGCTGAACATAGATAGAATATATGTTGACTGACCACTTTATCAGTAAAAGGACCATTTTTTATGATATATCTGGTATGGTTCCTATTGAACTGATAAAGTCTATTCAAGAAAGATTGTTGAAGTATGATGAAAATTACTATCTCATCAAGGATTCTATTGAAAAGAAAAGTAATCATGCTAAACAAAAAGATTATCCAAGATTATCAGTGAGACAAAGGAGTGCATAAAATAAATTTTAGACATATAGATGTATTGTCTTTAGTGGCCTACTGCTATTGATAATTGTAGTGGTAGAATTGAAGTCATTGTGGGAGAATTGAATGAATTGGGAAAGACATATTATTATTTCAAGGATAGAGAAGTAAAAGATAGGATAAAGGTTGGTCAACTTTAGGGTGAGATTCTACAATTGCAAAGACAAAGAGAAGATTTGGTGATAATATTCTGGTTGGTGAAGGAATTGGTCAAAGTATAGTTAGAGCGTGTTTCTAGTATCCTTGTTGATGCAGAAAAGTATGAATGACGGTTCTAGTCTCTGCATTGGATTTCATCTTTCAACATGCTAGTGGAGCATGATAGTTTGTGCACCTAGGTGGATGCTACTATGGCTAAATGGAAGAGGAAGCTTACAATCATTAAAGAGAGGCATAATAAAGTTTTTACTGTGAAGTCTATTGTATTTGTTTAATTTTATGAGTTTTGGTTTTTTGGCCCTTTGCCATTGTGGACAAAAGGGGGAGAGAAATAGGTAGAAAAAAATTGAAGAATTATCTACTCAGGGGGAACTTTTGGAGTTTTTGGAAATTTTGTCTTTTTGGATTTTTTTAGTTTTTTGTGTGTTTTTCCATCAATGCCAAAGGGGGAGATTGTTGAACATATTGAGAAGATGTTAGCATTGTTTTCATTGATGTCAAAACCTTTATACCGATTTCATAGTTGTATTGGTTGGTTAAATGTTGGGTTTTTAATTTTATACAGAACAAATTTAGTATGTGCAATTGTGGACTATGCTGACGGGTTACTTGTTCCCATTATTGAAATACATATCTTTGGTACATTTGTGCGTCTTAGTGATTGCAGATGAATAAATTTTTGGTAGGTATTTTTTGACTATTGAGTACAGAGTTCTTTCAGGTATCCCTGTTACCTGGACATACTTTCAAGTCATTAGATGTTTTTGGCACAATAGTTATATTTTGGCTCTAGATAGATTCTATGGTTTCATCCATCAGTTGGTTCAAAAGTTTTGTTAATCAAGTCATGGACTTAGTTGTAGTGTGTCAACAGTTCTAGAACTTACATATCTTTTAGTAAATATAATATGAAGCATTTGTATCTTAAGTATGACCTATATTTTGGTCTTGTGGTTACATGATGTAAAGACTTATTATGTATAACCTATATTTAGGTTTGGTGGTAGTGTGTTAAATATAATCGTAATATCTTTTATCTTGTGGCCAACATTTTGTATGGCTTGGATGACATATGTAGCTACTCTATTAGATGTATATATAAATAGAGATATCCTTTTGTATCTAATGTATGGATGTATGAGAGAGAGAGAGAGGTGATATACTGCAATTTTTTTTGGTGTATATCTAGTAGCGGCGTGTAAGTAGAAGGAAGTTGAGTGAAGCATTTCTATGGTATAGAGAGAATATTTTACATACTGTGTTGCATAAGTTTGGTATATGCTAGTAGAAGATTTGTACTGGATCTGTTGCTAACAGTGATTGTTGTTCTATCAATTGGAACTATTTCATGCATATGCAGATGCAATTCTACCAGTTCACATTTTTTTAGTAAAACATCTTTTGTACAAGGGTAGTTGGCCTGACTGGAAATTAGCCAAAGAAGAGTGAGAAAACTGATAGTGAGCCCTCTATAGAAAAATCACCTTAACTAGTGTCACCTTAACCAATGTTTACTTTCATGAGAATTATCTTCTCCAATTTTTTACCAATTTGGATTTTCACATTATATCTAGTGCTAAGGTGTTGATTGTTCTTGTTATTTCATACTTTTATCAGTAATAATTATTTGAATGGTTTATGTGTATACCATATCAGTAATATTTTTAGAAAGTGTTTTAGAATAATTGATTCACCCCCCTCTCAATTATTCAGCCCATTCAATAGTACAACACCTATTATCCTAACATCTCGAACTCAGAGTAGTTTTCTTTAGTTGATTAAATTGCTAGATATAATCTTGCACTGATATTTGTTGTCCTTTTCATAGGTGAATCCACTTGATGTGAAAATATTTTTCATAGTTGGAAGGATAAAATGTAACCTTATGTCAAGTTGATTCCATGTGGTGATTGGATTGTGAACATAAATTTATTTAGTGACCAAACCTTAGTGACACTAGAGAGCTTCACTTTTGTGTAGTCTAAATGATGAGGGCTACATATGTTTTATTAGTTTTCTATGAAGACTTGTCATTTCTCTTCCTTTTTCCATTGCTCTCACTCTTCCTAATGATTTCACTCTTGTTATTGCTCTAACTTTTCCTACCCTGATGAACTCTCATTCTTGCAACTTGTAAACTTTCCCATTATTATTGAAGCTTGATATTTTTTTGGAATGAGGCTAGGATCTTAATTTAGCTCTTTTTGTGAGTTCTTCAAATGTGGGTGGGGTCCATTGATAATTGAGGCTAGGGTTATTAACTTGACTACTAAAAATATATTTTTGTTTTCTTAAAATAATTTAAATATCTGATGCAAGGGACAATTGGGAGTTTCTAGTGTGTTTGAGCAATGTTGGCAAGTCATTTAAGGGTCCTTATATGACTTGGCTTTTCCCTTAATTCTCCAAACTGTATTGTTGCTCCATAAACATCCTCTCTTTGTGGGAGACATCTTGGGGACATCCCTTATCTATAAATAGTGGTGGTTGCACAATATGAATGTTTTCTATAAATTCCTTCCATCTTGGAGTTGATCCATCCTAAAAATGATAGGAAATGGGAAGACACATCCCCCTGGAACATTGGCTCAAACAAACAGTCATTATTCTTTATTTTATAACATTTAGTTAATTAGGTATCAGGATCATTACTTCTCCAAGTTCATTAGGTTTTCCAACTCTTCGTTAAGGCTTAAACAACTTACCTCATGACCTAAATGATCTATAACTACTACAATCTATTCAATCAACAATTTGATAAAAACCTTTCTAAAATCTTGACATTTTAGAGCTAAGCTTGACAATGAACCATACTCAAAAGTAACAAAAGTTAGATAGCTCTTCTATCTGTAACTTTAGATGATAATACAATGCTTTTAATATATATTTATTAGGTCACATCACAAGTCTTAAAACTTCTATGTACTCCTAGCTATGTCTCATAGATCAACATAATCCACAGTTTAATCAGCTGGGGGAGGATTCAATATTCGAGGAGATGGCTAAACCATCTTGTATATTTTATATATGCACTTGTTGTGATTTCATTATGTGAGTTCATAGATATTGCAGTTGTTTTGATTGATTTTTCTATGCAATAATCCTTACATACTTTGAAGATATGAAGATAAGTAGTTTAAAAATACTTCAAAGGTGGACAATCTAAACGAGTTCTTTGAGGAGACAAGGCTTAGCAAGTTAGAAAACTTCTTGGTCAAGATTCTTAATAGAAGAGACGACATAGAAAGATATATAAATGTGTGTTAATGTTGTGGCTTTTGGTCCCATAAACCACTTGGTGTTGTGGATGTCATTAAAATTCCTTCATTCATTCATTACAAGCGATATTAGAGCCATCAAAAGTTGTGACCCACAAGAGTATTTGTTAAAGAAAATGGTAGAGATTATCTATATTTATAATTGAAGGAAAAAGCACATATAGAGACATGATTGTATAACTTTCATATGACCTTATTAGTGAAGAGAGTCACATAAGTGAAAATTGGTGTAAATCCACTTTTGTTTGGGGCACCTTGTAGCTTGTATCTATTCTCATGATATCATTATTTGAAAATAAAAGGTATAAATATTGGTAGAAGCCTAATAAATAATAGCAATACTAATAAATAGAAAAAAATAAATTATTATTATTAAATTTTTGTTCCCATACAGCCATCTCATGAAAACACAATTTATTATTTAATAACAATTATAAAGTACAAATCACTAAGATACTGTATTATAATGTGTAAATCCTACTATTGCAACAAACAAAAAAATATTCTAACATAAGGAGGATTCATGCATATGGGACATAAATCATCTTCTTAATTTTTATATAACTGATAGGGATTTAAATGTGACACGTTTCTATCAAGAAGAGGAGCATTTAGATGATTACCTTCAAACAATCCACAAATCAATGAATATATGTAAATAAAAAAAACAGATTGTCCCGTTTCTGAACTGTTAAAAATCCATATTCATTTGCACCAAACAATCTAGAATATTAGATGCATGAAATTTTCACAGTCCATCATAATTAGTAGTTTATGGTTTCTGAATTTTGACTGTGTAGTACTTTTTTCCATCGTTTCGGATCACACTCCATGATCCATCTTCAGGATACTATGTAGCACTTTTTTCCATCAACGTTTCGGATCACACTCCATGATCGAGGATGGATCATGGAGTGTTATCGGAAACGTTGATGGAAAAAAGTGCTACACAGTCAAAATCCAGAAACCATAAACTACTAATACAGAATATTATCTCATGCGAAAGATTCATACATCTGAAACACAAAACATCTTAAATTTTTTTTTTTTAATAACAAATAAGGATTTAAATGTGAAACTTTTCTATCAAGAGCATTTAGCTGATCACCTTCAAGCAATCCACAAATCAATGGACAATCTCTAGATTCAGAAATAGAAATAGGTTGTGCAATTCGTAGACTATAAAATAATTCATTTCCAAAAAGACTTATACATCAGCTAGAAAAGATAACTTCTGTAAAGGTGATAAATAGTATTATTTTTCTTGTAAAGGTGATAATCATCAAATCAATCTACAGAACTCTGCCTTGATTTAGTTTTGTTATGTCAAATCATATTCATATGGGTTTGCAAATCGAAGAGACAATATTCATTTTTCTGCCACAAGTAATATGGTCTGCAATTTAATGATTGGGTCTTCTATTTTGTTTGCTTTCTTACTCAACTGACTGCAATTTGAACGCTGTCAAAATAAGTACAAGATTGTGTATGAAGTGGAAAGAATAAAGACTTTTTTGATGATCTCAGATTGATTGTGCAATTGCCTTACTTCTGCCAGAAGACGGTTTACTGAATCTTGCCAGAATATGGTGACTGTAAAACCTCCAATTGTAACATCTGTACACCAACTGGGTACCTTTCTCTTTCCCCTGTATTTAAAATTTGAAAATTTTGTACACCAAATTGTTTTCATCAATAAAGAAAAGGAGGGCCACACAAGAGAGAGGGCTTAGGAGTTGGATGAGATTTGATTTTTCATATAGTAGTTGGAGAGGGTTTAATAGTACATATTGTTAAAAATTAATCTGTTATATGCTTGGAGGACTTTTGGTCCCTTTTATCTAGTATAAAATTATGATAAAGTTTTGTAAAATAAAAAAGAGGCCAACTTCAAGAAGACTACCTAGTACTATATGAAAATGAGATTTCATTAAAAAGAAAAGGAAAATACTATCTTGATTTCTCTTATTAGTTCCTGCGGACAGGCAGGATATTATAGCATTCATTGCAATGCTACTGTTTTTATTAATTGCCCAATTAGAACATTGTATTTTTCAATACCTTTTTCATTGATATAGTTTTAATATATTTTGACTTTTGTATATTTTTATAGAAATTATTTATTTATAATTTTATTGGTTGAATGTGACTACAGTCGTATGTGAGGCTTTTGCCTTTTTGTAAGAGATATTTTCATTTTAGTTGTCCAATCATAACATTTTATTTTTGGACAACTTTTTACATTTGTATAGTTCTAATATATTTTGAATATTCTATTATTTTTTTTTTTGCTACTATTGTTTATAATTTGTTTATTGCAACAAATTAATTATATTATATATTAATATTAACTTAATAGTATAATATTAATATAATTTTTTATATATTATATTGATATAATATATTATTAGATTCATAATAGTGCACAAAAAATACCAAAACAATGTTAATTTAAATATCATTAATTACTTGAATATGATACTGTAATAGAAATCTTCATTTAATATTTACTATTTAATATTTAATATTTATCTATAATTAATGATTATATTTACTATTTAATATTTAATGTTCATCAAGCCAAATCTCGTAAGGCTTAATCTTTAGGACTTAGGCAGGAACTAGACGCTATGCGTCCTTGTTATATGAGAGAAGGAAGGCCTCCTTGTTCATTTTTTGGAGAATTTTTGGTGAAAGTCAGTTTGGATTTTTTTGTGAACTTTTCTATTATTTTACCTCTTGTTATTTTCAATGTGACAATTTTACTGTCAATACTACAAATCAAATTACCCAATTAGCAAGATGTAAACCTAATCCTAGAGTAATGGAAGCAAAATTAATGTAGTTTCATAGCTAATATATGTTGTTATAAAAATATAAAATAATAGGTTGAACAAACACTCACAATATATTGAAAAGTCAATCAATAATTTGTCTATTGGTAATACTAATGTACCTTCTTTTAATACTATTGTATTTAGATCTCACATTGTGCCTCCGTTTGTCTAGACATAAAAATGTTGTCTCTAAACTTATGCCCAAAAAAGTCTAAACATGTATCATAAAAGAAAACAAATGTGTCACATATACACAACCTTCTAGTTCCCAAGTCCTAACATTGGATTTCACCTTGTTACTACTCAATTGAAACCCATTATGCGTAATTAAGAATCTCAAAGAAACATTTAGGATAAATGTGATCTCAAATTTAAGGGTACTAGGGGTCCTATGTTCTAGATTATTCTAAATCCACCCACTTTATGTTTAGTGGTACTACTCATCCAAGTCCAATTGAGACTTCACATGTGTGTGTCTTTGAAGTCCAACCCACTTGATCGCCCACAAATTAATCTAACTTGTATTCCCAATGTGGTAATTATAGGCACGATTCTATTTAGTATTCTATATCTAACCCATGTTCTTTTTGTGGTCAACATGCACGTGCTACTTCCCATTGTTTTCAGAAAATGTGTATTTTGTATTTTTTATCGTCCATTTATACCTATTGTTGGGGATCCTACAAATGCTTTTGTTATTGTGAATATTTTTAGATGTAAAACCTATAACAAAAACTATAGTAGATGTTATGGTTGTTACTCTTATTAGTGACGATGCTATTCTTTATGATGATCTTCTAGATATTGTATTTTGGGGATTCTGCTAAACTAGATTCTTGCGTAAATTTATTTCATTTTGAATGTTCATATCATATTCTATAAACCTGACAATCACATTGACAAGTGTATATATTCATGCTAAGGTTATATTTGGTGTTGTATATGACATCCATTATATTAGAATCCATATTTGTTCTTAGTCAAGTTTGACATTATGAGTTGACAAGTATAAGATACAACACTTGATAGATGTGAATACTTGACTTTTCAAACTTGTATATAAGGTTGGATATGTGTACATGATATCGTAATGATATCCTTTTGTATGTGCGCTTAATTTTTCAAGATAAAAACTAAAAGGGTGGGTTACTATGCAATCATGGTAAAAATCTTAAAGGGTTTTATTGAGTTAGCACACTTCAAATCATCTAGATTTGTATTTTGTCACTTCCCAATTAGGGGTCATATGCTTTACTCTTTCCTCCACTTGGGAGATATTGTTGGCCTTCTATCTCATCTAGAAATGGGAATCTTATGTGTATAATTCAAGTGGATACTGCAAAGAAGAGTTGATGCTATAGGGATGACATCTTGGTATCTTCCTCATAAATGCTACTAGTGTGTGCATATTTACATTTGTGTGTTGTCCATGTTGCATGTAATTGACACAACCTTACCACATATCAAGAAAATAATGTAGTATTACATGATTCTGGAGTATTAATGTATTCCAATGATTATTGTTATTTATTATAGATTGTAGATGCCTCAATTGATGCATTTGATTTTGGATGCTTTGTGACACCTTGTCTTTGTGCTCAAATATATATTTTGGTTGGTAGATCACTAACGTGTACCTGGTCCTCAAATTTATTTAGATTGGTGATGTCATGACATTGATTTTAAATACAAGAATTTTAGAAACACTTGATTAAAACTATTAATGGTTGATTTAGTTGTTGATATACAAATGGTGTAACTATTACTCTTGATTATGAAGTTGTTTGAGTTTCTAGCACCTCTATTTGTGTAGTAGAGTTATTTTTTATTATATTATAAAGAGTTGGTTGAATGTTAGACTTTGAGTGACACATATTTTTAGATAATTCAATGATTATACAAAGTTTTCTTAGAGTAATTGGTTAGGGGATACCTATATTTTTAACCTATTAGTTGACCATATTTTGATGCAGAAATGACATTTGGATATTGGCCCTTTTGATGAATTTTGATGGTTGAGTTGTATTTATCCTAAAGATGATGAGAGATAAGGACTAATAGCCATGAGTGACCATTATTGATTGGTCACATTAGTTTCAAGTTTTCTAGAGTGATGTTAAATGGTACATGTATGATATTTTACCTATATTATTGGTTTATTTTAGAGTAGGTTCACTATTTTGTCTATCTTGACGATGAGATACATTTATAGTCTCTAAATTTTGGATGTTGGATTCTATTAATATTGGGCATTTATTATACATTTTTCAAGAGTAGAGAAGGATAGTGATACACTCACACATCATAATTTTGAAGATAAGAGTGACTCACCAATGATAAACCTTTGATTTTATCATCTTTGTAATGTGATTGTATCAATGATTTAGAGTATAAATCCACTATTTTTTTAGAATGATTTTAATGATATTTAAAATGCTATTGCATTGGAGAGGAATTTTAGGAATGTTGTAATGAAATAAATTTCACTAAGAGAAGAATATCATAGGAAATATGCTATAAATACTTGATAACAATAGACCACTTTAAGGGGGAAAGCCTCTAAATATGTCCAATTAGAACATAATTTACAATAATGATCATAAACTAAAAGCAATCTCCTATATATACCCTACTCATGCATTGGATGCCACCTAAGTTGACTTGGATAGCTGATTTTATACTTGAGATGAATTAATTATCTAAGTAAGAGTATAATAATGACCATAAGCTGATTTTTGGCTCATACCCAAAAAAATTCTTAACATATTTGTCACCAATATTAAGAAAGAAATGACCTTCTACCTATAGGTCCATTGTATAAGAAAATATGAAAAAATCATTGAGAATGGGGTAATCGCTGGAAAATCCCTTATTGTTAAATATTTGATAAAATTATAGTTCAAAGAAAAAGACAACCACAATCAAACCAATAACAAGCCACACTTTGGAGTAAACAAGTTAGTTAGTAATGGATTAATTGACTCCAATCACAGTCAAGCTACACAAACAACAACAAAAATAACAAGACTCCTATTTTGCAAGTTGTTAAAATTAAAACCAAAATTTCAATTCCTTTACAATAGCCAAAATATACCAACAACCCAAAATGAAAATAAAATCCCTTGGGGGAGTAAAGTTGGAATTTAAAATTTCATCCAAGAAAATTTGGTTAAAACATTGCACATGAAACCCAAACTAGGGTAAAGAGTGAAATAGATTTGATGTTAAATAATAAGGTTAAGTTTGGTCTAAGTGTCAATCTAGGGGCATAAACTTATGAAAGGTCTTATGGATATATGTATAAGAGCGGAAGGTAGTGAGGTGTGTGGCGATGAAAAAAACAACTAAAAATATTAATTGAAACTACTACAAGACCTTTGCGATAAAAAAGTGTTATAAAAAATTGTTGCAATAGTCTTCTTTTAGAAATGTATACTCTACCAAACCGTACAAGATGCTATACGAATTGAACAAAATGTTATAGGTATTTAATAATACAAAATAAAATCAAAAGCATTTATATAAATATGACAAAAATAAAGCTATGTTTATTGTCACTACTCAAACATTTTAATATAAAAAATCACAACATCTAAAATAAAATACACATAATAAAAATGACATTACCACTTTTTATCAAAGGGGACCCTCTTCTTCTTCTTCTATGAGGTGGCTAGAATGGAGTTATCTGAGTATTAGGTTTTGTGGTTGACTATCAATCTCTTTGTAGGTTAATGCCTTATTTACCTACACTTACAAGTACTATTGAAAGAACAATATGCTTGATTCCTTCCTCTATCTCCCATAATATGTCCATTCTTTTCCAAAAAAAAAAGAAAAAAAAAAGAAACACAAAAAAGGATAAAAATTAAAGAGAAATCATTTGTTATATGGTGAAAACCACTTCTTGTGGTGTCTTGGGCGCAAGTACCATGATAAAAACCTAGAAAACAGACATCATGTGTGATCCATTATCCTCTTGCACTCTACACTTGGGGGAAATTTCCATGCATGATATCGCATCCACCACATCCTCTAATATACCTCGTCCTCCATTATCTCTTATTCACCCTATCTACATCCATATCCCCTTTTCCACCTTTGATCTTGACAGGGTTAAGGATCTCCATAAGCATCATGCATCCTTTATGTATCACCTTATTCACACCCTTAAATCCATAGCCAATGCCTTTTAAGGTATATGACATTGTATTCTTCATTTTCATTAAAGGCTACTTGTGCCTCCTCCTTTATTGGAGCCTTAAAAAACTACCTTGAAGGACATGCATCATAATATTAAAATTAGAGTGAAAGGAAGTTGAGTGCATAATAATGCTTCCAATGCTAATCAAACACGAGAGTGAGTGAAAAAATTCTTACAAACCCTTAAGAAATTATAGATTAGATGAACATATAAACTTCAGATTTAAACAAATAAAACCATAACACAAAATTTATATGGGAAACCTCTTTTAGGAAAGAATACATACTCCAAAACAGAGAGCTTAGTTGTATTACAACAACAAAGAGTTATAATAAAAAGTACATAGCCAATGCTTGTAGTGCCTCCCATGGTTGCAGTCTATTCCATGTTATTTTGATTCAAGTTAGACTGTTGTTATTATGTTGTGATTATTGACATGATGAGATGCGCTCATTGATAATACATTATTTTGGTTACCAATATCATTGCTGATTTAGATGATTAAATTATGTTGTTGTTTATTTTTTTGATCATATCTGCATGATGATGTTGTTTTATGTGACATGATATTTTATGATGATATCTAGTGTATTTTTCATTCAAGAACATTGGATTAATATATTATGATGATTATATCTAATTCATTTTTATATTGTACCTTATATGCTAAGTTGGATGTTTCATTGTCGAATTTCACACATATATGCTCATATTGTCATTAATGATTATTTTAATGCTTTATGTTTAAATTAAATGTTTATTTAAATGAACTGTACATTGAGGATTAGAATATGGAATGACCAATGTCATGACATTCTAATACATACAAATGAACGTGTCATTAGAGCATCAGTGTTCCATTAGGAATATTTTATCATTATTATATGTGCTTCAACAATTTTTACTGTGGACAGTTCCACTTGATGTTTGTGTGTTTTAGTGAACAGGTACCAGACACTATTCTACTTGAGGTGCAGGTTTGATTATGTTAATATTCCTGACAGTGGTACAATAGATAGTTTCACCAGTCATTCATGATTGATCCAATATCGCCCCTATATGGATGATGTATCCATGATTATTATATTATAACTTTTGTACGTGTGGGTAAATCTGGACTACATATGCATATTGTGAAAGACCAGTGGATGTTTCTACGCATTTAGCATTCCCATGGTTTCACTGCTGAATTAGAATTTATTGTTGATTTAATTGTCTAGGGGTTTAATTTTATTTACCGGCTAATTAGCCGTAGTTGAGTTCCATTAAATTGGAATTGATTTAATTTAATTTGGGGATGTCCATAGTTGATTTAATTTACTTGAGTGATTTTATTTTAAGCCTTTTTGGCCTTTTTGGAAAAAGTGACTTTATATTAAAGGAAATGGTTCATTTTCCTCACTTTATGTTTTGAGAAATGGGATTTTGCTCCAAACTATTTTGGAAGAAAATTGATCATTTACTCATTGTGTTTAATTTGCTTGTCTGATTCTCGTGGGTAGCGACCCATTGGATTCATGTCGTGATTTCTTTCTTTCCTTTGGAATCATTTGTGTTTTCGCGGTGGATTCAATTTTCTTCCTCTTTTTTTTGTATTTCCCACTTGGGGTGAGGTAGGGAGTCTCGCATCTTTTGTTATACTTTATCTTTTTGAATGAAGTAAGTTGCTTTATTATTATGGGTTGAGAATTAGCATTCCCCCACATTTTTCGTAGTGTTTCATTGCTCGGTTCGGTCTATGTGTTTATTTATTGTTTTAAAATTTGAAATGTATGAATTTTGTGGAGTTATGCTGCCCTTTTTTTGTGTGTGCCCAGAATGAGAATTTTATTAGATCTTTGTGATGTTGGGTTTATTTAAGAAAATGAGTTTTCATTTTGTGGATTGATTCCAAGTTTCATTTTTTGGTATTTTTGGGGTTTTCCTTTATTTGTGTGCTTTCCAATATTGTTGGTTGCATTGGTTGGCATAATTTGAATGTTGGAATTGATAGTATTCCATGATTTAACCATTGTTTGGTTTTTCTATATGATTATCATATTTTCCTTGGAATATATACTCCTAGCAAAGTGACTAGTTGAGTGTGTCACATGCATGAGTGTTTTATTTTTCTTCCTTGTGAACTTCTCTCCATGCTTAATTTGAGATCACATTTGATTAAAAGATGTTTGTGTTTGAGATCACATCACAAGAATGTTGAGTGTTCCATGTTGGGATCCTGAGAGACCCATGCTCTTGGTTGAGTCTAATAGAGCTTAACTTATCTCTTTTTTAGTTTTGGATATTGAATCCTTTTCTTTGCCTTGATGCATTTTTTATGGTTGGTGTAGAGTAGTGGGATAGAGTGGCTCTCCAAGGAAGACCAAGGCACAAAAGGGTCCCGGGGTAACCTTGGTAGAGTTCTTAATAAGAATTGATAACTTGAAATAATTAATGGGGTAAAACATAATATAAGACTTAATGCGACTAGCTTGTTGTCATTTAAGGATGTTGATATGGTATGTTCTTTCCTTTCCATCCATGGACATTGATATGACATAGTACCTTGTCATCATTTGAGGATTTTGATATGGTACAAATTATCCTTTTCATCTACAGATGCTGATATGACGTAGTAGAGTATCCTTGATGAGAGAGGGATTGTGTTAGAATTAATCTTTCCTTGGTATTTATGTAATTAAAAGATATACCAAGGTCTTGTCTCATATTTTTAATTCATTTAATAAGGAAATTAGATATTCCTCCTTAAGAGGATTCCTACACATGGCACACACCAAATGTGAGTGTGGCACACATAGAGTATAGGAGTTACATGCAAACTCCTCCAGTCATCTCTACTTAAGAGATGACTCTCACACACTTCTTAGGGTTCTAAGGTTCTCATAGGGGTTCTAAGTTGGATTTCTTCTCTCTTCTCTCATTCTCATTCTTACAATATTGTAATGAGCTTATTTCTATCATTCTTTAGGCGTTGAGCCATATTCATATTATTCACAAGGGGTTTTTCTTATTTTTTCCCCTTTCAAATCCATGTGTTCTTATCTTGGTTCTTGGATCATTGTGGCGATCTTGATGGTTGATCTATTGAAAGAAAATCTCTCTCTCTCTCTCTTAGCATTTGGTAAATCTCTTCCATTGCATACTCTCTTGGATTCTTTCCTTCTCTTTTTAATTTTGCTTTATGTTTCTAACATGGTATCAAAGCTAGTTTAATCCTTGTTTTGAGTGTGCATGCAGGAATAGTTGATAGATATCTCGGTTGAGGAGAAGAAATCAGATTTTGTGTTAATCTAACTCTTTTTTTGCAGATTTTTCAAATTTTTTTTTGGGTTTGGTCAGTTCACAGCCAAACCCAGCAAATCTAAGTGTATTCATCTATTTTTTCAAGTTTTTTAAAGTTCTAACATACCCTTTGTCGTGCAACCGCAAGGGATTTATAATTATAATTTCCTTTTTCATCATTAAATCGATATTTAAATCTGCATATCTAATTTTTCCTTGCAGGGTTAACTTATATCTCATATTAATATGTTCTTTTTAATTCTTTGATTTTCTATATCTCTGTAGATTTCAATATATATATATATATATATATATATATCTTTTGTTGTTATAAATATGTTTCTAACATTTAAATCCCTCATTAAATTCATCTCTGTTGCAGACTTATCTCTTTATTTTGTATTTGGCATAACATTATTCTTGCAGGGTTTCACACACTTCTGGATTCATTTGGTTAAAAATCTTCATTTATCTCTGGTTTAATTCTTCATATATCTGTTACATATCTCATTCTGATCTTTCCATTTGCTACATTCTATCGTTTATTTGATTGTTTCAGCGCTTTATTCCTTTCTTTGTTGGTTCTAGTGCAGCCACCAGCTCATCTTAGTCTTTCTTACAAGATCTAATCCTTCAACATATTCTTTGTTCTACTGGTCTTCACCTCTCCCAGCTCTCTCCTTGACCTTTGCACAACTTCCTTTAGTCTTTCACAACTTTTTACAGCCTTGTTTCCATCACTGCGCAACTTATCTTTTTGATATATTTTGCAGTGTTTAGCATTTTGCTCTTAAATCTTGTTTGTTGAGAAGCCTTGTTTCTTTTCTTATGTAGAATTTCACTGCCTTGCGTATAATATCACTCCCTTCCTTCGCAGCATATCTATCTCCCTCATGTGCAGCTTCTTAGCAGCTCCCTCGCGCTGCTTAGCAGCTCCCTCACACATAGTTGCTTTCTCTTGTAGCATCTTTGCAAACTTTTTTTCATCTTTAGTGTTAGGCATTTTATTTGTTGGGCTGCCACTTTGCAGTTTAGAGTAGTAGTGGACCTCTACAACTTTGTTTAACATTTTTTATTATTACTGTCGTAGTTTTATTCTCATTTGCAGGTTAATTCTTCTATCTTTAGCATCATTCTAACTTCGTTTCTTTGTTGTGGGTTATCATTCTTTTTTCTCTTCAGGGTTATTATTATTATTCCATCTTTGACTCTTTTATTATTTTTAAAAATCTGGTCAAATCTTTAACTACATTAAAAAAGTTTAATCATTCAAACATTTTTTCTACTCAATATTTCGGGACATCACTTCATTCGTAAATTGATCGTATGAAACCTAACTTTTTTCAATTGCTATTTCATTAATTGGTTTTAATTAAAATTTGTTTAATCACTTTAACAAAAAATTTAAATTCTTTTAATATTTAAAATTTATGGAATATTGGTAGTTACTATTCGCGTTAAATTGATTTTTTAGATCCATTATTGTATGCTACAACTTGTATTTAAGTTTATTTTAATTCATTATTTCGATGTTAATACCATAAATTAAATGAAAAAGTTCCAATTATCACGCTTGGAAGTCTCATATCACTTTTATTTTTTTCTTTAAACATATTCTTGATGTGGTGACTAGTGCGACTTTTGTCCTTGCTAATATTGTCTCTAAGGCAAATATTGATGCTTGGAATGAGAAAAATAATGAGGCTTTAGGCCTTATAGACATTTCTTTACATCTAGATTTATATGTATTAACTGCCCACTGTACTGAAGCACATGCAACATGGACTATTTTGAAAAACTAGTGCAACTGAATCTCAAAAGATTCCACTCCAAGATCAATTAGAGGATCTTAGGTATACGGATTTCTCAACTATGGATGAGTTTTTACTTAAGTTTGATTCATTTCGAAGTCAATTAACTGATTTAGGAGTTACTTTATTTGAAATTCGGTTAATTTATATCATTTAAAAAAAATGTCTTCCTAGACAATTTCAGCAATTTATAACTAATATACATTCTGAATTAGCTCTTCCTTTGTTAGCATCTCAATTAACTTATGCTATCTTTCAACAAATTTTACGTCAAGAAGAGTCTAAGTTAATTCAATTTGGCTCCATCAAATCTACTGAACATGCTTTCATGTCTAGATCTCATAATAATAGATCAAATGATCATAATCATAATAATGGTTATCATAACAATTTGAATAGAACTCATTGTAATTATTGTGGGAAAGATGGTCACGTGATCAATACTTTTTTTAAGAAACTTAAACATGAGAAGTCATCTAATCCTAATATTCAAAATTCTCATAATCACAACACTCGTCAAGCTTTTTCTATTCATTATGGGATGTGTACTTCTCACAATGATGATGATACTATTTGGGATGAATATTATGATGAAGGCTACTCTTGGAATAACCCTCTTTATTACTATCTTCCTACTCAAAGTGGTTATATGCTCTCTCCTTATGATACAATGCAATTTGATGATCCTTGCTCTCATGTTGATGATATTCTTGAACAAGAAGAGGAAATTATCTCTAACTTTCTTAATGATACTTTGCAAGATATGTGAATTACTCAAGATGAAATTCATGATGATGGTACTAATCCTATGATTGTTTTGGATTTTAATGATGGTATCTCTCCTCCTCTTGATGTTTCATATTATGATGAATACGTTACAGATTTGTTTTATGCAATTGAATATTGCATTCCTGATTATATGATTGATGATTCACAATATGATTTTATTTTCCAATTCAGCACTAGGAGATCCCAATGATGGGAGCTCTACTATTGGTTCTTACCTTATTGTAGGCTCTGGTGTTGATCATGCTCCACCTCTATTTTTTCCTGGAAGTGAATATACAGAATGCATAAATGCATCTCAAGAATCTCAATGGTCACTTGAAGATTTGGGCCCCCCTTCGCAAGCAATTACATCTTAATTTGTATTATCAAAGTGCTATCCACTTAGCAAAGATTCCTATGTACCATTCAAGCTCCACCAATCTAGTTCAATAAATACATCATGATCAAGCTATCGACAATCTCCTGAAGATTCTTTCAAAAGAAACAACTCAAAATCATTGTAAACATTTGGGTGTCATACCTATTGATCTCATCTCCCCAAGTAAAGATTAAAGGGGGATGTTAGAATTAATCTTTCCTTGGTATCGATATAATTAAAAGATATATAAAGGTCTTGTATCATATTTGTAATTCCTTTAATAAGGAAATTAGATATTCCTCCTTAAGAGGATTCATATACATGGCACACACCAAATGTGAATGTGGCACACATAGAGTATGGGAGTTACATGAAAACTCCTCCGCTCATCTCTACTTAAGAGATGGCTCTCACACACTTCTTAGGGTTATAGGGTTCTCATAGGGGTTCTAAGTTGGATTTATTCTCTCTTCTCTCATTCTCATTCTTGCAATATTGTAATGAGCTTATTGCTCTCATTCTTTAGGCTTTGAGCCATATTCATATTATTCACAAGGGGTTTTTTCTTGTTTTTTCCCCTTTCAAATCCTTGTGGTCTTGTCTTGGTTCTTGGATCATTGTGGTGATCTTGATGGTTGATCTATTGAAAGAAAATATCTCTCTCTCTCTCTCTCTCTCTCTCTCTCTTAGAATTTGGTAAATCTCTTCCATTGCATACTCTCTTGGATTCTTTCCTTCTCTTTTTCATTTTACTTTATGTTTGTAACAGATCGCTCAAAGCCACATGGGCCTCCACATGTCGTGTGATGACACTCCACATGCGAGTCTCGTCATCATACCTTATCTAGTTATAAGGTAGTGACCTTGACCTACTTACACTTTGTTACCTACATCTATGTGTTGTATTGGAAGCTCTATACCGTTCCCTAAGTTATGAATTTTATTGGATTATGTGTTAGCCATTCTTACATGTGTGAGTCTACCTTGTAATTGTGGTTGGGTGACTATCTTTGTGAGCATAGTGTGGTGGACTTGAGGGTTCCACATGGTGGGGTAGCATTTCACTTTACCACTATTGGGGACTAGTGTAAAGGTTGCAAAATTCTTTTAGTGATGGATTTTTGAGCATGATGTGCTCTTTCTATCCCTCTTTACTCTTTCAGTACCTAATTATGTTACATAGCTATTGCTTTCAGTAGTTGATCTCAAGTAGTTACTACCTTGATTGTGGGTATCTGGTACTCCATGGTGTGGATCAAGCCTTTTATTTTAGCCGTACAATGGTGTCAGGAATCTTATCTTGTTATCATATTGAGAGAACCTAGTTCTAGAGGGTTTCTAGTTCATTTTGGTTTTTTGTTGGGGAAACTTAGTGCATCTGTTTGTTCTTTTAGTGCATGCTTCTATTTTTTTGCATATATGCTCAGTATTCTAGTGCATATGCATGATCTTCTAGCACATATGTAGAATGAAGTAGCACATTTACATTTTGTTCTAGTGCATTTATTTTATGTGTTTAGCACCTTTGTGATAGTTTGGTGTTTCACTGGGTCTGTGCAAAAGTGGATTTCATATTTAGATTCCTTATGTTTTCAAGTATTTACATCTCATTTTTTGTTGCTATATAGCGATGTCAAGTTCACTTTTCAATTTTAGATTAAAATGAACCTTTTTTTGGATTTCACTAATGATGAATTTGTCTCTTTGATTGGAAATTATTGAAAATGGTTTGTTCTTATCCCGTGATGTTTGTGGACGTGGTGTGAACTCTCATGTGGTGGCTTGAACATGTTTGTCCATTATTTCTAAGTGATTGAGATTGTCTTAGAACCCTTAGAAGTATGTTTGAGTTTTCTACTTGTGCATGATTGTGTGGCAATCATGAATTACTTCTTATGGTTGCATATTTGTTTATGCTTCATGGTTATATTGCACTTATGTACTTGTTTATCCTTTTTTTTAAAACATTGTCCTATGCATATTTTAACCCTATATTTAGAGAGTTCCTTGGTGGGAATTACATCTCGTATCATAATCCATGTTTACATGTTTGGATCTCTATATATATGTACCCATTGTGTTTGACATGAGTGATGTGTTATTGATGTGTTCTCCTATGGTTGCCATTCTTTTCTTATTGCCTTAGTATGACTTATTAGACATGTTATATATGATTTTGATCCATATCTTGCATGCTTTGAAGGATGCCTCCTAGGGGTAGAGGTGGTCGAAGGAATGTCTATTGGGATGACCATGAAGAGGAACATCATAAGGAGAAAAATCATGAGGAAGAGCAGTATGGGGATCACTAGGAGGACTGTAGAGAGGGTCATGGTGGTAATGATGGGAATCCCTAATTGGTTTAGTTGTTATAGGACCTTATTACTCAGTTGGGACCTTATCAGGACAAATCTCACCATGGGGAGTCTTAGTTATCTGATCATGGAGAGAGGGAGGAGAGGAGAGAGCGTGATTTTTCTCATGCCTCACCCGGCTTGAGAGTAGAGCATAGGAGAGATAGGGAAATGGTGTATAAGGATATTATCCATGTAGGGCACATGAGAGATCTTTTGAGGTCCTGTCCACCTATGCTTGATGTTTCTTAAAGTGATACTGAGGCAAATACTTGGCTCTTAGATATTGGATGTTGCTTCTCTATGCACCCTTATGCGAGCAACACTAGCGCTTGGTGTGCCATAATGCATATTAGGTGCTTTGTGTCTACTTCATGGCACGTAGAGGAACAGAAGCTCTAGATGGATATCACAACCATTTGATGGGAGATATTTGAGGAGTGGTTTTGTAAGCATTTCCTTTGTGACCAATACCAAGAGACACATGTTGATGATTTTCATAACCTCTGACAAGGTACTACAATAGTGGATCAGTACGAGCATAGTTTCTTCAAGATAAGGAAATATTCCAATTATACGCATGATGAACCTTTGTTGGTGTAGCATTTTATTTGGGTTCTTAATGGTCATATTGCTAGATATGTTCATATGCATCAGCCTAGGACACTTTCCCTTGTCACCAAGAAGGTGAGATTAGCTAAGGGTAATATAGCTAGGGTTTTTGGTAGTGGGATAGGTGCATAGGTTCATAATGAATAGCCTTCTAGATCCGGTGCACAAAGTATATAGCTACAACCTACAGGTTCTTCTAGGGAATATTCTACACCACCTAGGATAGGTTTCCAACAACACCATAGGAAGAAATATTCTCAAGGTCAAAAAAGTAGTCATAGTTCGGGTACCTCGATAGCTAGAGAGCATAGTTGGTATAGTAGCATACTCAACGTAATCAGCCATCTCAAAGTGTTCAACCGAGTTCCAAGAGAGGGAGCTTCCACTAGTCTAGTATGCCTTTTGTAGGGTCTGGCTATAGTGCAGGGGCATGTTTTACTTGTGGCTAGCATGGTCATAGGGAAAATTTATGTCCTTAGAGAGTTGTCACATGGGCTAATCATAGGAAGGCTTCTTCAAATCCTAATGTTGGTGATGCAGGTAGATAACTTAGAGTATTTGTGGTGGTTGATAACCATCAAGCTGAGCATTGGGTACCATATTTAAGACTACATGTGTGTTACATGGTATATCTACCTATATATTATTTGATCCCGGTGCTTCAAATTCCCTTATTTCCCCCTTCCTTGTGGAGCGATGTGGGCTTCTAGAAGCATAAAAACTTGATAATTGTTAGGTTGAGTTAGCCATAGGTTCCAAAGTGGTTGTAGACTCCTTGTTCATGGTTGTGTGTTGGATTTGTGCACCTTCAACACCACTCTAGATCTTTATATCCCACCCTTGGGCTCTTATGACATCATTTTGGGTATGGATTGGTTATCTTACCACCAGGCGAGTTTACATTGCCAGTGTAGGTTGGCGTGTTGAGCTTATAGGGTTCCAAAGACCTATTTCACTTCAGATGATCTCAGCCACATAGCTGAAATGGAGTATGTGATAGGGTTGTCAGTTGTTTGCAATCTATGTTAGTAACCTTGATGGGGTTGAGAGTCAAGAGGTGTCTATTGATGATCACCCACTACTTCATGAGTTTGTGGACGTGTTCCCACATGAGATTCTAGGTATGTCACCTCAACATGACCTAGATTTCTATATTGATCTCATTCCCAGAGATGAACCTATTTCTCAAGAACCTTACTATATGACCACTTAGGAGTTGAGTGAGCTTTGATTGCAGTTAGAGGAGTTGTTGGCCAAGGGCCATATTCATCCCAATTTTTCTCCTTGGGGAGCACCAATAATATTTGTAAAGAAGGGTGGATCCTCAATTTTGTGCACTAATTACCAGTAGTTGAATAACGTGATAGTGAAGAAATGATATCCCTTGCCGAGGAACAATGACTTGTTTGATTAGATGAAGGGAGCGAGAGTATTCAAAAAAATAATATTAAGTTAGGATACCATAAGATTCACATCCATGAGGTTGACATTCATTGTATAATTTTTTAAGCTTGATATGGGCATTATGAGATTACATTTATACCTTTTGAGTTTACCAATGTGCCATCGATGTTAATGAGTTTCATGAAGGGTGTGTTTCACACCTATCTTGACCATTTCATCTTTCTATTTTTGGATGACATTTTAGTGTATTTGAGGGCTATAGAAGAGCATGAGGGCCATTTGAATCAAGTTTTACAGTGTCTTTTTTACCATTAGTTGTTTGGTAACTTGACTAAATGTGAGTTCTTCCAGTCTGAGGTGAGATATTTGTGTCATATCATCTCCGGAGAGGGTATTTTTGTGGATCCTTCGAAGATCCTGGGTATTATGGATCGGCTAGTGCCAACCAATGCTCCTAAGGTTTGTAGTTTCATGGTTTTGGTGGATTACTACTACTAATTCATAAAGGACTTTTCCCAATTGGCTCATCCTATCACTTCTCTTTGAAGGAAATGGAAGAAGTTTGTTTGATCTGCGCAATGTGAGTCATCTTTTCAAGCTCTTAAGGAGAGATTGACTAGTGCACCTATCTTGGAAATTCCAAATCCTATGGGAGAGTTTATGGTGTCCATTAATGCATCATTAGAGGGTGTGGGACAATTCTTATGCAAGAGGGGCGAGTGATAGCATATTGTAACACCCCAAAATTGGCATCTTGCAACCTTAACTAATTTTGTTGCATTTGTCGCTCTTCTAAATCATCAAAGTCCTATTGTACTAGGCAATTCTGAGTTTTCATTGACTC
This sequence comes from Thuja plicata, assembly GCA_018584345.1. Classification (NCBI taxonomy): domain Eukaryota; kingdom Viridiplantae; phylum Streptophyta; class Pinopsida; order Cupressales; family Cupressaceae; genus Thuja; species Thuja plicata. Next base: position 947,770 of record MU225632.1, on the reverse strand, counting down.
TACTCGACCTGAGTGTCAAATGCAGAAAATCCTAAATCTGTATTAATCATACATCATATTTAATTCCTAAATATCTATTTAGCTAAACAAACCTTATGATCGAATTAATTTAATTATAAAGTCCTAGCACTTTAATTAAATTAAATTCACCCTCTTTAGCTGAGACACATGGAAAAGGAATTAAATGATATTTAATTATTAAATAAATATCCTCATTTTCAATAATTGAATTTAATATTCAGATAATTGAGAAAAAGCAATTATGAGGTCATATTTATTTAATTAATTAGATATTCTATCAACGATTTTTCTTTTATTTAGAATTGGAAACTTCTCTTCTAAGAGAGAGAAAAATATATAAATCAAATAAAATAATTAAATTTAAAGAAAACAGAATTAAATAAAAAAAAAGAATACAGTTAAAGCAGGAAGAAAACAATTTATTGAATTCTTTTCAATAAATCTTTCTGTTTTTAACTAGATTTTCTATCTGTTTTATTTCAAAAAGGAAAGTTTCTATTTTGATCATCTCAGAGTCTATAAAAGAACTCTCATTCTTCATTCAAAACCCCTGGAAAAACTCTACTCATTTTGCATTGTTAGAATACTGAATTATTGTCTCATTTTCTTGCTAATCTCATATAGAATAATTTCATATTGCAATAAGATAGTTTCAATTTCTAGACTAAATTGCATTGAAGTTATGTCTTAGCTTAATCTCCCATATTTCATTTCTTAGCATAATCTTGCATTGTATTGCATCCATCATGATAAATCCTTCATTCTTAGATTGGTCCATGGTTGTGAGACTCTCAATCTGAGAGCAATTTCAAAACCCCGTCTGGATAGAAGGTAACAGGTTGAATCATATAGGTAGACAGGATGAATAACCTCATATTAAGTCTTGTGTGTACTTGGTTAAGAAGGACTATGTTGAAGTGTATGGTGAATTAACAAGGCCAAATTTACCGCATACATTTCTGGCACCCATCGTGGGGTTTTTTATTATTGCGGGCCTCTATGAATGAGATGTTATCTGTCAAGTGCTTGACATCCCTTTGGCATACAATATCCTGCTAGGAAGGCCATATATTCATGAAATGCAAGTTGTCCCTTCTACATACCATGAGTGCATTAAGTTCCCATTCCAAGGCTCTGAAGTGACTATACCTGCTAATACATGCTATGATTACAATGCCCTCACAAATCTGCTGACATCCTTGTACCTACGAACAGAGAATCTATTGAAATCCTTGAGGATAAATTAAAAGAAATGGAAAAGAACTTGACTCTCAAAGAAACTGATATGGGAGGATATCAGATTGGACTTGTATTATCTATTACATCTTTGCCTTTGTCTCCCTGTTCTTTTGGGAGACCTTCTGAGAACACTAAACCTTCTATGGTTTCTCCTCCAACAAAGTATGGTGGTACCTTTGTACAAGCCACAGTACCATTAGAAGAAGAAGCTGAAATTAGATCTATCAAAGCTTGGATCTATAAAGGAGAAGACAATTCTGAAAATACTCCTCCTTATGACATAAAACCTAAACAACATGGTAAAGGTTTATCTATTATGCAACATTTTGGCTATACAGGGAATGGTCCCATAGGTGCGAATCATAAGGGATTGATTGCACCACTTGAAGCTATTGGTCATAGAACAAATGACTCTATAGGTATAGGCTTCCAAAAACTCACATTCCAATTGGGAATAAACAAGTTTGTACCTCGAGAAGATAAGAAACCAACACCTGAAGAAACACCTACAATTGCAAAACCAGAAGACAGCTCTAATGAGGATACTTTTCCTTATCCTATTCCACCAGACCTGACACCACTCTTTGTTGAGCCAGATAACTTTATACCATGTGTCAGTACTGTAGACACTAACAGCGATTCTGAAACCACCACTTCAATTGCTCCATTAACTTATGAAGAGTGGAAAGACATATATACTCTGAACCCTAGTCATCAGAGTGATTTATTCATACCACCACACTTTCAAGAATAGTTTGATCAAGAATTCCAGTCACTTCTCCTAACACAAGAGGCAAGTGATGATACAAACACTACTGAGGTACCTAGGTCAACAAGTGCTCATTTGACCATAGCAGAAGTTCTAGGTAGAACTCATCCCAACTGGGGACAAAGAGTTGATTTTACTCATGTTCTTGACCTGAGACCTAATGATGAAACAAACTCCCATGAATATGAGTTTGACAACTTGTCATATGCCACTTCTGACAAAGATACAGATACAACAAATGCATATGAATACCTTCTCGAAGTAGGTGAATGGTCTAGTATAGGGTCACATAAGTTTGAATCCCTAGGGATTAACATGTCGTCTACTACGGTCGTTAGGAATCAAAGGGATTTGATTATACCTTTGGATGAGATCACTTTGGGTCTCGACTTTCTTGTCCATGCATTTGATGATTATACCGTGAATGCACTTGAACCCATCACTCCTCTTTCACTTTGCCATCTTGAGCTTATAGACTGGAACTCTACCTCCCCATCTAATGAAGACCTTACATTCCAGAATGATTACACTCTTGCCTGTTACTTACACGCTGTCGAACCTGTAACGTCTCCTACCAGTGAAGCAAGTGTTAACATGACTGAGGCTGACATCAAGTATCTTAGTCAAAAAATAAAAAGAAGAAAAAATAAGTGCTCTGATGGTGAAAACCACGTTGTGGCAGTATCAGAGCCTAAAATAGTCAAAATAAAAGACGTATCCAAGGGTGAAAACCTCTTTGAGGCGCCTGAGGATGAGATACTTGATGCGCTTCTGAGTCATTTTTAGGAAAGATCATCTATTCTTATTGAACTAACTCAACCTATCAACTTGGGTACAGAGGCAGAACCTCAGATTATTCACTTGGCATAATCACTATCAGAGGTAGAAAGAGAGGAATTCACCACATTCTTCAGAAACAAAAAGATTAACTTTACATGGAAATATTTAGATATGCCTAGATTAGACCCTAATCTAATCATGCATCATCTATCCATTGCACCAGGTGTTAAGCCTGTCATGTAGAAGCTTCGAAAAATGCATCCACACGTAGCTCTACTTGTCAAAGCTGAATTAGAGAAATTGCTTAAGGTAGTGTTTATGAGAGTAATTGATTATGCAGAATGGATCTCTAATATTGTTCCAGTGTCCAAACATGATAAATCTATAAGAGTCTACATAGACTTCAGAGACTTGAATTTGGCATGTCCTAAGGATGATTTTCCATTGCCTAATATTGATATGATCGTAGATATGACAGCTGGGTATGAAATGTATTCACTAATGGATGGTTTCTCTGGTTATAACTAGATAAAAATTGTGCTAGAGGACCAAGAGAAAATAGCTTTCACATGTGCCTGGGGCACCTTCTATTGGAATGTCATCCCCTTTGGACTCAAAAATTCTGGTGCTACATATCAGAGAGTGGTTACCACCATATTCCATGACATGATGCATAAAACAATGGAAGATTATGTGGATGACACTTTAGCCAAGAGCATGCACCGAAAGAAACATCTTTTAGATCTAGGTCCTATACTAGATCGTATGGAACAATTTAGTCTAAGGCTCAATCCTAAGAAATGCACATTTGGTGTAACATTTGGTAAGTTACTTGGCTATACAATCTCTACCAAAGGTATTGAAGTAGATCCTGCAAAAGTACAAGCTATTATGGAAATGCCACCACCAAAAAATATCAGACAAATGAGAGGACTTCAAGGCTGACTGCAGTCTATCCAACATTTTATTTCTCAACTAGTGGACAAGTCACAACCATTTACCAAGACTTTGCACAAGGGTGTGGCTTATCTGTGGAATAAAGATTGTGATGAAGGGTTCACACAAATCAAGTAGTATCTTGCAAACCCACCAATCTTGATGCCTCCCATTCATGGGAAGCCACTTGTACTTTACATATCTGCTACAGATACATCATTGGGTATCCTATTGGCTCAAGAATATTAGCACAAGAAAGAAAGGGCTATCTATTACATTAGTTGAACTCTGGTCTCCTATGAAATGAAATATTCTACTATAGAGAAGGCTTGCCTTGCTATGGTGTTTGCTTCACAAAAATTGCAACACTATATGTTGGCTCATACTACACGTCTAATTTCTAAAATTGATCCTCTAAAATATTTACTCAGTAAATCTACCCTCATAGGTAGACTAGCTAAATGGGTCATGCTTCTGAGTGAGTTTGATATTGAATATGTTGAAAGGAAAGCCATTAAGGGCCAAGCAATAGCAGATTAGTTGGCAGAAGCACCTCTAGTTTATCATCAACCATTGCACATTGAATTTCCAGATGAGTCCATATTACTTCTTACACATCGCTCATGGACTATGTTTTTTGATGGTTCATTTACCCAGCAGGGGTCAGGTGCTGGAATACTATTCATTACACCTCAATAGTACTCATTACCAAAATCATATAAGATGTTGTTTCCTTATATGAATAACATTGCTGAGTATGAATCCCTCATCAATGATATGAATATCGCCCTTGAGTGGCGCGTGGATGAACTAAATGTTCTTGGAGATTCTAAGTTGGTCATTAATCAGGTCAAGGATATCTATCAGACAAGGGATGAAAATTTGGTACCTTATAAATGATTGGTTGATGATATTAAATAGTAATTTACTCATATCACATTTCAATAGGTTTTGAGGGCAGATAATAAAGTGGTAGACGCCATGGCTACTCTTGCCTCTATGGTGCAAATGCCTAAAAATGATTTTAGACATGAATTCCTGGTGGAGATGTTACTCTACCCAGCCTATGACTCCCCTGACTCCCGGATGATCTATTATGTCATAGGACATGATTCATCCTACTACAATCACATCTTCTCCTACCTACATGACCAGATTATTCTAGACACTTACTCTCAGAATGAGAAACGTCACCTAATCCGCAGTGCTTCACGGTTCATCATCATTGCTAATGACTTGTATAGACATGGTCTAGACGGTACCCTCCTTAGGTGTTTAGAACTTGATGAGTCCAAACAAGTGTTAGTAGAGGTGCATGAAGGCATCTGTGGGTCACACTCTAATGGCCTGACATTGGCCCACAAACTTATTAGAGATGGTTACTATTGGCCAGACATGGAAAAAGAAGCAACACAGTTTGCTAAGTCCTATAAACAATGTCAATTACATGGAAACCTGATTCATGCTCCAGCCAAGGAGCTTATTCCATTTATTACTTTCTGGCCATTTCAGCAATAGGCCTTTGATTTAGTGGGTTAGATCTACCCCTCATCCTCCAATGGACATAAGTTTATCATTATAGCTATGGATTATTTTACTAAGTGGGTGGAGGTAGTCCCTCTCACCGTTGCCAGTGGTAAAATAGTAGCAATGTTTATTCTCAATTACATCATCTGCAGGCATGGTGTACCCTCAATGATTATCACAGATAACGGGGGATAATTTAAAAACAAGGATTTGAAAGAGCTATGCTCTAAGTTCAAAATTATTCAACACTGGTCTTCCATCTATTATCCTCAGGGTAATGGATAGGCGGAAGCTTCCAACAAAAAAATCCTTAAGATCCTGCATCGCATAGTGCACAAGTCCGGACGAGATTGGCATCTCTGGATCAACCCATCTCTTTGGGCATACAGAACACGTATAAGAACACCAACAGGGGCTACACCGTATGCATTAGTTTATGGAGAAGATACTGTGCTACCTATTGAGGTCGAGATTCCTTCTTTGCGAGTCTCTCTGAAGGTCCTCATCACTTTTGAAGATACTAGAATATATCGGCTACAAGAGCTAGAATTACTTGATGAATGTCACCAAGTGGCGTTCGATCACCTGAGAGAATACCAAAAGAGGATGTCTAAAAACTATAACAAGAAGGTCAGACCAAGAGACTTCCAAGCGGGTGACCTCATTCTGAGGGAGAACCCTAAGAATCAGCAACATTGGGTCCAGAAAGGAAAGTTTGAACCTAATTGGCTCGGTCCGTATATTTTTATTGCAGTGTTTGGATCTGGTACCTATCAAATCTCTACTACTGAAGGAGAACAACTCAAAGAGCCCATCAACACTCTTCATTTGAAGCGGTTCTACAGCTGAGACACCTTCAGTATGCTCATGTATATACTAAAGTCCTAAAAAAATTCTAAAAATCTGAAAAAGTCCTGAAAAAATGATCATCTTAGTGAAAACCTAGTGATAGGCGCTTTGATGTATCTCCAAAAAAAAATCATATATTCCAAAAATACAAAAAAATAAAAAATTGAAAAATACAAAAAAAAAGAGAAAAAGAAAAAGGTGCCATTGATGAAAACTTGGCAAATAGGCGTCATGGTAGCAAAAATAATTTCTGCCAAGAAGGTGAAAACCTGGTAAATAGGTGCCTCTTGTTCCACAATGCTATATCTATCACAGCACCCCTTGGCTTTATGCATTTTCTTTTGCTGCATTGCTGCTTTCCTTCTTTCATTTGCTTTCAGTTCCAGTCAAGACACCAACTCACATGGATTGAAACTAGTCATACTCTTAGGGCAACCCTCCTATTCTTGGGGGCATTGTCTTATTATCTTTTTTAGATCTACTTTGTGACAGTCACCAGTGGTTCTCACTGCGTCTGCCTCCTGTCACTTAGCTTATACAGAGTTCTCTCTTCTTGAGAATCTCCCTCACATCAGCCACCAATGGTTCTCACTGCGTCTGCCTACTGATGTATAGCTTATGCTACAATCATTTCATTTGAACATCTCTTGCGTCAGTTACCAGTGATTCTCACTGCATCTGCCTACTGTCGCTACTTTATCAAGATTGTTCACATTTGTTACAGTTGGAGTTATACTCACACACTCTATCTATCGATACTTGGTCTTGATGATTATATGCTTTAGTTTGTACATATCTTTTAGTCACTTTTGTGACACTCTGGTTCCTTTGCGAACCCTCCTGACTTGTCATTGATTTAGTGCCACACACTTGGGGGCAATCACATCTGGTTTGTCCTCGCAACATACGTCAAGTCAGTCATCATTACTTGGGGGCATAGGCCCCCCATTTGATCACATCTCTGGTTTACACCTGAGTTAGTAATCTTGTCATTTCTCAAGGACATCTCTCTACTGACACAAACTGGTGTTTTTCAACACCACAATAACAGTGTTTTTTAACACTATCTTTGGACACATCTATGTTTTTCAACACATATCGGATATCTCACACGTAAACATCTATCGATAACATTCAAACACAATGCATGCACAAGCACAACGGTGTTTTTTAATACCTCATACACATCTACATTTGAAAACTTTGAAATAGGCCGAGCTATGCTTGAATATTTCTTTGTATGTTGTCTATTCTCATGAATTTCATTGATATTTTCTTTGTCTACTACTTGTTGGCATAGTCCCGATGATCTGGCAACGTCAAATAAATAGGGTGTATGTGATAAGAGCTCCCGCAATAAGGTGGAACAACCTCACATCCCTCAATCTTGTTTATTTGTACGCTATGGTGAGGTCAATACTATCTCATTGCTTGTTATTGCTCTATTTTTCATTACTTTGTTTGTTATTGATCTGTTTGTTTACGCATAATCGCACTCATGGTTATCCTGGCTTTGAATGCCTTGATACTGGTGTACTCTTGCAACATTAACTAGAAACAATGTTTAGGTCATCTTGGCTTTTGTGCCCTGGTGCTTACATTCGTTTCCTACATTTTATCCAATGATATGTCATATTAATATCCTTATGGTTGCATTGTGGTGCCAGTAAGGGTTGTATCTACTTTGATGTTCCAAAAAATGCTCAATGATGATAAATATACAATGGGTCTCACAACCATGTCCTAAAATTGCACCTTCATATTTCATCTAGCATAGGATTGCATTTTCATTCTAGACTTGCATTGTGGCAATGATTCAGTGTTCTCTTCATTGCATTCTTCTGGGTTCATACTTTGGAGAGTTCTTCTTCTTCACCGTTCATGTTTCATCACGTCTGCATAGGTGTTCGATCCTCGCCCTTGTTTCTTCACATGTTCTTTTGGTTAGCATTTGTTGTCCTACATGAGATGTTAGTACCATATACATATTCATATTCACATTTCATAATCATCCATACATTACATCTACATTCTCATTTATATATTGCATTTGCATAAATCATTTACATACATACATCTTTAAATTCATACATGTGCATTTCATAGATATCTTTCAAACATGTTCATCCATTTGCATACATTCTAAACATCTAAGCATATAGGAAACATCTCATAACAGACAATATACAATATGCGATGAAACCAAAAGATGAGCTCATATATATATATATATATATATATATATATATATATATATATATATATATAATGTGTTGATACAAATATAAAATGGTGCTACTCGAGCACGATCTATCTCAAAATGGTGATATAATACAAAGATGCCAATGCATCAGATACATCCTATGATCTCATATCTCTAGCTATCAGCCTAACTCTGGCCCTCTTCCTCATCACCTAGAGGAGGTGGAGGTGGGGCCCTATCTAGAGGAGGCACCCTCTGTGCTCCCTCTGATCCTCTCGCATAAATTGAGAATTTGGCTACCTGAGATGCCTCGTCAGGCACCACACCTATATAGGAGGCATAGTAGTATGCTGCTCGTGTCGTCTGCTGATGCACCTCCTCCTATGACTCTTGCAACTACTCCCGGAGATCCTGTATCTCCCTATCTCGGTTCACCAGTCTGGCATCTTGCACAGCTAACTGGATGGTCAGATCCCCCACCTGTCTAGCGAGCTTCCTCGCTCTCTCCCAGGATCATCGTTGTAGGTCTTGCGCTTTGTTCTGCGCAGGCTGATCCTCCTGCATAGGATCCTCATCCTGTAACTCCTCCTATGGAGGTACCTGCTGCTCCTCGATCGTCTGCTCTACCGGCCATCGCTGAGACTGCCTAGTGCTGCCACTGCCACCAGCTCCTGCATCCATCCCCATATGTCGGGCGGGGATGTCCACCTAAACTGTTTGGGGTTGAGGCCCCTGTTGTGCCCTCTATTATGGAGGTGGCATCTGTACCTGTTGTGCCACCTGTGGCTATACAACCTATGGTGGTACTACCTGTCCTCTACCCGCTGTACTCACTAGATCTGTAAACCTCAAGAAAGGGTGCATGATGAAGTGCTCCCTGTAGTCAGCAGTGACGCTGGCATCTGCTATATCCCTGAGGTAATCCCACTGAACTGGGACCAATGACTGGATGCCTATCATGGTACACCCTTGGTCTAGTGGCGTACCCCAGCCTCTCCTACCCTCATCAGTAAATCTCGAATATACCATGTAATCCTGTGAGATGTCCTATGGGTGACCAAACTGCTGCCATACCCACCTTTATGGAAACCTCTCAATGACTATAATTGTGTGACCAATCATCGCATGCGAGCAAAACATATGACTCAGATGCTCTACTGTCTCATCCCAAGCCTCTGTAAGCCTCCATGGCCTCCATATGACGACTGCCAAATCATCAAGATGCGCTCGCCACTGATCCACCTTACCCAACGTAGGCTGAGTAATCATACCTCTGTACCGACAGATATAAGGCTCCAAGGGCTACCTCATATCCTAGCATATCGGCCTAGTGATGGGAAGGTGCTCCCAGGCCCACACCTATAATACAAATACCTCGGCAGCCATACTCTTCGCCTCTCTGTAGACAACCTTATGCATCTCACGATACATGTGTGCAAGCATACACTGACCCCATCCATAGTGTCAGGGTTGTGCCATCATCAGCTGCAACATCCTTCCCTAGCCACACTCTAGACCGTGCTATCCATGGTCAAGCATCAAATAGCACCCAAGGAAGCATGCTAGTACTACTGGAAACTTGTGGGTCGCCCCATATGAACCGATCAGATCCTCCCATGGGATCGCTCTGCCCATCACAAGGTCATCCTGGAAGACCTCTCTCAATGCTGCTGTGCCCACCTTGGGCCGTGTCTCATACTCAACTCTGGTCCTGATGAATGGTATCCTCAGGATCCTATAGATGTCCTTAGGAGTAATAGTCATCTCCCCCTGTTGTAGGTAAAATGTGTTCATTTCCAAATGGAAACGCTCAACCAATGCTCCCAGTAGTCCATGATTCACCCGAATCTCGGGTATATCACATAAAGTACTCAGTCCCAATGTGGCTAGGTGTGCTGTCTTGGCATCATCTAGATGAGATATCAACCTGCTAATGGCCAGATGATGCAATCTGAATGCAATATCAGGAAAGTCAACCTACAAGACATATGAACAACAAAGCACTATCAGTAATTGACAATAATCAAAGCATAATGCAATAAGGAAGCATTCACGACATCCTACTGACATTAACGACGCTGATGCAAAAGCTATTGGATGCGACGCAGACTGATTTCATGTTGAGTCTGACCATTTTTTTCATGCGAGGTAGCAGAATTTTGCACAAAGAAGTTCTCTTTCGCGCGAAGAAGTTCTTCACATCGTGCGATATTGGAATTTCCTGCAACATTTTATGCCTGTTCGCATGAGGAAACGCCCTGTTAAGGGGTTTTTCACGCGAAATTGGGTGCTGACTCGTGCAAGTGTTCACATCGAGTGGTGCAAAGAAGTTGTTTCTTCGCGCAAGATTTCCCTACAGGGCGCGCGAAGAAACTACTTCGCGTGAAGACCCGTGACCCAAAATTTAAAAACGTGCATAAACGAGCAAAAAATTGACAAAAATGCATAAATTTGAATTACAGGGAGGTTTATTGACTACTTACAGGTGGTCTGTACGCTGTGGGCCAGCTGTGTCTCCTGGACCGCTCAAATTGATGGCTTCTATAGGGGACCACCATTTTGTCTTCTACTCAGAGCTCTCAATTCACAAAGTTAAAGGGTTGAAATGATTTGAAAATGACCCTTTTTGTCCTTATATAGGTTTTGACCTAATTTTTCAAAGTGCTTTGTTTTGCGTGAAAATTGTACCACTACCTAATTTGACCATCTTGAATCTATTTTCGTGATCAAAATCAAAATCTGACACTTCTATATAGCTCAAAATCGCATTTTAAAATTTTTGGGACTGACGCGATCGGACGCTTGTGCAATCACCCTTCTGACATCGCTTTCTCGTCAGAATCTTATCATATCATCATTTTATGAAATCTTTGACTTTTTCTTCAAAAGTCAACTTTGGTGAACTCTGGTCAACTTTGGTCAACCCCAGTCAAACTTGGTCAACCAGACCTTGAAATCACTCGAAATTGATTTTGAATCTTATGCATTCTTCCATAATCTGTTCTGAGTTCTTCTTGATCTTCGACTCCACATCTATCTATGATTTTTCGCTCTCCATCATCATTATGACGTGTCATCTTTCAATTTCACTCCCGAGGGGGTAGGATGATTACATCATTGAATCTATTTCGATCAATCTAATCTGATTTTCAAAAGTCCTCATTACTAGGGGCATCTCATCACTTGGGGCATGTTCAGCTTTTCGTACCTCACGGTCAAAACTGGGTGTTCCATACTTTTCAATTACTTGGGGCATGTTCAATTTTTCGTACCTCATGGTCAAAACTAGGTGTTCCATGCTTTTCAATCACTTGGGGCATGTTTAGTTTTTTGTACCTCACTGTCAAAATTGGGTGTTCCATACTTTTCAATCACTTGGGGCATGTTCAATTTTTCATACCTCACAGTCAAAACTGGGTGTTCCATGCTTTTCAATCACTTGGGGCATGTTCAGTTTTTCGTACCTCACGGTCAAAACTAGGTGTTCCATGCTTTTCAATCACTTGGGGCATGTTCAGTTTTTCATACCTCACGATCAAAACTGGGTGTTCCATGCTTTTCAATCACTTGGGGCATGTTCAGTTTTTCGTACCTCATGGTCAAAACTGGGTGTTCCATGCTTTTCAATCACTTGGGGCATGTTCAGTTTTTCGTACCTCACA
>MU225632.1:894989-934196 GCA_018584345.1 Thuja plicata | reverse complement strand
ATATGATGTATGATTAATACAGATTTAGGATTTTCTGCATTTGACACTCAGGTCGAGTAGAGTCAGTGAAAACTCAGAATTGCCTAGTACAATAGGACTTTGATGATTTAGAAGAGCGACAAATGCACCAAAATTAGTTAAGGTTGCAAGATGCCAATTTTGGGGTGTTACAGCGAGCACAAATTTAGATTTGTCTTGAGTTTTCCTGCCAGATTGCTATCTGTTACAGGTCTAGGTTGGTTAAGGGGGTGATCTAAAGCTTGTACAAGATCTCTATGATAGATCTTAGTGTATTTTATGTTGTATGTGGCCGTAATTGAGAAGGCCTTATAGCTTGGCATGTTGCATGTAATTGATAATTAATTAGTTGATATTATTTATATCTTGTTGTGTTGTGATTTTCGTTGTTGTTTTTGTTGGCTTCAAGTTTGGACATCTCTCTCTTGAGATATCTCCAGCCTTGACTGCGTCAATCTATTCCCTCAGAGTCTGGTTGGACCAGAAATGGAATGGTTCTCACATTTTCCCCATGACATTCAGTCTTGGGGAGAATTAGATGAGAAATTCATCGCTCACTTTCATCTTAATGTGGAGTGAAAAGTCAGTATAAAGGACTTTTGTGACCTAAAAAAAGAAAGAGGGTGAACCCTTCTCCAACTTCTTGCAGTGATGAAAAGTGTAAATAATTGAATTCCCTACAATATTCTAGAAAATGACATCATAGTCATGTTTATGTACAATCTTATCCTAGACATAGCTTACACTGTTGAATTAAAACTATCCCAAACCTTTAAAGAATTGATTAAAAAGAGAATTCAATGCAAGAAAATTTTAATTAAAAAAGGAATCCTTGCTGACCCCAACCAATAGAATACCACCAAGTCTCCCATAGACAAGTTGAACAGGTAGAATAAAAACAATAAAATTACTAATGATGGAGTCATTGATGTTAAAACTATTAATTATGCCCAACACAAACTTAGTCTAAAAGGGGCATAAATCCAAAACCCAACTCCACTAACACAAACACCTGTTGAAAATACCTAAGAGTCTAACTTATCTCAATTTAACATGCAAAGGCCTTTGAGAATTTTGTTCCCAAAATGAGAATACACACCTTTGAGAGAACCCATTGAATCAACACTAAAGAAATTAATCCAATTAGGTATAATCACTCTACCTGAAATACAAGAATCGAACATGGTGTTGTAAAATCCAAGTGGTGGAATGATAATGATTTTTGTGAATACCACCGAGTTAAGGGTCATAAGATGTCAAAATGTTATATGCTTAAGAACATAATTCATGATCTCATCAAGCAAGGCCATATTAATGTCAAAAATATGAATCCAAGAGAGAAAACCAATTATATTATCGTTAAAGATCCCTTTAACAATCATAATAAAGGGATATCCCCTATGTTCAGTAATCAAGCCAACTATCTATATTATTTACCAGATAATGTGATAAATTGCATCAACATAGCCAATGACCAAATCATAACTATGACCATCATGGATAAAAACTCACATTGTGTTGTAACCACTTATCACTCCAAGGTTTTACTATAGGGGGAACCTTCAACCTCTAATTCATCTTCAAGCTTGGTTTCACCTTTGTTAGCGAACAGATTTGTACTTCAAAAAGTAAACACATAAACTAACTCCAAATGCCTGAAAACAAGAACAAAGAGCACTAGCAATTGGATAAGTTATCATTGGATTTATAAATTTCCTCTAAATTGAGAGGTGCAACTCCCTCTTAAAGGATTTGCAATGAATTTAAATGCTGATATGATTTTCACTAGAAAGAAATAAAGGAACTAACACCTACTCATAACCATGAAGTAGATGCGAGAAGATTTAAATACATAAGTAAAATGAATGTAATAAAATGATACAAATCTCACTTCCTTCACACTCACAAATGATAACCAAGTACAAAAAGACGCGAAGAGTGTACACACTTTCCAATAGATAACTGAATCTGAAAACAAAGTTTTAGAATCAATTACATGTACAACTCATTATGACAAATGATATTGAAATAATCTTAATGAAACATAGCTCAATAAAATCTGAAGAAAACAATAATGAATTCAAAGACCCATAGATATTTTCTCCACTCTTTCAATATCAAATATGAGCTCACAGACTCATATATTTGAATAACAAAACTACATGAAAATAAAATAAGCTCCCTCGATACAATAGAAATTAGAAAATTATCCCTCCTTTTCTGTAGCACATAGACCTCTGTGAAAAAGAAGAACCCTTCTACTTTGGAAAATCTTCCCTTAAATAATCTTCGGTACATTTCCCTAATTGAATCTTGAGAAGATTACTAATATTTCCTCTTTTCCCCAGGTGGCTCTTTTTATTTAAAATAACTAATTCTTGAAAAAAATTTAATTGATCTTCTTTTAAATTATTTCCTCCCATTCCTTCTTATGCCCCATATCCTTATAAACATTGGGATAAAATGTTTATGATGAGAATTTTTTCCAAAATAAAATGATACGCGTAATTATATTGGGACATGTGGCACTTTGTTGCATGTTATAGCCATAATTAAATTTGTTCAACAAACCCAAGTATCTCTCAATCAACATTAATGTCATTGACAATTTTGACAGGTTGTACTATGTTATTCATATCTTTAAAACCTAATATAATTATATAAATCTCTCTGGCGAGGATTTAGAAAAATAGGTTTCCTGAATCATGTCACAAATTTAGAAAGATCCAATGGGGCAATAGAAAGTTTAGTTTTACAGACTTGTATTCTATTATTTGTATCTTGCAAACCAAACATAATATTTAAAATATCTCTAGTGAGGATTTAGAAAATTATGTTTCCTAAAAAGTATCCGAAATTGAGCACGATCCAATGGATGAATTGGGAGTTATGCTCCCTACATAGAGACTGATTTTTCTGTCTTAGAAAATTCATGGTTACAGGTTGTGAGTACTTTATTTCTTAATCTTTGTTTTCTCAATTTGAAGATAGAGGTAGGATCAAGAAATTTTTCTGAGATTGGAAGAGATTTCCACACCATGATTCATTTTCAAGTAATGTAACAAGATCTGGGTCACGGGAGGAACATCTTCATCTTGGTATGACCTTAATATCCCTTATAAGAATAATATCCGGTGCCAAAAATCACTAAGTATATTTTGTATCCTTGAGTTTACTAAAAAAATTCATTCCTCACAAAGAGCATTAACCAGGTTGTTGTCGTGTGCATACATGATCTTTTCAATGGTCTTTTGGATCATTGAACCCATGAACTTATGAATTTTGAACCTTGAACCTTGAACCTTGAACCTTGAACCTTTATACTTTGCTGAACCTGTTGAACTCCATGGAACCTGTGAACTCATTGAACCCGTTGGAAATTTTGAACTATTTGAATTTCTTGAGCCACTAAATTTGTGTCTTTGAACTACTTGAACTGATTGAACTTCTTGAACCGGTTGAACTTCTTGAACTGATTCAATGGGTTCGATGGTTCAAAGGGTTCAAAGACTTGATCCTTTTTACTTAGTCAAAATTTTGGCATGAAATTTTTTTAAGGGAAAGGTATAATGGACAAAATGAGAGACTTGATTCCAATTTGGTTTGAAGGTAATTACATGCAGTTGGATTTGAAGAAAAAATTGGAGGGTAAGGTAACATTGGCTCTGACTAGGGATGTGGAATAAAAGGGCACACATGCTTGAAGATATCTCTTGTAGAGACTAGTGCCTAGCTCCATTGGGTTACAGAGTCAAAGAAAGACATGAGCATAGGGAGATTCATATAGATAAGTGGAGGGGAGAAGGGCAAACTGACAAGCCAAAAATGAAAGCTAAAGCAGGCTACACCTAGAATACACCAAAATTTATTTACAAAACATAGGGAAAGAAACCCATATATCCAATAATGCATCTGACTGCTCATGTGAATCCATAAATTGGTTGTGAGAAGTACCTTCCAGTGTGAAAAAATGGTTGATATGTAAGCATAATCATTGAAAAAAACAACCTACAACCACTATGAGGAAAGGACCAAAGCCACTCCTCATCATATACTTTTGGCTGCAATCCATTAACACCATCTCGAGTGAGTTGATTTGTAACACAAATACCAGTGTCTCCCATATGGATGTCAGAAAAATAAGTTAGGCTTTTGATAGGACAACCTTCCTCAAGGTTGTGAAGATGATTTGCAAGAATCTTCTCATTGAAACTTAAATTTGAATTGCTAGAAATTTTCTCTCCAAGAATATATTACCAACACCAGCTTTAAAGAAAAAAGATTCAAACATGAGATTATTATCAAATAGCTCATCTTCACAATCAAATTTGAATATTTATAATTCATATTTTGTGTGTGGAATCATAATAGAGATGAATAATTTTTCCTCTGTTTGTACTTGAATATTCTCAATATTATCCAATGGTTTGGGCTAGAACAACTCTTCATTACTTTTCCTACCCTCAAACTGAATAGATTCATAATCCACCTGCATATCAGGATGATATATATCTTCTATTTTATCACCACCATATATTTCTTATTCTTGCTAACCCATCATGCTTTCCTGATTAAAATTACTTATGGAATTGTATTAGAAACATCAAATGCAAATAATTCAAATTCTGAAAAAGAAATACTTTCCAACAATATTTCATTTGATTTCTCACCATCAAATCCTTGTTTAGAAGAAGATGCATTTGGGCATGTCAATAAATTTTATGTTTGTTTGGTGTGATTGTCGCTGTCATCAGAAGAAAAATTATTTTCAACATGCAAATGATAAGTCCCTACAATGCTACGAGAGCTATCTTCAGTCACAAAATATGCATGAAAATCTTTATCATTAAAGACTGTTAAATTTTGATGATAAAAGATAGGTAGGGATGGTTTTTTTGCCTTCATAATAGGTTTCTTTTGTTGTGGCCTTTTCTTTGAATAAAATTTTTGATCATAAAGACAAATTTTAGATTGGGGCACATTCACAACACATTCATTTATGCACTTCATTCCACTTAAAAACATATCATCGTCTATTTCAATAGCCTCTTTTTGTGCATCTTTCAAGTTTTGCATTTTGTTATGCTTCAGATGGAATTTAATTTCATTTTGTAATGCAACAATAAAAACACATAACTGATTACTTTCATTGGGTTGGCAAGCTTGAGGAATCTTACTAACATGTCTATTAAACCTTTGAATGAAGCTTTTCATAGATTCATCTTTTTCCATATGGATTTGAAAGAAATTCAACAACAACTCATAAGTATCAACTACAGGCTGAAATCTTCCAAGAAATTTTACCATTAAATAATTCCATCTAGTAATACATCCATCTTGCAAATTCTGAAACCATTCAACAACATTTTGGATGAGGCTTTCAAAAAATAGTCTGACAAACACATCATCTTCTTGCACTCTAAGAATCCCACATGTAACAGTAACTACTTTAATATGATCCTCTGGGTCTTGGGTTTTATCTCCAGCAAACTTTGGAAGATATTCCCTTGATCTTTTAGGAAGGGATGAATATTGGAGCAAATAAAAATGTCCAATTTGAGCCCCCATGGATGAGATGTAACCAAAGCCATAACACATTGGAATTATTTAACCAACAGATTCCTGAATTATACACATAGTCGCCAATCCCTTTATACATAGAGATATTCCAAGGACTAAGGAAATAAATGAGACACTAGTCATTGTTTCTGAAATCCCCAGTAGAGTCTCAAAAAATCTCTTAGTGAACAAATTTGTCCTTTTACAAATGCTTTGAAAATAACTTGTGAATGCCCAAATTAGAAGACAAAACCTGAGACTAACAGTTGAGTCACTTGCAATGGTTATGTGCAAGTGCTCTTTGAATTTTGATATGAAGGTACAAATCCCTTCGTTTGATTTTCAATGAATTAAATAATGATTATGCCTTTTACCATAAGCAAAAGAAGGCACACTGACATTCACCCATCAAAATGGAATGAATATGATTACTGATTTAAATAACTAAAAGAGAAATAAATGAATGGAACAAAGACCATTTATTCAATCTTCCCACTACAAAAGGACAAGAGGAAGATTTGATATTTCATTTTAGATGTGTGAATGTATAAAAGTCATAGATTTTATAGCAAACATAAATACAATAAAATGGAATATGACAATATTTAAAAATGACTGAAGTAACTCATAGATGAACTTCAATCAGAAAAATACATTAAAACTCAAAGATTTGATATATTCCTCCTTTTAAACAAACAACAAATGAATCAAATCCTTGCACCAAAATCACGTTTGAAAATAAAATATACATCTCATCTTTCCTCTGTTACATTGCTAAAATAGAAAATTATTTTCTCCCTAGCTAGCACAGAGGCTCCCATGGAAAAAGAAGAACCCTTCTACTTTGGAAAATATTCCCTTATATAGTATTCGACACATTCCCGTAACTAAACCTTGAGAAGATTATTAATATTTCCTCTTTTTCCCATGTAGCTCTTTTTAGTTAAAATAACTAATTCTTGAAAATGTTTTAATTGATCTTGTTTTTAATTATTCCCTCCCATTCCTTCTTGGGCCCCATATCCTTATAAACATTGGGATAAAGTATTTATAATGAGAATTTTTTCCAGAATAAAATGACAGGTGTAATTATATTTGGACAACTGGCACTTTGTTGCATCTTGTAGCCATAATTAAATTTGATCAACAAACCCAAGTATCTCTCAATCAACATGACTGTCATTGACTATTTTGACAATGTTGTACTCTGTTATTCATATCTTCCAAACCCGATATAATTATAGAAATATATCTGGTGAGGATTTTAAAAAATAGGTTTCCTAAATCATATCATAGATTCAAAAAGATCCCACTGTGCAATAGAAAGTTGTGCCCCTTAGATAGAGACTGATTTATCTATCAAAAAAATAAATTAGGAAATATATTTAGTTTTATAGACCTGTATTCTGTTATCCGTATCTTGCAAACTAGACATACTCTTTAAAATTTCTCTGGTGAAGATTTAGAAAATTATGTTTCATAAAACATATCAAAAATTGAACATGATCCAATCATTTAATTGAGAGCTATGCTCCCTACACAGAGACTAATTTTTGTGTCTCAGAAAATTTGTGGTTACAGGCTGCTAGTAATTTATTTCTTAATCTTTGTTTTCTCAATGTGAAGATAGAGGCTAGGATCAAGAATTTTTTCTAAGATTGGAAGAGATTTTCCTCACCGAAATTCATTTTCAAGGAATGTAATTAGTGCAGGAGAACCCCTTGAAAAATACAATGAGGTCACAAAGCCTCCATGAATGTAAGAGCATGTTTGAATGGTCAAGTGCCTATGGGGATCAAGAGATCCTAGAAATGTAATAAGTCCTAATTTTTAAGGCCCAGTGACTTAGGATGTGTTATAAATACTATGGTCAACTATGGTCAGATGGACATGGGTTGGATATAAATATGTTAGGAAGGGTTGATTTTATGTTTACATGTTCATACATTTTCAAATGTACCCTTGGTAGGTTCCTATTAAGTTTAGGAAGTTATTTTTCAAATGTTGTGAAAAGTTGTCAACAACAAAAGTTGCTAATTGCAACTTTTCAAAATATAGTTACCCAAAGTTCATAACTGACCAAAATTGGTTTTAAATTAAGGGAATACATATAAAATTGTGTCAAAAATTGAATTCAAGGTTTTTCAGAAGAGATGGTATGAAGAAATTTAAAATTCAATAAAACTGCATTTTCCTGTGAAATTCTTTGGTTTCACTTTGTGTGCATAGTTGTACAAATTCCAATGACAAAATTTATTTTATAGGAACTTGTGGGATTTTCTTAGCTTTCATTTTAATTAGGTTAGAGGTATTAAGGTGGATAAATGAGAGATAAATCATGTCACAGACACTTACAAGTTGAAATTTTGAAGAAAATCAGGGTTTTGTCTTCCTATCTCCATATCTCGAGACGTAAACATTGGGAAAATATCCAACCTAGTTTAAAGGAGAGATTGGAGAGTTTAATTTATGTTTCAATTGGTTTTAGAATAAGAGGTTTTAGTTCTGTAGAGTTATGTATGAAACCCTAGCTAGACATCCACATGTGACTAGCAGAGAGACATAAACAAGAAGTTTGCAGACCCCATAACTTTTGATGGGTATCATTTCGAAGACCAAGATTGAAGGAATGATGTTATTTAAAGTGCCTCTAGATTTACCGAGTGTTGATTTAGTGAAATCCCAAGTTTGAAGAGCACTTCCTTCTTTAGGTGCTCCAATTATCCCTCCTAATTCTAGAAGAGGGGTTCCAAGTTAGAAGTGTTGTATGAGGATTGAAGACTTTTCCTTTTGGGAAAAGTGCTGCCATAAATTGTATGTTTTGATAATCCAATTAAATATCTAGGTAATTTGATATATTTTAAATAAAAACTAGAAAATGTGTTAAAAAAGGGCTACTAGAAAACTAGCGCATTCTAAGCCCTTGCATGGTGTTTGTGAACTAGAAGCCAAAGAGTTAGTTTTGGTTGTGTTGGGGAGTGTAAAATGAGTTATTTAGATAGATTGGATAGATCCCATGGCTTGGAGATTGTGTTTCAGAGGATAGGGTAGTGGGCTTCTTGACAAAATGGAGGGATTGAACATATAAGGGAAATACAAGGTTCAAAGACACCCTTCCCAAATAACTCAAAAGGAGATTTCAACCAAACACTTTGACTCAAGGTTTCTAAAGCCACAAGAGAATAAATTAAACCAAATTTAGAAGGAATCAACTTTCTATGAAGTCAAATTCTATGGGCTATGCACAAAGGACTTGAGTTCTTCCAAGAGGCCTAATTGTATTGCATTAGCCATACCCTGTTATTACAACTTTGGGACCCCAAAAATGCATAAAAATGGGCACTTTTACAAAGGAAATATATCATAAACTTAACCAAAAGACTTCAACTCTTTTACAATGGTTAATTATGTCCTAAAAAACTTAAATCTAAAAGGGATTAGTCTCAGACCCTTGGGAACATCAAAATCCCCAAATTAGGCTTCCCAAACCCTCCAAAACTAGGGCTTCTTCAATCTGGACTCTCCAAGCAAAATATCAGCCAACCAGAGGTTGGTTATCCATCCTTTCAACATAAATAAGTTCTTCCCAATGTAAAACGTACCCCTCATGAGGCCCAATATGCTGCTGCTATAGCATTCCAAGCATTTTCATGCTCCTTAACCCTGCAACAAACACAAAATAGAGATCTCCTACAACATCTGATGGATTTTCTTGTATATTTAGTGTTACATATCTATGATACAAATTTATGATTCATCCTCAAGCTACAATGATTACAAAAAGATGATAAATCTTATTCCACGCCTCTAAAACAATGCAAAACTATGCTCTATCAAAGTACAATCTGAGACTTTCAAAGTAAACTCAATATAAAAAGATTGAAATGGATTTAAAATGGTTTTGAAAAACACATAAATGTATATGCAATGAACTATATCCACTGAAACATTCAAAATATCAATGAAATTGCAAAAATTAACTCTTTATTGCTTCAAACTAGAGAAATCCGTACATTCTCCATTCCAGTTGTACTGTGTTCTTCCATGCTCTTTCCAGATCATATATAAATGCCTACCAACTGATTTAACCAATTCCCATTGGTTATTTGGGATTACAAATGCATTTACATGCTTAATTCTATTTTCTCTCCTAAACTAAGTAACCATTAACATTCGAATATTTGAATTCTTAACTTACATAATTTCAAAATTTAAGCATTCTAACTTATAAAAATTATTAAATCTTATTCCTAGGGTCTATTTGAATCCCTTAGATACTATATAAATCCTAATTAGAGCCTTTGGGCACTATTGACCCAATTTTCAATATTTCTACAGTCCTAGCCCTCTACTTGGACAAATAGGACTTGACAACATTTCATTGCATTCTTTATTAAAAATTCTCATTATTAATTCTAATACACCCCAATCTACATTTAGGGATGATTTTATTCCTTTGTCTTTGACTAGATCCATGGTGACCTTAGGTGACTTCATAGGTGCTCATACACCATACACCCCACCTTGGAAAAAGTTCTTGTCCCAAGAACTAAGGGACTTGGCCTCTCTTCCACCCATCCTCCTTGAAGGTGGTCTTCCTCTCTATCCTAGATTAGGCCTCTGATATGATAATAAGTCCCTTCTACTATCCTTCAAACCTGCACTCAAAAGGTTAGAAACAAGGAAAGAAGATTGTTCATTTTGAAATTTGTCATCATGCTTGCTATTTTTCTGTTGTGGATAGTGAACTTGTGGCTTCACAAACTATCCTTAAAACTCATTTTTAGGATCAAATAGACCCCTCCTTGTGTCCTTTAATGGAACGCCTGCAATCTTCTTCATTGATTGCTCCAAAGGACACCACATTGTGCCAATAAGAATACCATATTCATGCCCTATTTTCTGCTACACAAGCAATGCCTCATGACTATCCAAAAATGCATCCTTTAAGACCAATAAAGTGGTCTTAGGTTTCTGCTCTGTAGTCACCATCTTCTCA
Source organism: Thuja plicata (assembly GCA_018584345.1). NCBI lineage: Eukaryota > Viridiplantae > Streptophyta > Pinopsida > Cupressales > Cupressaceae > Thuja > Thuja plicata. The sequence goes on along the minus strand of MU225632.1, from coordinate 923,620 downwards.
TACTTTGGAATCTTCAAATCAACATATGTTTTTGCACCAAAGACAATGATGCTACCAACTTCTTCTACTTGACTTGGAAGAGGTTTAAGGGTGAATTTTCTTCCCTCCTTGTGCACTACATAATCATTCTTTAAACCATAATGAATGTCTTTCTTGCAGCCTTCCATGGTCTCCCTAAGATGATGTGGCAACATATCATGGGAACTATATCACATAGAACCCTATCAACATCACCCCCAATTGAAAAATTTATGTATGCTTTCTCCTTAATCACAATATTCTGATCATTACGGACCCAAGAGGCCCCATATGGTGTACCAATAGGAAATTTAGTTAAGTTTAACTTGTTTACCATCTCATAGGATACTAGATTGTCAAATGAACTAGAATCTATGATAACCTTGCATACTTTTCCATAGCATTTACAATTTTTTCTAAAGATAGATACGTTGGGTATATGTTGAATAGGTGTCCTTCCCATTAAGAGACACTCACCTTCTTCAGGATATGCATAGTCATGGTGTGCTTCTTCTTCCTCTTGTTGGTTATTTTCATCTTCTCCTTGGACCAATTTAACCCTCTTATCATTCTTCTTGGCTTCTCTTTCTGGACACTTGTAGAATGGATGTCCTTCTTCACCACACTTGTACCACTGTCTAGGAAAGCTCTTTCCTCTACCATTTCTTTTTCTCCTTTCTGATATGAGACTTTCTCTTTAACCTTTTCATTCTATCTTTGGCTTGGATATTTTCCCTTGCCCTTTTTTTGTTTCCCTCTTGAACCACCTTGCCTCTCTTGCCTTCTTCTAAGCTTGTCCTCAACTTTCATTGCCAATTACTTGTAGCAATATTCAAGAGTTCTAGGTGTGGCCATGCTCATTTCATCTTGGATGTTGTACTTAAGCCCTCCAAGATATCTAGCCACCTTCTCTTCCACATCTTCATCATGAGAGGCTCTAATTTCAAGTTTTTGAAATTCCTCCATATACCTTTGGACATCCATGTCCTTCTGCTTCAACCCTTGAATCTTCTTGAAGAGTTGAAACTTATACTCCTCAGGTAGAAACTTCTCCCTTATTTACGTTATCATTCTAAGCCATGATGTGATCTTTGGTAGAATTTTCTTCCACCTTTCTGCTTGTAGGAATTCCCACCATAGCAATGCATGACCCTTAAGTCTTTCTTTTTCAATCTTCACTTTATGCTTGTCTTCAATGTCCTCACAGTCAAAGTGGTTCTCAACAACACTGAACCAATCAAGGAGCACTTCCTTATCCATCTTAACATCATACATTGGGATCTCTTCTCTAACTTTGGATTCTCCTTCTTTAACTACCTTTAGGATCTTCACTAGTCTAGCATCCTCAGGATCCAACCTTTCTTCATCAGGTTCCTATTTTGCTTCACCTTCATCATCATGAGGGTCTGAAGAGGGTTTCCAATTTAGAAGTGTTGTCTGAGGATTAAAGACTTTTCCTTTTGGGAAAAGTGCTGCCATAACTTGTATGTTTTGATAATCTAATTAATTTTCTATTTAATTTTATATATTTGAGATAAAAATTAGAAAAGGTGTTAAAAAAGGGCTACTAGTAAACTAGCGCATTCAAAGCCCTTGTGGTGTTTCTGAACTAGAAGCCAAAGAGTTAGTTTTGGTTTTGTTGGGGATTGTAAAAGGAGTTATTTGGATAGATTGGATAGATCCCAAGGCTTGGAGATTGTGTTTTAGAGGATAGGGTAGTGGGCTTCTTGACAAAATGGAGGGATTGAACATATAAGGGAAATACAAGGTTCAAAGACACCCTTCCCAAATAACTCAAAATAATATTTCAACCAAACACTTTGACTCAAGGTTTCTAAAGCCACAAGAGAATAAATTAAACCAAATTCAGAAGGGATCAACTTTATATGAAGTCAAATTCTATGGGCTATGCACAAAGGAATTGATTTCTACCAAGAGGCCTAATTGTATTGTGTTAGGACAACAGTGACCTTCCAGAGCCCATAACTCCAAAAAATTCTAAATGAATTGGAATAAAATTAGGTTTTTGGATACCCTTTGTCAATTTTTAAAATATATATAAAGAAAGAGTTAGGTTTTTTTGGACCATACCCTGCTATTACAGCTTTGGGACCCCAAAAATGCATAAAAATGGGCACTTTTACAAAGGAACTATATCATAAACTTAACCAAAAGACTCAAACTCTTGGAAAGTGGTTAATTATTTCCTAAAACACTTAAATATGAAAGGAATGAGTCTCAGAACCTTGGGAATATAAAAATCCCCAAATTAGGCTTCCCAAACCCTCCAAAACTAGGGCTTCTTCAATCTGGACTCTCCAAGCAAAATATCAACCAACCAGAGGTTTATTAACCATCCTTTAAACATAAATAAGTTCTTTCCAACATAAAATGTATCCCTCATGAGGCCCAATATGCTATTGCTATAGCATTCCAAGCATTTTCATGCTCCTTAACCCTACAACAAACACCGAATGGAGATCTCCTGCAACATCTGATGGATTTTCTTGCATATTTAGTGTTACATATCTATGATACAAATTTATGATTCATCCCCAAGCTACAATTATTACAAAAAGGGGACAAATCTCATTCCATACCTCTAAAACAATGCAAAATTATGCTCTATCAAAGTACAATCTGAGACTTTCAAAGTAAACTCAATATAAAAGGATTGAAATGGATTTAAAAAAGTTTTGAAACACACATAAATGTATATTCAATGAACTATATCCACTCAAACTTTCAAAAGATCAATGAAATTGCAAAAATTAACTCTTTATTGCTTCAAAATAGAGAAATCTATACATTCTCCATTCCAGTCGTACTGTGTTCTTCCATGATTTTTCTAGATCATATACAAATGCCTCCCAACTGATTTAACCAATTCCCATTGGTTATTTTGGATTAGAAATGTATTTACATGCTTAATTCCATTTTCCCTCCTAAACTAAGTAACCGTTAAGATTCAAATATTTGAATTCTTAACTTACATAATTTCAAAAATTTAAGCATTCTAAATTATAAAACTTATTAAATCTTATTCCTAGGGTCTATTTGAATCCCTTAGATACTTTCTAAATCCTAATTAGAGCCTTTGGGAACTATTGACCCAATTTACAATATTTTTGAAGTCCTAGCCCTCTACTTGGACAAATAGGACTTGACAACATTTTATTGCATTCTTTATTACAAATTGTCATTGTTAATTATAATACACCCCAATCTACATTTAGGGATGTTTTTATTCCTTTGTCTTTGACTGGATCCATGGTGACCTTAGGTGACTTCATAGGTGCTCCTGCACCATACACCCCACCTTGGAAAAAGTTGTTGTCCCAAGAACTAAGGGACTTGGCCTTTCTTCCACCCATCCTCCTTGAAGGTGGTCTTCCTCTCTACCCTAGATTAGGCCTCTGATATGATAAAAAATACCTTCTACTATCCTTCAAACCTACACTCAAAAGGTTAGAAACAAGGAAAGAAGATTGTTCATTTTGAAATCTGTCATCATGCTTGCTAATTTTCTGTTGTGGATAGTGAACTTGTGGCTTCACAAACTATCCTTGAAACTCTTTTTTAGGATCAAATAGACCCCTCCTTGTGTCCTTTAATGGAACCCCTACAATATTCTTCATTGATTTCTCCAAAGGACACCACATTGTTCCAATAAGGACACCATCTTCATGCCCTATTTGCTACTTCACAATCAATGCCTCATGACTGTCCAAAAACTTATCCTTCAAGGCCAATAAAGTGGTCTTAGGTTGCTTCTCTATAGTCACCATCTTCTTATACTTTTAAATCTGCAAATCAACATATTTTTTTGCACCAAAGAAAATGATGCTACCAACTTCTTCTAGTTGACTTGGAAGAGGTTTAATGGTGAATTTTCTTCCCTGCTTGTGCACTACATACTCATTCTTCAAACCATAATGAATGGTGTTTCTTGAAGCCTGCGATGGTCTCCCTAAGATGATGTGACAACATATCATGGGAACTATATCACATAGAACCCTATCAACATAACCCCCAATTAAAATATCTATGTATGCTTGATCCTTAATCACAATATTCTGATCATTACAGACCCAAGAGGCCCTATATGGTCTACCAATAGGAAATTTAGGTAAGTTTAACTTATTTACCATCTCATAGGAGACTAGATCATCAAATGAATCAGAATCTATGATAACCTTGCATACTTTGCCATAGCATTTATAATTTTTTCTAAAGGTAGATACCTTGGGTATATGTTGGATAGGTGACCTTCCCATAAAGAGACACTCACCTTCTTCAGGATATGCATAGTCATGGTGTGCTTGTTCTTCCTCTTGTTGTTTATTGTCATCTTCTCCTTGGACCAATTGAACCCTCTTATCATTCTTCTTGGCTACTCCTTCTAGACACTTGTAGAATGGATGTCCTTCTTCACCACACTTGTATCACTTTGCAGGAAAGCTCTTTCCTCTACCATTTCTTTGTTCTCCTTTCTGATATGAGACTTTCTCTTTAACCTTCTCATTCTATCCTTGGCCTTGATATACTCTCTTTCCCTTGTTTTTTTTCCCTCTTGAATTGGCTTGCCTCTCTTGCCTTCTTCTAAGCTTGTCCTCAACTTTCATTTCCAACTTTTAGCAATCTTCAAGAGTTCTAGGTGTGTCCATCCTCATTTCATCTTGGATGTTGTACCTCAGCCCTCCAAGATATCTAGCCACCTTCTCTTCCCGATCTTCATCATGAGAGGCTCTAATGTCAAGTTTGTGGAATTCCTCCATATACCTTTGGACATCCATGTCCTTCTGCTTTAACCTTTGAATCTTCTTGAAGAGTTGAACCTTGTACTCCTCAGGTAGAAACTTCTCCCTCATTTTGGTCATCTTTCTAGGCTATGATGTGATCTTTGGTAGACTTTTCTTCCATCTTTCTTCTTGTAGGAAATCCCACCATAGCAATGCATGACCCTTAAGTCTTTCTTTTTAATCTTCACTTTATGCTTGTCTTCAATGTCCTCATAGTCAAAGTGGTTCTCAACAACACTGAACCAATCAAGGAGCACTTACTCATCCATCTTAACATCATACATCGGGATCTCTGCACTGACTTTGGATTCTCCTTCTTTAACTACCTTCAAGATCTTCACTAGTCTAGCATCCTTAGGATCCAACCTTTCTTCATCAGGTTCCTATTCTGCTTCACCTTCATCATCACGAGGGTCTAAATCCCTATTCTCAACAATATTGGTCAATTTTTCAATGACTTCTTCCAATCTCTTGTTCTTTTCTTCTTGCTCCATCACCATCCTAGCAAGCTCCATGTTTGTCATCTTTGGAGGCATGTTTTGAGCCTCTTCTTGAAAGTATTCAAACTCTTTTTCAGACATGCACACCTAACTTTCCTCCCAAGTTCTTACTTGCTCTGATACCACTTGGTGCAGAGGATAGGGTAGTGGGCTTCTTGACAAAATGGAGGGATTGAACTTAAAAGGGAAATACAAGGTTCAAAGACACCCTTCTGAAATAGCTCAAAAGGATATTCCAACCCAACACTTTGAATCAAGGTTTCTAAATCCACAAGATACTAAATTCAACCAAATTTTGAAGGAATCAACTTTCTATGAAGTTAAATTCCATGGGCTATGCACAAAGGACTTGAGTTCTGCCAAGAGGCCTAATTGTATTGCATTAGGATAACAATGACCTTCCAGATCCCATAACTCTAAAAAATTCTAAATTAATTGGAAAGAAATTAGGTTTTTGGATACCTGTTATTAAGTTTTACAACATATATAAAGCAAGAGGTAGGTTGTTTTCGACCATACCCTGCTGTTACAACTTTGGGACCCAAAAAATGCATAAAAATGGGCACTTTTACAAAGGAACTATATCATAAACTTAACCAAAATATCCCAACTCTTGGAAAGTGGTTAATTATGTCCTAAAACACTTAAATATGAAATTAATTAGTCTCACACCCTTGGGAACTTCAAAATCCCCAAATTAGGCTTCTCAAACCCTCCAAAACTAGGGCTTCTTCAATCTTGACTCTCCAAGCGAAATCTCAACCAACCAGAAATTGATTCACCATCCTTTAAACATAACTAAGTGCTGAAAAACATAAAATGTACCCCTAATGAGGCCCAATATGCTGCTTCTATAGCATTCCAAGCATTTTCATGCTCCTTAACCCTGTAACAAACACCAAATGGAGATCTCCTGCAACATATGATGGATTTTCTTGCATATTTAGTGTTATATATCTATGATACAAATATGTGATTTATTCCCAAGTTACAGTGATTACAAAAAGGGGATGACTCTCATTCCATGCCTCTAAAACAATGCAAAACTATGCTGTATCAAAGTACAATCTGAGACTTTCAAAGTAAAATCAATATAAAAGGATTGAAGTGGATTTACAAAAGTTTTGAAACACACATAAAGGTATATGCAATGAACTAGATCCACTGAAACATTCAAAAGACCAATGCAATTGGAAAAATTGACTCTTTATTGCTTCAAACTAGAGAAATCCACACATTCTGCATTCCAGTTGTACTATGTTCTTCCATGCTCTTTCTAGATCATATACAAATGCCTCCAACTGATTTAACCAATTCCCATTGGTTATTTTGGGTTACAAATGCATTTGCATGCTTAATTCCATTTTACCTCCTAAACTAAGTAACTGTTAAGATTCAAATATTTGAATTCTTAACTTACATAATTTTGAAAATTTAAGGATTCTAACTTATAAAAAATATTAAATCTTATTCCTAGGGTCTATTTGAATCCATTAGATACTTTCTAAATCCTAATTAGACCCTTTGGGAACTATCGAACCAATTTATAATATGTTTGAAGTCCTATCCCTCTACCTGGATAAATAGGACTTGACAACATTTCATTGCATTCTTTATTACAAATTGTCATTATTAATTCCAATACACCCCAATCAAAATTTAGGGATTATTTTATTCCTTTATCTTTGACTGGATCCATGGTGACCTTAGGTGACTTCATAGATGCTCTTGCATCAGATTGATTTAGAGTACCTTGGATAAGGAGAGTCGATAAGAGGCGCTAAGAAAATAGGGGTGCATCAACACAAAGTGATGTGTGTGATGGAGAGAAAATTGGAGAGGGGTTATGGGGGATACAATATGAAGAGTTGGAAATTCAGAGAGAAGGCACTTGAAGGTGTGGAGCCATGACCTAATTTAATCCAAGTGGAAGGGGTAGAATGCTTGTTTTGATCAAGAAAATACTTGAGATGGTTCAAGTTGGTTAGAAGGTTAGGACCTCTTCATAAAGTGGTGTTAGATAAAAAAAGGTCCTTAGGAGAAGGATTATTAACCATGTGTGATGCAGATGATGATGGTGATATGCCATCAAGGATGAAAAATGCAAAACTTGTAAATTTTTTGAGGGAGAAGAGGGTAAAACATGAGGCACAAATGGAAAGGATGGCCGAGGAAATGAAAAGGATTTTAGAGAAGATGGGAAGGAAGAGTGGTGGAGAATATGATGAGGATGAGGAAGGGAGTGAGGTAGAACCCCTTGAGTAGGAAGAAGAAGAATTTCATGTAGATCCAAGACTACTCTTGAAGACCCTGATGTCCATGGAGAGGAGAACCATGGATGCCAAATTGGAATTGCCTACCTACACTGGCAAGATGTACCCAGATGCCACTATGGATTGGGTTGATGCTCTCACAAGTTTCTTTAACTATGAAGACATATTTGAAAACCAAAAGGTAAATATTTTGAAGCCAAATTTAAGGGTATCTGCACTCAGATGGTGGAATTTTACTCAAGATGAAAGGGTGAAGAATGGAAAGAATCCAATCACTACTTGAAAGAGGATGGTAGGCTTATGGAAGAGGAAAGGGTCCCAAGGACTTTGGGGAATCAAGTCATGAAGGTAACCAATGAGAGAGTAGATATAGAAGTTAGTTTAGAGGAAGAATATAAAATCATAGAGGGATATTTTGGGGAAGAGGCCTAAATACAATAAAATGCTTTTGGTGTCATCAACCCAGAAATTTGGCATCAAAGTGTCCAGAGAAGGGAAATAAACAAAGTGAGAGGGGAGAAAAATTGGTGAGGGATGAAGACTCCCAAAGCGTGCATTCTCATGAATCCTTTGCAGCACCAAAGCAAGTAGAGTTAGTCATGATGAGGAGTACCTTGATCAAAGAACCTAGTGCACTAGAGCCACCCCAAAGAAAGATACTTTTTAGAGCCACATGCAAAGTGGGAGGTAAAATATGTAGAATAGTCATTGATTCTGGTCCTATTGATAACTTGGTGTCCCTTGAAGCTTTTGAAAATCTGAATTTGAAGAGGATTCCACATCCCACACCCTACAAGGTGTCATGGCTAACAAAAGGGCAATATATAGTTATTGAAGAGAAAGCATGGATAGATCTTTAGATTGGTAAATATAAGGACATGATACTCTGTGATATAGTACCAATGGATTCATGCCACCTTCTCTTAGGGAGGCCATGGTATTATTACATGGAGGCACACCATGATGGAAGGAAGAACACATACTCCATTTGCTACAAAGGTGAGAAGGTAACTTTACTACCCCTACCAGACAATGGAGATGAACAAAAAGACTCTAAGTTTTTATTTGTAGGAGAAAAGGAATTTCTAAAAGTGTTGAGGGAAAAAGATACCTCTTTTTATGCCTTGGTAGTATTTCCAAAACAAGAAGAGGGAAAGGTGAATATGAAGAAAGAGGAACCTAGGAAAGTAGGTCCTAAAGAGGTAGCATATTTGCTAGAGTTGTATAAGGATATTTTAAACAATGAGTTACCAAGCACCCTACCCCTAATTAGGGAGTTTAGTCACAACATAGATCTAATACATGGAGCCACACTTCCAAAAAAATAAGCATATAAAATGACACCTCAACAAAATGAAGAAATGTTTAAGCAAATCTAAGAACTTTTAGACAAGGGTTTGATAACCAAAATTTTGAGCCCTTGTGCAGTCCCTGCCCTTTTAACACCTAAGAAAGAGGGAACTTGGAGGTTATGTACTGATTCTAGAGCCATAAATATAATCACTATTAGGTATAGGTTTCATATGCCTAGGATTGAAGACTTGTTGGACCATATAGGGGGTGCAAAGTAATATTCAAAGGTGGACTTGAAAATTGGATACCACCAAATCAAAATAAGGGCTGGAGATGAATGGAAGACAACCGTTAAAACTAATGAAGGCCTCTATGAATGGAGAGTGATGCCTTTTGGGTTCTCAAATTCTCTAAGTACATTCATGAGGCTCATGAATGAAGTTTTGAAACCATTCCTTGGAAATTTTTTAATTGTGTATCTAGATGATATCATTATCTTCAACAAGACTAAGGATGAGAACTTAAAACATTTGAATTTGGTCCTTAAAAGATTGCAAGAGGAAAAACTCCTAATCAATTTGGACAAGTGTGCCTTCATGCATGAAGAATTGGTGTATCTTAGTTTTGTGATTTCAGGTGGAAGCATAAAGATGGTTCTAGAAAAGGTGGAAATCCTCTCCAAGGACCATGATAGAGGTTAGAAGCTTCCATGGATTGGATTCTTTTTATAGGAATTTTATTAGAGCTTTAGTCAGATTTGTGCGCCAATCTTGGAGACAATTAAAGGGGGCAGAAGTGAAAGTTTGTGTGGACCAAGGAGAATGAGGAGGCTTTTAAAGTCTCAAACTGTTAGAAATATTAAGAAAAAAAATAGAGATTAGGAAACATGAAAGAAGGCGATTCCAGAAATTTCACCAAAAAACACCAAGAAGCTCAAGATCCACACCAAGACAATGTTTTTGAAAGGGAAAAAGTAAGAAGAACCCCTTGTGCATAAAATATAAATGCGGAAAGAAGGGGAGAGAGAGAGAGAGAGAGAGAGAGAGAGAGAGAGAGAGCTCATTACAATATTGCAAGAATGAGAATGAGAGAAGAGAGAAGAAATACAACTTGTAAGAAACAAATTAGAACCATGGAATGACCCTTAGAACCCTAAGAAGTGTGTGAGAACCATCTCTTAAGTAGATATGAGTGGAGGAGTTTTCATGTAACTACTATACTCTATGAGTGCTACATTCACATTTGGTGTGTGCCACGTGTGAGAATCCTCATAAGGAGGAACATCTAATTTCCTTATTAAAGGAACTAAAAATATGAGACATGACCTTGGTATATCTTTTAAATATAAAATATCAAGGAAATATTAATTCTATCATCCCCTTTAATCTTTACTTGGAGAGATGAGATCAATAGGTATCACACCTAAATGTTTACAATGACTTTGAGATGTTTCTTTTGAAAGAGTCTTCAGTATATTGTTGACAACTTGATCATTATACATTTATTCAATTGGAACTATGGAGCTTGAATGGTATATAAGAATGTTTTCTAAGTGGATAGCACTTTGATAATTGAAAGGTGTAGTTTCTTGCGGAGGGGGGAAAAATCTTTAAGTGACCATTGAGATTATTGAGATGTATTTATGTATTCTGTATATTCATTTCCAATAGAAAATAGAGGTGGAGAATGATCAACACCTGAGCCTGCAATAAGACAAGAACCATTAGTAGATCTCCCATAAATGGGATCTGCTAGTGCTAAATCAGTAACACTTTGGAAAGTAAAATCATATTGCGAATCATCAGTCATAGAATTAGAAATGCAATCTTTAGTTGCATAAAACAAATATGTAATATATTCATCATAATATGAAGAATCAAGAGGAGTAGAGCTAGTATAAGCATCACCACTATTATAATTATCCTCTACAACTATTATAGGATTAGTAATATCATCATGAATTTTATATTGAGTTATAAACATATCTTGAAAAGTAACATTAAGAAAGATGGAGATAATTTCCTCTTCTTGGTAAAAAATATCATCAACATGAGAGAAAGAATCATCAAATTAAATTGCATCATAAGGAGAGATCATATAATCACTTTGAGTAGGAAGATAGTAATCAAGAGGGTTATTCCAAGAGTAGCCATCTTCATATGGTGCATCCCAAATAGTAGTATCATCATAGTGGGAATTAGACATCCCATAACGAATAGCAAAAGCTTGATGAGTGTTATGATTATGATATTTTTTATTATTAGAAGTAGATGACTTCTCATGTTTAACTTTCTTAAAACAATTACTGATCACATGACCATCTTTCCCACAATAATTGCAATGAGGTCTATTAGAATTATTATGACAACCATTATTATGATTATAATTATTTGATCTATTATTATGCGATCTAGACATGAAGGCATGCTCATTGGTTTTGATTGTGCCAAATTGAATTAACTTAGCCTCTTCTTGCCGTAAAAGTTGTTGAAAGATAACATTAGTTAATTGACATGCTAACAAAGGAAGAGCTAATTCAAAATGAATATTAGTGATAAATTGCTGAAATTGTCTAGGAAGGCATTTTTTTAAAATGATATGAATTAACCAAATTTCAGATAAAGTAACTCCTAAACAGTTAATTGACTTTGAAATGAAGCAAAATTAAGTAAAAAGTCATCCATGCTTTTGAAATCTATATACCTGAGATCCTCCAATTGATCTTGGAGTTGAATCTTTCAAGATTCATTTGCACTGTCGAAAGTGTTTTTCAAAATCATCCATGTTGCATGTGCTTTAGTACAATGGTAAATTAAGACATATAAACCTGGATGTAATGAAATTCCTATAAGGCCAAGTGCCTCATCATTTTTCTCATTCCAAGAATCAATATCTGCCTTAGAAACAGTAGTTGTGGGAATAGAAGATGCACTAGTTGCAATATCAAGTATATGACAAAAATGAAAGATAAACATAATATGACTCTTCCAAGCATGGTAATTGGAAGTGTTTAATTTAACTTTAGGAATTAAAGATGACATGATGAGTTAAAATAAACTGAAATACAAGTTGAATTATACAATAATGAATCTAAAAAAGTAGTTTAACATGAATAGTAAATAGAATATTGCAAGACTTTTAAAAAAACATAATTTTTTTGATTAACAAATGAAATTTTTTTTAATTACAATTAAGTAATGAATAAGCAGTTGAAATAAGATTATAATGAAAAAATGAATATGAGATTAAACCGATATTAAAAGATATTAAGCAGAAAAAAAGTATTACAGTTTAAACTTTTTTTGTTTAAAAAAATTAAAATGTTTTTAAGATTAAACTTTTTTTTTTGTTAAATAAACTTTGTGGGAGAAAATATTAAGAAAATATGATAAGTATAAGTGCATAATCTAATGATAAAAATAACCAGAAGGAAGAATAAAATCAGAAATATGAAATTATGATAATCTGCCACTTTGAAATAAATAATCTAATAGAGAATAAATAGTGCTGCAAGAGACCTGCAAAAAATCAGAAATATGTTAAAAGAATAGAGGATGTAATGAATAACCTGCATGAAACCAGCATATGCCAAAAAAACTTATAATGATTAGATGGTAAAAATAAACTACAACTAAAATTATTCTCGAAAAGTGAAGAGATATGACTATCTCAGAATGTAGCCCTAGTGCGGGGGCAATATCTCCCAAATAAACCCTTGGATTTGGCTAAATTTTTTATATGTTGGTAAGAAAAAAATTAAGAAGGATCTCACCAGAGCGATTGATGAGATAATATCAAAAACAATATTTATGATCTTTTGCGTACAGGTCTATATAAAAGTAATATAAACAACAAACAAATAAAATAGAAGTTAGATATATGAACAAAGATGTATGAAATGGAAAGATTTGTGAATTTGAGAGAACTAGATCTTAGCCTGCAGAGATAAATAGTTAGAGAAATGAAAAAAATAGACAAAAAATATGATAGAAGAAGCTTATTTAAATACTAATGAAAAAAAAACCTACAAGACAAAAGCTGTGAGATAATAACAACTAGAAAACCTGTAATAATGATAAACCCTGCAATAACGATAGAGCATGCAAGCATGAAATCCCTTGCGATTGCCCGATAGAGGGTGCATATAAAATGAGATTGAAATGGGTTTGGCTGAATTTAGCCAAACCAAAAAAAAATTAAAAATGCAACTCTTTGGTGGCATATAGCACAAAGAGGGTTAGAAAACAAAGAAAAAAGAAATGTACAACAAATGTTAGATCAAGAAAACCTGTAAACACTCAAACAAGGATTAGCAAGCTCTGATACCATGTTAGAAATATTAAGATAACAAATAGAGATTAGGAAACAAGAAAGAATTCAAGAGAGAGTTGAAAGAAGAATAATTTTACCATAACCAAATGAAAGAAGGTGATTCAAGAACTTACACCCAAAAAAAATCAAGCAGATCAAGATCCACACCAAGACAATGTTTTTGAAAGGGGAAAACTAAGAAAAACCCCTTGTGCATAAAATAGAAATGAGGCAAGAAGCCGAGAGAGAGAGAGAGAGAGAGAGAGAGAGAGAGAGAGAGAGAGAGCTAATTACAATATTGCAAGAATGAGAATGAGAGAAGAGAGAAGAAATCCAACTTGTAAGAAACAACTCAAAACCATGGAAGAACCCTTAGAACCCTAAGAAGTGTGTGAGAAACATATCTTAAGTAGAGATGAGTGGAGGAGTTTGCATGTAAATCCCATTCTCTATGAGTGTCACATTCACATTTGGTGTGTGCCATGTGTGAGAATCCTCATAAGGAGGAATATCTAATTTTCTTATTAAAGAAATTACAAATATGAGACATGACCTTGGTATATCTTTTAAATATAAAGTACCAAGGAAAGGTTAATTCTAACACAAAAAAAGGCAACAAAGCAGCCTATATTGGATTTTCCATATTTTCATAAATTTTTTACTATTGAATGTGATGCATCTAATGTGACAATAGGAGATATTTTAAGTCAAGAGGGGAAACCCATTGCATTTTTTAGTAAAAATTTGAATGAGGCTAAGAGGAAGTATTATATTTATGATTTAGAGATGTATGTCTTAGTACAAGCCTTAAAGAAATGGAGGCATATATCTCCTTCCAAAGGAGTTTTTTATTTTCACTGACAATCAAGCTCTTAACTTCTTGAATAGCTAGGAGAAGTTAAACCACAAACACATGAAGTGGGTTGAATCAATAAAAGCATATAACTTTTGAATCAAACACAATAAAGGAGTTTCTAACAAGGTGGTAGATGCTTTGAGAAAAAGATCCATGACCATGCAAGAGGTAAGATTTCAAAGTGTGGGCATTGACTCCTTGAAAGGTATGTATGAGAATGATGAGGATTTTCATGAAATTTACAAAGTTTGTTCTGATTTTTTTAGAGGCTTATCATGTTGAATATTCTGATTTTTTTCTTCAAGATGGTTTATTTTTCAAAGGACATCAACTATGCATTCCTAGGTGTTCCATGAGGGAGAACATTGTGAAGGAAAAGCATTATGGAAGGATGAGTGGGTACTTTAGGTTGGATAGGACTGTAGAGAAAGTAAGAAGACATTACTATTGGCCCAAGATGCAGGGAGATGTCAGAAGGTTTGTGGAAACATGCACTATTTGTCAAAAGGAAAAAGGAACTTCAAATAATGTAGGATTTTACCAACCATTGCCCATACCTACAAGGCCTTGGGAAAGTTGTAGTATGGACTTTGTAATGAGTTTACCTAGAAATCGAAAAGGATTTGATAGTATCTTTGTATTAGTTGATAGATTCAGTAAGATGACACACTTATTTCCATGTAAGAGCACAAGTGATGCAACCTATGTAGCCAATTTGTTTTTCAAAGAAATAGTAAGGATACATGGACTTCCACAAACTGTTATGTTAGATAGGGATGTAAAGTTTATTGGCCATTTTTGGAGGACCCTATGGAAGAATTTATGGACAAACTTGAACTTTAGTTCAACCTATCATCCCCAAATGGATAGGTAAACTGAAGTTGTCAATAGGTCATTGGGAAACCTATTGAGATGCTTGACAAAGAAATATGGGGAGAAGTGGGATAACATACTTCCACAAGAAAAATTTTCCTTCAATGATTCTATGAATAGAAGTACAGGTAAGAGTCCTTTTCAAATTATATATGGGAAGAATCCAAGGGGCATACTGAGGTTGAGAGATCTTCCCAAAGATGGGCAAGTGAGTGCTCATGGAAAATTAATTGCACACAACATGAAAGAGAACCATGATCAAGTTAGGTTGACATTTCAAAAAAGTTTAGAAAAGTATAATGAAAGTGAATATAAGAGGAGGGATGTACAATTTTAGGTTGGTGACTTAGTGTGGGTGTATTTGAGGAAGGAGAGGTTTCCTAAGGGGAAGCGTACAAAGATACTCATGAAGAAAGTGGGTCCCTCCAAAATTTTGAAAAATCATGGCATGAATGCTTATAAAATAAAACTTCCCTCTAACCCTGGTATATCTCCTATCTTCAATATTTTTGATCTAACACCATATAAAGGTCATAATGATGTAGGTACATAGATACATGTGGAATATTTGCAGGGGGATCTTGCAGCTATACCCTCTCATGAACCCAAGAAACCTGAGAAGATCATTGACACAAAGGTCATCAAGAAGACTAGAAAGAGTGTGTACAAGAAGTACCTTGTCAAGTGGGTATGACACCCTAAAGAAGAGGCAACGTGGATGGATGAAGTAGAGATGAGGAAGCATGACACTTCCTTGGAATAACTATCTCAAGAGGACTTGAGATCAATCCACCATGGGAGTATGGTGTAGGAGAACCCCTTGAAAAAGACATTGAGGTTACAAAGCCTCCATGAATATAATAGAATGTATGATTGGCCAAGTGCCTATGGGGATCCAAAGATCCTAGAAATGTAATAAGTCCTAATTTGTAAGACCTAGTGACGTAGGATGTGTTACGAATCCTATGATCAACTATGGTCAGATGGACATGGGCTGGGTAGAAATATGTTAGGAAGGGTTTATTTGATGTTGAAATGTTAATACATTTTCAAATGCACCCTTGGTAGGTTCCTAGGATGTTTAGGAAGTTACTTTTCAAATTTTATCAAAAGTTGTCAACAACATATGTTGCTAATTGGAACTTTTCAAAATATAGTTGCCCAAAGTTCATAAATGACCAAAAATGGTTTGAACTAAAGGGAATACATATAAAATTGTGTCAAAAATTGAATTCAATGTTTTTGAGAAGATATGGTATGAAGAAATTTGAAATTCTATACAAAAAACTGCATTTTATCGTGAAATTCTCTCATTTCTCTTTGTGTGCATAGTTGTATAGATTCAAATGGAAAAATTAACTTTATACGAAGTCAAGGGATTGTCTTATATTTAATTTTCATGAATTTATAGGCATTAAGGTGGATAATTGAGAGACAAATTGTGTCATAGACATCTACAGGTCAAAGTTTTGAAGAAAATCAAGATTTTGTCTTCCTATCTCCATATCTCGAGATACAACCAGTGGGAAAATATCAAACTTGGTTTAATTGGATAGTTTAATTTATGTTTCAATTGGTTTTTTAGAAGGAGGTTTCAGTTCTAGAGAGTTATGTATGAAACCCTAGCCAGGCATCCACATGTGACTGGCAGAGAGACATAAACAAGAAGTTTGCAAACCCCATAAATTTTTATGTGTATCATTTCAAAGCCCAATATTGAAGGAATGTTGTTATTTAAATTGACCCTAGATTTACCAAGTGTTGATTTGATTAAATACCAAGTTTGAAGAGCAATTCCTTCTTTAGGTGCTACAATTAGCCCTCCTAATTCTAGAAGAGGGTTTCCCAGTTAGAAGTGTTGTCTTAGGATTCAAGATTTTCCTTTTGGGAAAAGTGCTGCCCCAAATTTTATGTTTTGATAATCCAATTAGCTTTCTAGTTCCTTTGAGATATTTGGAAGAAAAACTAGAAAATGTGTTCAAAAAGGGCTACTAGAAAACTAGTACATTCTAAGCCCTTGTGGTGTTTGTGAACTAGAAGCCAAAGAGTTAGTTTTGGTTGTGTTGGGGAGTTTCAAATGAGTTATTTTGATATATTGGATAGTTTCTAAGGCATAGAGATTTATTTGGAGTACCTTGAGTAAGGAGAGTAGATCAGAGGCACTAAGAAAATAGGGGTGCATCAACACAAAGTGATGTGTGTGATGGAGAGAAACTCTACGATGGGTTATGGGGGGTACAATATGAAGTGTTGGTGAGTCAGAGAGAAGGAACTTGAAGGTGTGGAGCCATGGACTAAGATAATCCAAGTGAAAGGTGGAGATTTCTTTTTTTAATAAATAAAATACTTGAGTTGGTTCAAGTTGGTTAGAAGGTTGGGACCTCTGCATCAGTAACAAGATCTGGGTCGTGGGTGGAAACATATTTATCTTGGTAAGACCTTAATATCCATTATAAAAATTAATATCCAGTGCCAAAATCACTAAGTATACTTTGTATCCTTGAGTTTACTAAAAATATGTTCCTCACAAAGAGCATTAACTAGGTTGTTGTCATGCAGACATGATCTTTTCAGTGGTCTTTTGGATCATTGAACCCATGAACTTATGAATTTTGAACCTTGAACCTTGAACTTTTGTTCTTTTCTGAGCCTTTTTAACTCCATGGAACCTATGATCTCATTGGACCTATTTGAATCTGTTTGAACCTGTTGGACCTTTCAAACTGTTTGAACCAATTAAATTTCTTAAGCCACCAAAATTGTGTCTTTGAACTGCTTGAACCGTTTGAATTTCTTAAACTGGTTCAATGGGTTTGATGGTTTAGAGGGTTCAAGGGGTTCAAATAATTGATCCTTTTTACTTAGTCAAAAATTTAGCATGAAATTGTTTTAAGGGAAAGGTGTAATGCACAAAAAGAGGGACTTGACTCCAATTTGGTTTGAAGGTAATTACACATAGTTGGATTTGAAGAAAACATTGGAGGGTAAGGTAACAACCTCTTAATCCATAGTACAATTTTTTGGACCACCTCAAATGAACACCTACATAGATTTTCATTTTTGAGCTCCTATGCATATCATCGAAGCACAGAAAATCTTTGGACGAAGCCCTTCAAAATACAACTTTCCAAAAGGACATAACTCCTAAATATTTTCAAGAAATGGTTAGCTACATCTCTTACCACAAGAATTATACATTCATATATTTTGATGTACCCCTAAATTAACCTTTTCATAATGATCCTTTACACACACAAGTGTAAGTGAATAAACATACAATTTGATGAGTCCTTGTAGATGGCAGAGAAGGACTAAACATTTGTACTTTAAAAGTAATAAGAGACTTGAGATATTAAAATTCAAGTATTTATATCACCAGAAGGATAAACATAAGAGCCTATTATAATGCAGAAAGGTCCTCAAAAGGATTCCTTATCTTACCCATAAAAGTAGGACCAATTGTCAAGAATACAACATTACAGATCTTGGATCTAGAGCTCAGATACAATATGCTACTAGGATGACCTTGGATACATGAGACACAAGGAGTAAACTGTTGGAGATTTACTTATGGCAGCTATTTGATTGTATGTTTTTCATTGATGACGTATAATATATAGAATTATTCTGTATGTACTTATCAGAATGATGCTATTAAGCCTTGCACGATTATATTCATGTTTTAGACATGCTTTGTCTGCTTTGTTCATACACACAGACTCAGATATGAAGTTTTATTTGAGTTGTGTAATTCTATTAGTGGCAGTTATAGTTTCTGGAGTTTATCTGTACAGAGCTAATGTATTAGCATTGGTTCTTGAGTTTCACCTATCTTTAGGATACTCATGTTTATATTCATGATTAGTTATGAGTTAACCATGTTTGGTTAAGAGTGCTTGTCATGTTTCATCTGGATCATGTTATTTGAGATAATTTGGTGGAGCTGACTCAGTAAAGCATCGCGTCTGTTCAGTTCATGTTGTATGATCTTAATCCTGATTGAGTGCTTAGTTAAGCTAACAAAGAAGTTGGTGAAGTGTTTCCCACAGCCATCATGACCTTATACTTTGAGGAAGATACTTATAGTAGTTCATTTGTGAATGCTAAGTGTGAATGATAAGGAAAGAGACAGAAAAAGTACAGAGTAGAATATCAGTTATGTTTCATTCATCAAGGATCTATGTGAAGAAGCAGTGGAAGATTACATTACATTGGAACTGATTAAGACAGCAAGTCTACTCTACAGTTTATCATCAGATATAGTGCATATCTATTCTATAGAAGGTTGTAGCCTTCACCATTGAAGCAGTGAGCTTTTGGATAGTGAGTCCTCACCCTTAACAGGGTTATTTGTAAAAGACTCCTAATAGGGTTAGACCCTTAACCAGGTCACTATACTTATTGCATTGTAAAGAACAACTCCTAACAAGGTTGCAAGATCTTCTAACATGGATTATTATAAACAAGTATAGTTCATTGTGGGTGTTAATTCCCACTGGGGTTTTTACCATTTGGTTTCCCCGTAACCAAATTGTGGTGTTGTCTATTGTGTTATCTGAATGTGGATTTACTTTATGGTATTTTGGAATTAATAAGAGAAAAGAATTAAATTAGCTGATAACTGATTCACCCCCCCTCTCAGTTATCCTTTGGGACTATTCTAACAATTGGTATCAGAGCCAAGTGCCTTGAAGAGAAAGCCTAATGGCTTAAGGTAGATCATATGGCATACTTCAGAAAAGAGAGTTCTAAGTTTGATGGAGAGAATTATCTATATTGGAAGAACAAAATGATAACACATCTACAGTGTGTTGCTTTTGAGATCTTTGAGATAGCCACACAAGAAGTGCTATTCCCTCTCTAAAAGACCTTTCAAAAGATGATGCTACTAGTAAACAAAAGGATACATTCATAGCTAGTGCAATTTCCAAAGAAGCCCTTATAAGTGCGCTATCTGACAGTGAATTCTCTGAGATCAAGAAAGTAGACAAGGCATACACAATATGGAAGTATTTAGAAAACATGTTTGAAGGAGATATCCAAGAAAAGAATGCACGTAGGAAGACATGGAAAAAGAAATACAATAATCTTGAGATGTTACCTAAAGAGAACATCAAAGCCTACAATCACACGATAAATGAAGAAGTTTCTAGAATCAGAAACAATGGTGGAGAAATTTCAGAAGAAGACATAATGGACAAGCTGATGACTATATTGACTGCAGACTATGAGAGAAAGATCAATATTCTAGATGAAACCATGCAATTTTCAAAGGACTTCAAGAGAGAGACTTTGATCAGTAAAATCTCTGCATTTGAGATATCAAGATTGCAAACTAAATCCAAAAGTGAAACAACCTTCAAAGCATCAATACATGGTAAGAAAACTTTACACATTTCTAATGAGAAAGAAGAAGTTGATGAAGAACTAGAATAAATTATTTCCATGATTTCTAAAAGAGGAAAGAAAGGAAAAGGAAAGTATGAAGTATAGCTTCCATTCAAATGTTTTTCATGCAACAAGATTGTTCACTTTGCATCCAAGTGTCCCACAAGAGCCAAGAAGTTCAGATCTGGTTACAAACCTAAATACAAAAAGGAATGCTACCATGCTGAAGAATGTGTAACAGATGGTGATTCAGGAGAGGAAAAAATTTGATTCGTTTCCCTTAAAGACATGGAAAAATTACTTGAGTAAATGGACATTGAAGATGAAAAGGAAGCATAGGAGTTAGCCCTAATTTCTAAAGAAGACATCAGAATTGATTGGATTATTGACAGTGGATGCTCTCACCACATGACTGGTGATAAAGATAGATTTTTTCATTTGGACAAGTACAAAGGTGGTATGGTTAGATTTGGGGATAACACTCCTAAACCTATCATAGGTAGAGGATCGATCACCCTGGATGGAAAGAACAAGATGTAGATGATGTTCTGTATGTTGATGGATTACATCACAACTTACTAAGTGTTTGACAGCTACTTGACAAAGGTTATCATTTGGAATTCAAAGACAACAAATGCATTATTAACAACAAATAAGGAGACATGATTGCATCAGGATAAAAAAAACAAAAGTTAATGTTTTTCAGCTTAATTCATATGTAAGTTGTTTTGTTGCAAAAGTGGATGATAGTTGGTTATGGCACAAGAGACTCTGTCATATCAATTTTGACAATATAGTAAAGATAAGAAATTTCAAGGCAGTTAGAGACCTTCCAAGTATTGTAAGACTAGTTGACACAATGTGTAGGGAATGTGTTATGGGAAAGAACATAAGGAGCTCTTTCAGAAGCAAGCAGAACTCAGCTGAAAACAAATTAGACCTAGTGCATATAGATTTATGTGGTCCTACTCAAACAAGATCATACTACAAAGAAAGGTATTTCATTTTGTTTTTTGATGATTTTTCAAGGATGATGTGGGTTGCTTTCTTAAAGGAGAAGTTTGGAGCCTTTGATAAATTCAAAATATTCAAAGCTAAGGTTGACAATGAATCTGGAATAAAACTAAAATGTCTAAGATCAGATAGAGGAGGAGAATTCACCTCTGACCAGTTTTATGAGTACTGCGAAGAACATGGGATCAAAAGACAGTTGAGTGCTCCTAGAACCCCTCAATAGAATGGGATTTTAGAAAGAAGGAACAAGATCATACTTGATACGGTGCACACTATGATGATTGAAGGAAAAGTTACACTCACCTAATGGAGAGATGCAGTCAATATAGTAGTCTATACTATCAATAGATCACAACTAAGGCTAGGCGTAGATAAGACACCTTATGAACTTTGGTTTGGTAATTTACCTATAGTAAAATGCTTTAGAATCTTTGGCAGCAAGTGCTACATCAAGAGAGATGATGGTGCTGGTAAGTTTGATGCTAGAAGCGATGAAGGTATTTTCCTTGGTTACTCTACTAAAAGTAAAGCATACAAATGTTTTAATTTGATATTAAAGAAGATAATTGAAAGTACTCATGTAAAGATTGATGATAATTTCATGGTTCAAGGGAGGTACTATGAATATGCACCTATGATTGAGGATGAACCCAGGCCTAGTAGTAAAGACACTATTATTAAAGAAATGTTTGATTGCATTCATGTATCATGTAATGAACCTGAATCAAGCAAAGAAGTATCACAGATTATAGATGAGGATGTCACACCAAAAGTTCCAAAACTCACATCTAGATACCATTCAATAGATGATATCATTGGAGATCAGAGCAATAGTGTTTTGACTAGATCTAAAGCAAAAAGTTTAACAGTGGATGAAGAGGTATGTTTAGTTTCACAGATTGAACCTTTAAGTGTCGAAGATGCTTGCAAGGATTCTGGTTGGCAGAAAATAATGGAAGAAGAATTAGATCAAATAATCTAAAATGATACATGGGAATTGGTTCCTAGACCTAGTGACAAAAATGTGATTAGAACAAAGTGGGTTATTCAGGAATAAGATGAATGAAGATGGTACAGTAGTCAGAAATAAAGAAAGAGTGGTGTGTAAAGGATATGCATAGAGGGAAGGAATAGATTACATCGACACATTTTCCCCTGTGAGTAGACTAGAAGCCATTAAGTTATTTTTGGCCTATGCAACATTCAAAAACTTTAAAGTATACCAAATGGATGTCAAATCAGACTTTCTGAATGGTGACTTGAAGGAAGAAGTCTACATAGAATGTCCTGAAGGATTTAATCTATCAGATAAACCAGACATGGTATGCAAATTGAAGAAAACACTCCATGGACTTAAATAGGCCCCAAGAGCTTGGTATGAGAGACTAGATGGTTATCTTACCAAGATTGGATTCAAGAAAGGAGCAACAGATTGCAACTTATTCATAAGAGAGACACCTGATGGATTATTACTTATTGCCATATTTGTTGATGACATTATCATTGGAGGTAATGAAAAGCTTAGTGAATAATTTGCAAAAGAAATGCAGAATGAATTTGAAATGAGCATGATTGGTCCTATAAAATATTTTTTGGGATTGAATGTAAAGCAGAAGATAAATTAATATTCATAAATCAGTCCAAATATGTGAAGGAAATATTGAAGACTTTCAAGATGGAATACTGTAAGCCAATATGCACTCCTATGATAACAGGAAGCAAGCTTTCTAAAGAGGATGATTCCACAGTAGTTGACAAGACATTGTATAAGTCTATGATTGGAAAACTTATATATCTTACTCAATCTAGACTAGACATATCTAATGCAGTTGGCATTGTTTGTAGACTTGCAGTTGAACCCAAGAAGAATCACCTAATGGAAGTAAAGAGAATATTTAGATATCTAAAGGGAACTATAGACTATGGTTTATGGTATACTAAATCAGAGAATGTACAACT
The DNA here is from genome assembly GCA_018584345.1 of Thuja plicata. Taxonomy (NCBI): domain Eukaryota; kingdom Viridiplantae; phylum Streptophyta; class Pinopsida; order Cupressales; family Cupressaceae; genus Thuja; species Thuja plicata. The sequence goes on along the minus strand of MU225632.1, from coordinate 900,333 downwards.
TCATGTATATACAGATGTAGATTGGGTAGGTTGTATTGATTATAGGAAGAGTACTTTAGGAGGATTAGTATTTCTTGGAGATAGGTTGGTTTCTTGGATAAGACAGAAGCAGAATTGTATCTCTCAGTCAACAACAAAAGCTGAATATGTTGCAACAACATTGAAATGTTTAACAATGGTTTGGATCAAGCAGATGGTTGAATATTTTGGTATTCAGGTTGATTATCCTATTTTTATTCACTATGATAACACTAGCACTATCAACATGTCCAAGAACCCTGTGATGCACACAAAGACAAAACACACTGAGATCAAATACCATTTTCTTAGAGAAAAATTTGCAGACAAAGAAGTAGAATTAGACTATGTGAGCAGTAAAGAACAATTGGCAGATATTTTCACAAAGACTTTATCAAAAGATACTTTTGAGTATCTCAGGGAGAAGTTGGGAGTTATTCCCTTTCCTAAGTTTGATTAGATAAAGTAGAAATTACATCAGTCCATGGTGACTGATGAATGGTTGACTACTCTATTTCTGGAGTAGTACCTGTGCCTAATTGTTTATGGCATCGTTTTCCATTAATTTCAAAGGGGGAGTATGTAGTAAGGGGGAGCATATACTCTAGGGGAGTATATAATCATTTAACTTAAAAATAGAGACAGAGGAGCTACAGTAGTGTAGAGGAATCTTTTATGAGGATATTGTGAAGATTGTAAAAAGAAAGAGGACACCATGCGCTGAAGATGTTTTTAATATCATATGTTTCCATCAATGTCAAAGGGGGAGGTTGTTGGAGATTTACTTCTGGCAGCTAGTTGATTGTATGTTTGTCATTGATGATAATATATAATATATGATAGTTTTTTGTATGTACTTATCAGAATGATTCTATTAATCCTTGCGTGGTTATATTCATGTTTTAGACATGCTTTGGATGCTTTGTTCATACATGCAGACTCAGATATGAAGTTTCAGTTGAGTTGTGTAATTTTGTTAGTGGCAGTTACAGTTTCTAGATTTTATCTATATAGAGCCGACGTATTAGCATTGGTTATTGAGTTTCACCTATCTTCAGGATACGTGTGTTTATATTCATGATTAGTTATGAGTTAACCATGTTTGGTTAAGAGTGCTTGTCATGTTTCATTTGGATCATACTGTTTGAGATAATTTGGTGGAGCCGACTCAGTGAGGCATCGCGTCTATTTATTTCTTGTTACGTGATCTTAATCCTGATTGTATGCTTAGTTAAGCTGACAAGGAAGTTGGTGAAGTGTTTCCCATAGATTTCATGACCTTATACTTTGGGGAATATACTTATAGTAGTTCATTTGTGAACGCTAAGTGTGAATGATAAGAAAATAGACAGAAAAAGTACAGAGTAGAATATCAGTTATGTTTCATTCATCAAGGATCTATGTGAAGAATAAGTGGAAGATTACATTACATTGGATTTGATCAAGAAAATAGGTCTACTCTACAATTCATTATCAGATATAGAGCATATCTATTCTATAGAAGGTTGTAGCCTTCACAATTGAAGCAATGAACTTTTGGACAGTGAGTCCTCACCCTTAACAAGGTTATTTGTAAAAGACTCCTAATAGGGTTAGACCCTTAACCAAGTCACTATACTTATTTCATTGTAAAGAACAAGTCCTAACAGGGTTGCAAGATCTTCTAACATGGATTATTATAAACAAGTATAATTCATTGTGGGTGCTAATTCCCACTGGGGTTTTTACCATTTGGTTTCCCCATAATCAAATTGTGGTGTTGTCTATTATGTTATCTGAATGTGCATTTACTTTATGGTATTCTAGAATTAATAAGAGAAAAGAACTAAATTAGCTAATAACTAATTCACCCCCCCTCTCAGTTATCCTTTGGGACTATTCTAACATAAACTCTACTTACCACCAGTGCATAAATTTTCCCCATAAAGGAATCAAGGTCATCAGAGAGGGAGACTCCAATCCATTCCAAAATTATAATAATTTATGTGGTAGTGCTGAAAACCAAGGGTGTATAAATCAAGAAGTATTCCTATTGTCTAGTTCTATGTCATTCCACAAAATACATCAAGATCGGGGATAAAAATATTAGTCATAGAAAAAGGGTGTGGTGAGTATCACTATGAAGAAACCTTCACCATTACCAACCTCAATCTATCTCCTAAGTCTTATGGTCGACCAAGACCCATCCAAATCATTTTCAAGTGTCCACCCTCCACAACATTGATCAAATGGGGGAAACTAAGTGAAGAAGACTTAAATGGATAAATCAATACATGGTTTTATAGAGACCCTCAAGATACACCGCTAGTGGATTATCCACTTGCTTAATATGGACATGGGTTCACAATGTTGTAATGATTTGAGTATAATGGTACTACTGGTTTAGGATTACAACAACCAGGAGTGCTAGAACTTATTTTTCCACATTCACAAAATAATGGAAGAGGAATAGGGTATGGTCAATCCTTGTCAAGTGTTTCCATCCATGAGATTTCCAGAAAACAATAAGAGGTTGTTGAACAAAATAATGGACAAGATATGGATATACCCAAATCAATAATATACTCTAATAGTTATTACCATAAGAAATGGAAACCACAAACATACGAGTGTCCCTTGAGTAGGAAACCTTGGATTATGTTGAAGAAGAGATACCTAATGAGTATTATAATGAGACTGATTCTCATGAGTATGGGTGGGATACCCCTTGCTCTTCAAGTATCTCTACCATAGCTACATTTTTTGACCAAATTACCGTGGTAGATGAAATTTTTGTAGTCAAACACATTGATGTGAATTCTATGAATCATCCATCTACCTCACATTCCTGATTTGTCAGATCCATCATTGTCATTCCTTTTTCTCTTACTAAGTCTTGACCTATTTTTGACCTATGCTTAGTAAACCTTGAATTGATTGATCAGGTCAAATAAGGATAACCTGACTTAGACATATTTGAGAATTATGAAGCCATTTCTAAATTCCCCATAGACCTGGATAGGGAAACATACATTGGGGAGACCATTCCTCTTTCTAGCCAATAAATAAAGAGTCAAATTTAAAATGAGATATCATTTAGTGAAAACTAAAAGGTTCCTTTTCACCATGAAAAAGTAAACATAAATGTCACATCTAACTGTGAAAGGCTCTTTTAAGGTGCTTGAAGATGGAATTTTGGAACCTCTTCCCATTGATGAAGAAAAATCTACATTTTTAGAAGAAGAAATACAAGAAGTAAACTTAGGGGATGAGAAAAACCTTAAGAAGATCTATCTGGAAAAATATCTCTCCCCACAAGAAAGGGAAAAGTTCATAATTTTTTTCAAAGAAAGATAGATAAATTTGGTTGGTCATATGAAGGGATGCTAGGTTTGGATCCAAAATTAGTGCTACATTAGTTTCCATTTTTACCTAATACGAAGCTAGTTAAACAAAAACCTAGGAAAATGCATCCTCACATTGCCTTGTTGATAAAAGAAGAATTAAAGAAACTTTTGGATGCATGCTTCATTAGATCCATTGATTATGTAGAAACAATATCTAACCAAGTACCAATAATAAAAACTTTAGGAGATATCCAAATATGTGAAGAATTCATGGATTCAAACAAGGCATGCCCAAAGGATGAATCCTTGCTACCTAAAACTAACATAATAGTAGAATTAACAAAAGGACATCAAATATTATCCTTAATGGACAAATTTTTAGGTTATAATCAAATTATAATAGCTCTAGAGGATCAACATAAAATGGCATTTACCTATGCAAGGGGTACCTAATGCTGGAACATGATGCCTTTTGGATTAAAGATTGAAGGAGATACATAAAAAAGAGATACAATCAATATATTCCATGAAATGGTCCATAAAACCATGGAAGATTATGTAGATGATCTGATAGAATAATCTAAGTTGAGAGAAACACATATGGAAGTATTGGGTCTCATATTTGAAGTATTGGGTCTCATATTTGATAGGTTACAAGAGTACATAGTTAGACTAAATCCAAAGAAGTGTGCATTTGGAGTAACTTCCTAAAAACTCCTACGATTCATTGTATCACACAGTGGTATAGAAGTAGATCTAGATAAGGTGAAAGAAATACAAGACATGCCTCCTCCTAAGAACTTGAAACAACTAAGAGGTCTACAAGGAAGGATGCAATCAATCTGGAGTTTCATAGCACAATTGGCAGACAAATTCCACTCTTTCCAACATATTCTACATAAAGGAGTCAATTTCATATGGAAAGATTAATTTCAACAAAAATTTAAGGTCTTTAAACACTATCTATTAAGTGCACTAGTCCTGGTACCACTTGTAACATATAAAAAGTGGTCACATTTGAAAATGTAGATGTTTGTGTGATGTGTGGGGAAGATAAGATGTTCCTTTCAACCTCAAATGCACAAATGAAAGATCCAAATTGATCAACCCAAAAAGGATCAATGCACAAATGAATCAATCATTTAGAAATGAGAGCAAAGAGGAAAGATCTTAAATTCCCTTTTTAGAAAGGAATGTATATGATAGTTCTAGGAATTGAAATGGATGAAGAACGCTATTTTTTGAGGTCTGTAGGCTATTTCTGGAAAAAATGAAGTATGATCTGGAACCAGAATGTAGAGATGAACAAAACCCAAAAATATTTTTTTGATCCAATGTCGTCTTATGAAAAAGGTCAACCCTGTACCACTTTTGCCAACTCGATCTGTTCAACTCTGAAAGTGTCCCTGTTCACACAATCTGAAAGAAATTCGAAAAGGGTATCCAGATCTGGCCTTGGATCTACAATCCCAAACCTATACCTACATAAAAAAAGTTTTTTGTTGTTGGGGAGGGGTTTGCCTTTGTCAAACCCCTATTTTAAAATTAACCTTAATATATGTAATTGAAAATTGCATAAAGAATAACAAAGCAAAACTCAAATTCACCTTGCTTGTAATGTCCTTGTGGCGCATTCAAATCCATGGATCTGCAAGTATGTATGCATAAAATGGATCTAGAATTTAGAATGTATCATGTAGGATGTCTTCAATCAATTTCTTGTAGATCTCCAACACCAGGTCTTGAATGGGTTCTTGAATTTGGAAGAGGCTTGGAAGAAGGTGGATGGAGAGATCACCAAAAGGGAATTATGTAGCTTGAATCCTTCAATGGCCTCCAATGGATCTCCTTCATGAAAATATATTCTTGAATTCTTGAGAATGGATGGATGCTTGCTTGAAATATTTCTCCTTAGCTTGCTTGAATTGCACTTGAAAATCCTTCTCAATTGCATAATGATGCTTAGAGAAAATGAGAGGAGAAAGCTCCCTTTTATATGA